>JAJGOT010000020.1:1717500-2127500 GCA_022457155.1 Cladopsammia gracilis
AACATTTTGGGATCGAAATCTGTTTTTTAATGCTTCCGAATTTTGATATGAAATGATATGACGTAAGTGCAAGCCAAGAATATTTGCAATGAGGTGTATTACGGTGTTAAAACTAAATTAGCAATCTCGTAGGTGTCGTAACTGGAGGGACCCTAGGGTTACCATTACTTATTTTGCCCGTTTTCTCAGTGTATATTTTATTTTTCTAGCTTTTTGGTATTTTATTATTAAGCAATGATCCGCATAAGAAGGATAGCGCTGAACGGCAATGGAATGTCAAGCACGATGGAATGTCGAGTTTTTTCATTGTTACAACTAGTGATCTCATTGGCCTAGACTAAAAAACCGCTAAAAAGTTAAGGTTCAAGGTGCATTTTGTCTATTTTTTTTTTAAGGTTTCAAGTAATTTGAGACCAAATCGCACAACATACCATTTTTAAAAGATATGGTATTTGGGGAACTTCATTAAAGAAGCAAAATTATTAGCTATCGTCTTCTGCTATTCTGATTGGTTAATTAAGCACGAACATTTCCTAAAATTTATTTGACGCAAATGGATTTTCTTTATTTTTATAATGAAATATAATTATTAACCATCAGCTCCTCCTCTATTCTTGAAATCAAAGATAATCTTTGTGGGAAAGAGCCAATGCCGCAGAACAATGAAGTTTGCTATCGTTCTTATGTGGAACATTACTTAAGTTTAGATGTGGCGTCTGTTCTGTAACATATTTTTATTGTAGTTGAAAAGCGCACTTTGGGAGCACAATAATGATATCCATGTGCATAATGTATACTATGTTTATATGTATGTATTTATGTATATTATAGTAAGATAAATTATACTAACTTTTCAATCATATTTAAAAGTTTATTGTATATTGTATATATAGCTTTAAACCGATTTTTACTGCGCCTTTCGATAACATGCGGACTCTGAAATTCAAAACCCAACTCAAAATTTGCGTTTCACACTGCCGTCAATCATCTTAGCTTACCTCTCAGGAAACAGATCTTCACTTCAGTGAGTTCAAAAGGTCACGTCCGTGCATTATGATTAGTAGATTTCGATCCATGTTGTTTGTTTCTTTTTTACATGGTCCGTTGGCTTTCGTATTAATCATGATTGACGGCAGGGAATAACGCAACCGTTGGTGGAGATTTGAATTTCAGATTTCGCATGTTATTGAAAGGCGCAGTAATCCATATTTATTATAGTATGAGCAAATAAATATCATTTGTTAAAAAATGGTGTTTACTTTTACTTGTAGAAAATTGGCACGGAGATAGAATTTTTTTTGCGGGGGGTGTGGGGGAGAGGAGAGGGACTCTAGCGGTGTGGAAATAGACGAAAACGCGCTTGATTTTATTGACAACAACTACGTCATCTCCATTTATTTCGATCTGATCATGTGTGACGTTTGCACGCTTCATCAACTTCCATATATGGCGACATTACGTAATTTATGTAAGAAAAACGGCTAGAGCACAATTCGTACAACGTTGAACACTTAGTTCATAACTATGACAGCTCTCGGAAAGATTGGACTTCAACGAAAGCTATAACCTAACATTGAATAACGCTTCACCACTTCTATGGCCATGTCTAACAGATAACAGTTTCTTCAGCGAACAAATTGGCTTGAATTCAACGCGATCAAAGTAAGGGCTATAGTTTTTTAAACGCTTGGTTTTGTCCATGCGGACAGATTTCTTTGACAAATCACAGTTGTAAACTGGTTTCCAGATGCGTGGTTTTCCAAATCTTGTGCGACGTCCTGTAGGAGCATGGATGTGAACAACAGAGTTGTGTACTGTGTACTTCGTCAGTTTCCTCTCGAATGTGGATCCCTTGTTCAGAATTAAACATTCATGGGTGACTTTATCAAGGACCAGTTTATAAGCGCTTCCAGATGGGTCGCCTTTGAGATAGAGGTACGGACAATGTGCTGTTAGACCGCGCATTCTTCCGAGTTTGGGGAGAATTTGTCTTAATGCTGGAAAAACAGAGTACAGATGCTTGCAGGTTTCCTTAACTCTAGATAGTGAGCCAGTTTGAGTGAGATTCCATCATCTGCTTGATTGTTGCTTTTAGGAAGGCACATAAGAAATTGACCTGGTTTGTATCGTTTCTTATTGTCTCGACTCTGAGTTGAGTATCACGTCTCTTGCGTCCAACATATTTCCCGGTAAGCTTAGTAACTGATCCTTTCTCCACGATTTGAAGGAGTTGGTTTCCGGAGGACTTCTTGTCAAACGGAATTATCTTGGATCGGCAGTCAGATCATAATAATCTCTTTGGCGTCTACTTAACTCTTTTTCTTAATACTACATAATGGCTTGTGTGCCTCCGTAAGCCTTCGAACTACAGTGAACTCTCTCTAAGACGGACACCATCGGGACCGGCTCCAACTGTCCGTCTTAGGGGCCGATTACATGGCGAATTTCAATCCGGGCTGAGATTCCAGCCCGGTCAACCAAATCTAGTTGTGATTCATGACAAATTTCAGTTTGAAATTGCGCGGTAAGATTGATAACGAGAATCAAAATGGCGTCACTGTGCATGCCGAACTTCACTTTTCAGCCCGGGCTGATATTCTGATGCGATTACATGGCGAATTTCAGCCCGTTTGGCCGGGCTGAAAACTCCAGCCCGGTTTCTGAAACCGGGCTGGAATTTTCAGCCCGGGCTGAAACTTTGTTCATGTAATCGCTAACTTCATTTCAAGAGGATTGATTTCGGAAGCCGGGCTGATATTCGCCATGTAGTAGTAATCGGCCCCTTAGAGAGGGCGCGCCGAAGGTGGAAGGTTTAAACTGCATTTCAACTAGGGTAGCACGTTCAGATATTTGTGCATAATGTCCCAGATTGTCAATCAAGTCATAAATGTAAGGCATGTGCAGAATCCAAGTTGGTTGTCGCTACTGCCCGTTACATTCCCCTTGAGAAAGTCAGTCAAGGTAGCGTGTATAAGCCTTTGAAGGTAGGTTCAGCTGTCGTGAGACCATGCAAAGGGCATAGATGTTAGTGAACTTTAGATTTGAATACGAGTACGACATGTACATTAAGTACAATCTCGTCGGAGGTACAATTACGTAACTAAAAAACGAGGGAACCCTTAAGGCCCTTCTGACGTTTCAAAACCTCTATTTCAGCCTTTAATTAAGCAATTTCAAGTCCCAAATTTTGCAGGTTTTCGAAATGTTCTTTGACATCTTCTTTTGGGTTTCCCCGCGAATCCATGCCGTTTTTCACGTCAGGAGAACTAACAACCGCCGATGAAGTGCAGGTTTCAGCAGTGGTTTTAGTTGCACAAGTTGTTTGCGATACTTGCAACTCTGTGTTCGGAAATTCTGTTTTGGACGAAAGGGCACGACTCTTAGGAGGCTTTCTCTTTTTCGGAAACCTTTTTCACACCAAGAAAATTGCGATGGAACGACTTCTGCCTTCACATAAACACACTGACCTCCAATAGCTTTAACCAAGTCCTCATGCTTAAAATGACGAGAACAAATCTTCGTGTTTTGGTTGACTCATAGCGCCTTTCCTTCGTCGCGAGGAATAGCATGGAGACAACGTTTTCTGAGATTCAAGTCCTCTGGAAATTTAGGTAACAAATTTTCTCCCCGTCTGAGTGTTGTAATTCTTTTTGGTACAACAATTTTGCGGCATTTTCAAAAGTTGGCGCCCAGCACATCAGGCGGACATTTTTACCAGACCCAACATAAGCTGCGTTTTCAAGTTTAACGCCCCCAGTCCTTTTTCACTCTGCATAGGGTGTATAGGATTGATATATTTTTTAGTATTAAAATAATTTCCTTTATATTGCCATTTTAAGTTGTGTCCTTACTTAGTGGGTGACTGCCATAATTCCTGACACAGAAATAAAGTATTTATTATTTTATTTATAATTAAACAAAAGAGTCTCATCAATTCTATGGTTCAATGTAGATCCCGTGGGTTAATGCTAAATATTTAGCTTCACTAATAGGTTTGATCATTTTGTTGGCAATTTGCGATGGGAATGTAACGCGTAATAGGACTAGGTGATGGTTCAGAGTCCTGAATAATAACGTGTCATGGTACGGACCTAGCAATGCAGGAGATTCTGTTCTGGAAGCACAATGCCCAATTTCTAAACGGCCGACCAGCTTGGATTACGGAGACCAAACCTACTAAGATAGTTTATTCTGACGCGTCCAATCGTGCATGTGGTTCCTTCCGGAGGAAAGTGCTAAGAATTCTACTTGGCGGAGAGAACTGAAAGCTGAGTTGGCCTTGGAAAGTTTCGTTAACGAATTGAACGGACAGCAGGTCGCTTGGTTCACCGATAATGCCAATGTTTTGACCACAGTTTTTAACAATAGGGCAGTAAAGTCAAAGATTTGCAGACTTTAGCATTAACTGTATTTACGACGTGTCTCTCTCTTAATATTTCCGTGGAAATGAAATGGATCCCTGGAGATATCAATGTAAATGCTGATTATTTGAGCAGAATAGCAGATTTCGATGGTTATTCATTAAATGACGAAGTTTTTTGCAATGTTACCTTTTACATGGGGACCGCATTCAGTTGACAGGTTCGCATGTAACTCAGTATAATGCTAAACTTGCTCAAAAACAAAAAAAGAACTTGCTCGATTTAATACTAAGTTCTACCAACCTGAAAATAGAAAGGCAAATTGCAAAAGATGTCAGCTCCTTGGAAACTTTCAATAAGAAGAGGTCTCAATTAAAAAACGCCCCTCTATTAACTCTATAAACTAAAAAAAAAAAAAAAAATGAATTATTTCAAGGAAGTGAAACGTAGGCGGCGCTCTGCAGTTTTACATGTATGTTGATTGTTCTTGTTGAAGTCTGTGTACTAGGCATGCGTGTGTATGTAAGTAAGTAAGTAAGTAAGTAAGTAAGTAAGTAAGTAAGTAAGTACGTAAGTAAGTAAGTAAGTAAATAAGTAAGTAAGTAAGTAAGTACACTGTAAGTAAGTAAGTAGTATAACATTGGTTGTAAAAACACAGGAATGTATTTGAAAAAGAAAGACTAGCTTGTAAACGTTATATATATATAAAAACTATATATTTTTGCTAGTTGTATCTTTATACCGACACTTTATGTATATTATAATTTTTTTGTATTTTGTGCGATTAAAACAAAAAAAAATAAATAAGGAAAAAAAAAAAGGGTTCTACCAGCCTGGCGCTGAGGCAGTAGACGCCTTTACCCAAGATTGGGGGTTTGATAAAAATTGGCTGGTGCCGCCAGTTTGTTTAGTTGATAATGTCATTGCTCATCTGAGGGCATGCAAAGCAGCGGGTACGTTTGTTGTACCAAAGTGGAAATCCTCTTATTTCTGGATCCTTTTGTGTGCCGATGTTGTGCAGTGGAGTTCGTTTGTCCACGATTGGTTAGTGCTCCCGCAGTCCGAGTCCTTATTTGTTAGATCTAGGAAAAACAAAAAATGGTTTATTTGGGACAAAAAGTTTGTCCTTCACGGAGTTTTAGCTTAATTACGTGTTAATTTTCATGTCCCTTATAGGGCGCGATTATCGCGGGCTTCTGTTCAAAAGAAAGCGGAAGCTGTTTCAAATGTTCTGACAGTGTCCAGGCCACCATTGAGACCTTTATAGGCGAGATCTATAGTCATCCCGTTTTTTCCCGTTTTTCATTCAGAAAGCTATACTCATGTCACGAGTCAGTGGCGATTGTTATAGGCTTGTAATTTGAATTCAAGTGTGATTTCAACAGCTGCGAATTATATCCCATTTTTGTGCTCATGCGTTTCGCAACTATTAAGTTTTTGCTTGTGTGAATAAAAAATGTTGCAGAATTATCTACATCGTGTCATCTTTATTGCGTTCAATACCTAGTTCGTTTGGCGGCGTAAGGTGTCTTAATTTCTCTTTTTCTTTGTTTTCTTTTATAGATGTATTCCAAACTAGGGTATTTGGAAAGAAGCAAGTTTTAAGAACCCTGAGTTAAGGGAGCTGACAAGCAGATTACAGATAACACGTTCATGATAACCGTCACGAATATAGAGCTCCTGGGACCGTGAACCTTTACATGCGTGCGTTTAACAGATGGAAAGACTTTAAATTGAGTCGGGAAAAATTTGATCATTTCCCATCCTCTACCGGCGGCAATTTATTTGCAATTTCTAATTGTAAGTACTAATTCTCACAGTTCGGTTGATACCGCTTTTTATGCTTTAAAATGGGCACATGAATCTGCAGGTTTAAAATCACCAAAGGATAACTCCTTAGTGGCAGGATTAGAGAGGGGGCCAAAGAATCCTAGGTACAGCAAGAGAAAACGGAAAGGAACCTTTGCCATTAGAAGTTCTTAAAGGCATTGTGGACGGATGAGACCTGTCTGATAGTCTAGTGCTTAGAAGGTTTCATGAAAATTAAAATTGACAAGAGCAAAAATGACGAGCTTAGAAAAGGTAATGAGGTATTCATCCCAGAAGGCGAAGGCTCGTCTTGCCCGGTTAAGATTCACAACGAGTATTTGTCGAGAATGCCGGAATATTCAGTCCATCCTCCAGCGAGCTTAAGCTTGTTTTCAGACAGCTAGTTAAAACTAAGGCATCACACCTGAGCTCGTTGCTAGAGACAAGCCAATTTGTGACAGATCTTTTAGAGATAGACTGCGTAAGGCATTGGGTAACTTCGTTCCGGATCCTACCTTATATCATATTCACTCTTTCAGGTCGAGAGGAGCATTAAAAGCTGCGAACAGTGATGTTAAAGAAAGAGCTTTTCAGAGGCACGGGCGCTGGAAATCAGTTTCAGCCAAAAACGGCTATGTTAAGGACAATATATCTATCAGGCTTTCCTTTTCCGTTTTCCGTTTAGTGTGTACTTATTTTCCGCTATGAAAATAACTTAGTTTGACTCGTCAAGCCCGTTTTCTTTGTCCTCTAGCTGTATAGGCCAAAATGCATCAAAATAAACCTATTGATGGAACGTATAATGTCTCATGTGTAGTGGAGTTGAAATATGTAATTTCTGGCGTTTGAGTAACGTTGTCAACAAAATAGATAAAATTGATATTTCTTACGGCACGGGAACAGCAGGAGCTGGGCAGTTGTAGTGCATTGTGGGTAGCGTAACTTTGTTATAAACGAAGTATCGCACTAGGTTAGTCATTCTAGGCATGCACCATTCGGCTTCGGTAGTTTTCAAAATGTTTACGTTTTTTCTTACTGTGTAAGAACGTCAGTGCATATTATTCTTATTGCATTGTGTAGCACTACATAGGGCCTCGCAGGATGGGTTATAGAGTTTGAGCCATAGATCCTATCCAGATTTTCCTGCCACATATTTTTTCCCAAAGGGTCTTTTTAGATGACAGTTTTTCTTGGCCTCCGTTTAACCGCAGTTTTTCTTTGGTTGTGAGTCGTTGCTCAGCTCTGGTTCGTCATAAGCATTGTAATATATATAAATAAGCTTAGCCTAACAGCGGAGCTCTCTGAATTCTTCCAACCATTTTGTCTAACCGAAATATCGGGCAAATAATATTGAAAGAAAACAAACGAATTTGCTGTCAGATCAGCCTTGCATGTTAAAGTTTTTCACCCATCATATAACCTAATTATTCAAAATTTAAACTTTTTTTTTAAATAGATGGACGCCAAATATGCACAATATAGAACAGAAAGCTGATGGCGAGCTTAACTAAAGTGAAAAGGTCGGAAACACAAAAATTTAGCTTAAGGAGTTTAGCTCTTAACAAATGCTTCGACGATCTACTAGCTTGAATTGTCCTAAGACGAAATCAGGTTTAAAAATAAGCAATTAGTTCTATATCCCTCCCAAAACGCTTGATTTTCAGAGTTACGCAGCCACAAATGTAGTCTTGACCACTGTTTGAGAACTGTCAAAACTGTCTTGAGTAGCAAACCGCGAAAAAATGCACGGAAAAAAGGTTTTTGCAAACCGTTTTCTCCGCTAAACACAACAAAAGTGTTTACTGTAGCTGACGTTACATCGGCCGTGTAGCTGCGGGAAGCGCGCGAAAAATAAAGCCCCGTTTTGGTTTCAAAATTTCTAAAATTCCTGATTTTGCGCTACGTCGTACGCGCATGTTAGGCGACGTCGTACGCGCCTGCAACCTAACCCTGCGCAACGTCGTACGCGCCCGCGAACTAACCTTGCTACACTCCGTACGCGCCCGCGAAACATTCTGCTAGCCATGACCATGACCATGGTCTATGACCCGGCGGTATCAATCAATGAAAATAAATAATCAATATTATCAATATAATCAATAATAATCAATTGATTGATATTGGAAATCAATGGAAATCGATACCCCAAATTTGAGTGAGTTCCGATTTTCATTGATTATTATCGATTACCATTGATTAGTATTGATTTTCATTGACTGGTCAAATCTCGGTTTTCTTTTCGATAAAACGCATCATGAATTGACAAATGTTTTTGAAAAAGTTAATTCGTTCTCTTATATATTATAACTAAACGTATCCTTTAATTTTAGCATTCTTGAGATTGCTTTCTACCAAGAACATACTAATTAGCTAAAACGAGTGATGATCTTAGCAGTAGAATGCTTCCCACGTTTTCCTCTCTTCTTGGATGCCAAAAACGTTTCTCCAACATATTCACATCAAAAGGTCATTCGTGGTAGCCTTTAACGATACAGCGTATGGATAGTTCCACGAGATCTTGGTTCGATATTATGAACGTTTTACCGAGGACGTTTTTATGCAACTCAAGTGCGTGTGCAATCGGATTACCACAGCGTGTAAAATTCCGTCGGGTATATGACGCGTGACGTGCATACGCCGTAAAAGCTCAGGTTTTACTGTTGCATAACCAGTTATTGATCATATATAAAAATCAATAGTAATCAATAAAATTAAGACGTGTCGGTGAGTGAGTTTCGATTTCTATTGATTGGTTGAACCAATCAATATCAATCAATCAATTAATTATTATTGATTGATTATATTGATTGCAATCAACGATTGATTTTCATTGAATGATACCGCCGGGTCTATGATCATGAGTAAAATGGGGCTCCGCGAGCGGGCCTTTGGCCCGCGAGAGCTCCGCTATTATTTTATATTTATGGATTTTCACTAAATAGTTATATTGTTTTTTACACCTTATTCCAAAATGGCGGCCAATTTATTATTCTTATATATGCATGTTAATTAGCCCTCTTGGCCTCATTTTCGCTTGAAAATTCTTTTGTATTTTACACATGCTGACGAGGCCAAGAGGGCTAATTTACGTGGATAAAAAAGAATAGTAAAATGGCCGCCATTTTGGAATAAGGTACAGTGTAATCCCGATTCTTCGAATACTCGATTTTTCGGAACTCCCGATTATTTGAACCAAAACTCGTTTCCGTTGGATTTGATTTCAGTGAATCTTTCAATTTTTCATTTTCAATTTTTCAGTCGATTTTTCGAACTCTCGATTTCCGTCTCCCTTGAAGGTAAGAAAAATCGGGATTCCACTGTATATTGTACTCACATTATTACAAATGTGTTTGGAAGTGTTATTGGTGTCCGGCCGGAATGCATCACAATAAACCGTTTGGAACGAATGTCTGTTAGAGGGACACTGTCACGAGGGCGCATGCGCAAGTTTTTCGAATCGAAACTTGAAAAGTTTAGCCATTTTCCAAGTTGAACCGTCAATTTCAAAATGGCGTCGACTCGTGGCGGCGGTCATGGTGGAAAACGGAGAAACTCGAGACGGAAACGGAGATTTGGTACGCCGAAAAGAGCGATGAAAGAGTGGTTTTTATTTCGCGGATACAATTTCTAAGTCATCGCATGAAGCAAAATTCATTGCAGACTACGACACTTGCTCCGTTTCTGTCTTCACGGTGCACTTGTTGAAGTTGGAATATTGTCGCTTATGCTGGAATATTGTTCACGTCACGAGAAAGCAAAGGATTTTAAATTATTAGCAGTGAGTCGGGACGTGACCCTTCAATGAAAGCCCTATTGAAAGCGGTATTACACGGCGGCCGTTGAAAATTTGGGGTTTACCTCGGTGTAAGAACCTGTGACTTTTCCCTTTGTTTTTTACCTTTGTAGTATTGCATTCCCAGTTGTCTCTATTGTTTTATGCCTTTTGTTTTCTTTGTTTTACGTCACTCGTGAGTTTCACGGGTTCTTAAACCGAGGATGAGCCAAAATTTGAGCGCTTTATAAGACGTTGTATGGGGAAAAAATAACGTAGATTTCGAACGGGAAATAAAGCGAAATTTAGACATTAATTCAATAAAGCGACACTATGAACCTCGCCTCTGGTGTATCTTTTGTCCTTTGGGTTTTTTCTTTGTCGCCACTGTTTTCCCTTCATAAGAGTCACGGAGTCAAGGCAAAACACTCGGTGTGAGATCGACAAAACTCGGAGGCGATTTGCGTCCCAATAATCCATCCAATCGGAGATTTTTTCGGCCACAGTTAAAAAAACTGTTTGCCTTCCACCATAAAAGAGGTCTGGTTTTTTGAAAATCATCGCATATTACGCTGAAAATGAGCATTTCCTGATCCACAATGTTGGCCAAACCCATTCTCGTCCCCAGAGCTCCACGGTTTTTTTAAACAAAACGAAGGCTCTGGGGACGAGAATGGCCAAACCGGAAGTGAGCCTGGCCCGCGCATGCGAATCCGTGCGCTCGAATGCGAATGCGATTGCGTGACTCACGGTGACATTCGCGTGATTCAAAGTACTTCCGGCTTGCGCCAGAGTAATAAAGTTGGGTCAGCGGTGCAGTCAAAATGGCGTCCATTCTTGCTGAAAGCTCATCGGAGTTAAATCAACTTTTTAAAGACATATCTTTTAAGTTATCCCCAACTGAATCGGAAGATGTTGTACAGTGTTCAAAAAGGATTTATGGAGAGCAATTTAATTCGCTTGGAAACCAAGACTTGTTGTCGTGTTTGGGCCGTTTGCATAAATTTGGTTATATTTCGAGCACAAACCTGAACCTAATGAAGTTCGTCGCTACAAAATCAAACAACGAAAACGACATAAACGAAAAGATTGAGAGTTTCAAGGCCTCTCACCCGCACCAAGCTGAACCGGAGAAGAAATTGCAAGGAAGAAGCGGCGAAATCAAGAAAATTACGGAAAGACTTGAAGTTGGGCAACCGCCTGTTGTTAACTTGTACGGATCGGCTGGAGTGGGAAAAACAACTCTTGCCAAGGAGGTTTGTGCAAAATGGAATGGGCAGTCTCATGTTTTCGACTTAAGAGAAGCTAAAGACATGAGAGCAATTTATGTTAACATTATGGGCACTCTTGAAATAACTGTCCCTGTCGGTTATTTAAGTATAGATTATGTTGTCCAACGAATTCACGACCAGGTCGTAAAGAAAAGCGAAGTTCAGCCTGTTCTTTTTCTTCTTGACAATGTTGAGGAGTTCACTAGGGGGCAAGGGAAGGAGGGTAAGAACCTGAGGACAGCTTTTATGCAGTTTCTGGGAAAGCTTTCAGAATTTGATGGCAAAAGCAGAACAAGAACATTAAACATACTTCTGACTTCAAGAACTCAATTGGATTATTCAGAAAAGGTGTTTGATTATGAGTTGGAAGCTTTGGAAGATTCTTTTTCAGAGAAAATCTTGTTTCCTATGGAAACATCCGATGTTAATGCTCAGCAGAAAGAGAAGCTTCTTGGCATCTGTAAAGGACTGCCACTATTATTGGAAGGTACAGAAGCAATTTTGAGACTGGAAAGGAAATCAGCCAGTGATCTGATTGGTGCAATAGAAGAACTATTGGCTTCTCAAGGTGGAGCCGATAATCAAGTGAAATCCAAAGTGGAAGAAGGAGTTGATGTAGGTCAGACATCCATAATAAAAGAAATGTTTGATACACTCCCATCGCACATCTTAAGAGTGTCAGCTGTGTCCATTTCATTGTTTTGTGGCCCCTTCTCTGATTCCACAGCAGCAAAAGTTCTTGGTATCAGCCCATCAGAGGCTGTAGCCCAGCTTGAGGGACTGGTAAACAATGCAATTATTCATGTAGTTGATCATGAAGCAAAGGAGTTGATGTACGACATTCATCCACTCTTAAAAAAGTATGCTGAAAGCATAAGAAATGATGCAAAGTTCCACGAGTCTTACTCCAAAGCAAAGGGACGATTTTATGAACACTTCATGTCCAAGATGAAAAAGATTGCAGGATTCATAGAGTCTAGCTATGTCAAAGCATTTAACGACTTTGCAAGAGATCAGCAAAACTATGAGTTTGCTATTGACATCTCATTGCTGCCAGAGTACTTTAGTATTCCAGGTGAATACCATGAAAATGCATTGATTGTATCCCTTTTCAATGCTATGCTGTCGGGAGAGAAACAAACTGAGCTCTTTCATTCCTGGGCTGATATGTGTAAAGATGATGGAAAGTCAGGTATGTTGTTTCTGCTTTACTCAAACAACAATCATTATCTTGCAATGGTATTAATGTGCAGTACTAAAGAATATCCATAACCCCCTCTCCCTTCTATTGGAAATGCTGATACATACAATGCTGAAACACGGCGAAGCGACGCGACGAGCGATGGTTTTCACAATTCGGCTAAACTATAACTAAACAAAATAACTGGGCTTTGAACTATAGCAAAATAAATGATTTTATTCGCTTCAAGGTATTAAATGTTTACGTTGGGATCATATTGTTTCGACACTGCGCATAATATGCAAGGCTCGTGATAACAATTATTTGCGGTTCGCTTCGGAAATAATTTATTTCTCCGATCGCCGCTTTAGCGTATTATGACGTGACACTAGTGACAAACGCAAGCAGCCAATAAAAATCAACTGTTCCCACGGCTAGAATTTCACTGCCGAAGAGGCCAACAGCAAAGCAACTTACGAGTTTCGGGCGTCGCAAATTCTGCTCGCTAGTTTTACTGCGCCTTTCAATAACAAGCGAAATTTGAAATTCAAATTTCCACCAACGGTTGCGTTTTACACTGCCGTCAATCATCTTAGCTTACCTCTCAGGAAACAGATCTTCACTTCAATGAGTTCAAAAGGTCACGTCTGTGCATTATGATTGGTAGATTTCGATCCATTTTGTTTGTTTCTTTTTTACATGGTCCGTTGGCTTTCGTATTGATTCTGATTGACGGAAGGGAATAACGCAAAGTTTTTTTGTGGAGATTTGAATTTCAAATTCCGCATGTTATTGAAAGGCGCAATAATAGTTGAAAAGACTAGCGGCACGCAAACACGAGAATCGAAATGAAAGCGCTGCGAACATCAGCTGAGTGTCTGACCTTTTCAAGGAATCTTCATGAAAACCTTTCCTTGGATTGTTTGCGACACCGGTATCCGTTGAAATGCGAAGACGAATGTGACAAATATCGGCATTGTGTAGGCCTTTTGTTACGCAAAATGATTTTGAAGTGTGATCTACTAATGAGCTTCACAAATGCGTTAGCGTTTGCGTGGGAACACAATCGCTAACGCGTTAGGTTCTCAACGTAAACTAGTTTACTCTGCGTGGTCAACGCGTTTGATGGTTCGCTTATCTCTGAGCGGTACTGTAGAATGGGGCGAAAACAAAAATCTGATGCCTCCCCAGGCAAACTACCAATACATGTAAGTTCATTAAAAGGCGACTCAACTCATTCAAGACATGTTATTTAAAACTTTACGCTTGGAATAACGAATTCATTGATGAGTTGTTTACACATGCATTTGGCAGAATGTCTGGGATTCTGAGAATTATTTCATGTGCTTGAATTCAGAACTGAGTGAAAAGGTTACTCTGAATCGGACAAAAATAATTCTGAACAGAAAGAAAAAAATAATTCAGTGTCAATCGATGAAACTATTTTACTCAAGCGAGTGACGAGATAAACGGGGGCGGGGGAATATTATTTTTGGAACAATACAATAGCAAGCCACTTTGGCTGAAACACAGCAGGTCAAATCAATGTTAACCGGCATAATATTTTTCTCTTAATTTAAAAGTTGAAAGACCTCATAAATTTATTGTTTGTTAGCGTGTTAGCGTACAAAGAAGTTGATGCCCGATAGCCCTTGGCTGGTAAATTTTGCTGTCGGGCTAGTGGACTTCATCCTTCACTTGCCCGTTGAGGAAATTAATTTAATTTATCGTAACCGCGAGAAATTTTTCGGGCTAGTGAAAATGACTTCTGGGCTTGTACATGTTGGCTACAGCTTGCCTGAAGGGCAAGCTGGAAAATTGAATTTCTTTGTACCCTGCTTGTACAGGGCTGTCACTATATTTTGAAGTGCAGAATATAAAATGTAACAAGCAGATTTGAAAGGTTGCAATTCTTGGTTTTCACTTTCGTCATATCAAAATTCAGAAGCATTAAACAATAGATTCTGATTTCAAAATGTTTAGGAGAACGAAGGGGGCACAAACATGGCGGCAAAAATTCAAAGTCTTAATTACACCAAAAACTGAATTACTCTGTGGGCCAGTAGACGAAACCCTCCCACCTCCCAACCGCTCTGGGAATTTTGGGGACATATATACCATTTAGAAGCAGGGTCTGAGGGTGTTTCTGAGGATGAGGATTGTTCGCACTTCTCCAGTGGGGGTGTTTGGCTGTACGATCTCATTCTTTATCTGAAGCAAAAAAAACACAGGGTATATAAGCACCCACAGGGCATTTCAATACAATTATTATTATTTTTATAATAAAAACAAGTAAAGGATATATGTTCTAAATATCTTTTAAGCCCTGGTTGTTGCAAATTCCCTATTTATTAAGCCAACCCCCCCCCCCCCCCCCCTTCCCGGCCGCCCCCTTCCTTTTCTGCACCCACTTGCCTGTTGTTCATAAATAAAACATTTTTCTCTAAAGTAATTTTTTTAAAAGGCTCTTTATTGTTAATACCGGCGAAATATAGATGTTTGGCCCAATTTTCATGGGCCCTTTAATGTTCCCTTAGACAAAGTAATTATATTGAAAATTACACCGCGCATATGAATACAACAATTCTCCTTGGACCCTCTTGTTTCTTTTACCATCTCTACTTTGGTCATGTCATTAAATGTAGCCTAATTGCAAAAGAGAAAAAAACTAGCAATATTGTAAGCTCCTTTTTTAAAATTTTCATATCAATTAATAATTAATTAATTAAATTTCTAGTTTAAAATTACCTAACAAGAACCAAAATCTTTGCAAAACCTAATAAATTCAGTTAATAGGCCTTTTCGCGGTTTTTCCAAAATTTTATATGGGCCTGATAGCAAAAATCCATCGACACTGCTGGGAAAAGCATCTCAAAATTAGTAAAATGGAAGAGTTCAAAAGCGATATCTTTTAAAATAATGGAGATATAGCTCCGCAAAGTCGGCAAATTTCACAGACGTTTGTATCGCGTGGCCAAATCATGCGTATGAACAATGGAGCATTTTAAAACAAAAAAAAAGAACGACTGCAAGGTCTTTTGGGTGAAGGTGGGCCTTTAAAATCAAATGAAATTATTTTCATCCCATTTTGTTTCATTTCCTCTCTTTTATTAACAAGAGGCTGCAAGTAGCATACACTCATGCGCATGCGTCAGAAAGTTTTATGATATATTTTAAACATGATAAGAAGATGTCCGACATGGAGAAGAGCTACTCCTTTCATTCAGTCATCGTTCCTGCAAACCACTGTTGAATGCTTTGTCAATGAAGGCTGTACCACAATGAAGCCAGTGATTCTTCTAAGTCTTATATATACCTAACGTGAACGTTAGTAATAAAAGTTGACGCTGTTTTACCGGAAGTGAGAGTACCCGGAAGTTACTAAACAAGTGTAAATGGCAAAGCTATGAACCGGAAGTTTTTTTTAGTTCACTAGCAAAGTTTTGCTAGTAAGTATTTTTTCTGCTGGCAAAACTAATAAGGTCGCCAGCTATTTTTTGCAGTCATTTTTCCTTTGATGACTCTGAAAATAGGGTAAAACAGTATACTGTTAATTTTGTGGTCTTCTTTGCCGGCATTGTCCTGTTGTTTCTTTGGTGGCTCGGGGCAAGACGTTATTATCGCCGGTAACGACATTGTCATCGTCGGTCACGACGTTGTCATCATCGAGGGCCTCTTGAAAAAAGCGGTTATGTTACACATCTATAACAAAAGTGGCTCACAAAGCGTGAAATTCATTATCTTCTGTCACGTTGCTGATTCCAACAAAATGTGAATACTTAAAAGTGTAAAACCACGCTTACTTTCTCCCGAAGATAACATTCAATGTCTGAATTTTTGCCACAAGATTCACCAAGAATATTCACGTTTTCCCTCCAACTTTTCTTAGAGAAATGCTTACTCACAAAAGTTTGCTAGAAGAATTTTTCAGACTCGCAACTTCCAAAAACTTCTCGCATTTTGCGAGTTTGCGAGCATTAATTTTGAGCCCTGAAGCTCATAAAAAACGAGAAGTATCAAGGATATTTTCTGCTTTAAAACCACGCAAAACACCCAACCCCTTCATCAAACTTGAAGGGAATTAAACTTGTAGAACCCTGATGACAACTGACCAGTTACTGGGACGTCACAAAAACGTATTTCCGCGGTGCCCCGGGTAAGGTTAGGTTAGGTAGGTGGAGCAAACAGCTAGGAGAGGAGAGGGTCTGTAAACATTGAGCCCACAATATGTTATAGTCACCTGCCTTACCCATGGGTCGGGAGTTAGACGCAAGGGGTGGGAGGTAGATGGAGCAAACAGCTAGGAGAGGGGAGAATCTGTAAACATTGAGCCCACAATATGTTATAGTCACTTGCCTTACCCATGGGCCGGGAGTTAGCCACAAAGGGTGGGAAGTAGGTGGAGCAAACAGCTAGGAGAGGGGAGGGTCTGGGAACATTGAGCCCACAATATGTTATGGTCACCTGCCCTACCCATGGGTGGGGAGTTAGATGCAAAGGGTGTGAGGTAGGTGGAGCAAACAGCAAGGAGAGGAGAGGGTCTGTAAACATTGAGCCCACAATATGTTATAGTCACTTGCCTTACCTATGGGCTGGGAGTTAGACGCAAAAGGTGGGAGGTAGGTGAAGCAAACAGCTAGGAGGGGTGAGGGTCTGTGAACATCAAGCCCGCAATATGTTAGATTATTTTTTTCCAAGACGGCATGGTAACAAATCCTGTAATCTGATTGGTTCTTAGCACGGTCCGGATTTTTCTATCTCTGCCTACGGTCACAGTAACGCTCTTGTGAGTATTGTAAAGTGATGTGAGAGACAGGGAAAAATAAATAAATTATTTACCGGCTTAGGGTCGGTCCGTATAGTTAAAAACTGTGACCTCGGTCTTGAAACTGCTGAGGGGAGGGTCTATGAACATCACCTGCCTCACCAATAGGGATGGCATTGTTGGGAGGGGGGGTGGGGAGTTGGACAAAGGGGATGGGAGGGAAGGGTGGGGAGTTGGACACAGAGGATGGGGCCATTATTTTGTACAGTATTTTCAATTAAGGATAAACAGGACCCTATAAATACCAGTTCTTGAGCTGACTTGGTTACCCTGTATAAACCAGACATACTGTAGCTAAGCGATGACATCAGTGACATCAATACATCAATAAGTAATCAAAGAGTAATTGATGGTAATCAATTGAGCAATTGATATGTACAAAGACAAGTATCATACAATAGATACTTAATTACCCAGTACTTGTATTTAACTCACTGACGAAGTCCATGATAGTTGGATAAAATACTCAAGAGAAAATAAATCAGTTTTAAAACTGCAGTGCTCACTAGCTTTAAAAAATATTTAATTCCTTTTTTTATTGTTTGGTTTTTCATGAAAGGAAAATAATAAGTTACCATCACTCTATTTCCCAAACATGTGTCCACCCTCAATTAAGTGCCCTGCAGTTTCTTCCATTAAATGGCCTTTTGCATTGGTGTCACGGAACCTAAAATACCCACCTCCTCCTCTCCAAAAAAATTGTCTATGGGGTATTGGAGAAGGTTAAAATTACTTTTTGTTTACTTCCATTAGGACAGTTAATTGTCCATTGAAATAATAGCCAATGCAATGCTATGAAAAAAATTTGAAACAACTGCCTCAGCTGCTTGTTTGAGGAAATATAATTCTCATTTTAATTTACCACAAGAAAAATCAATTCATATTACCACAGGGAATTTAAATTAATCTCAGGGCTGGCTTAAGTTTGGTGACTGTTTTTCTCTGTTTTTCTCTTTTCTGCTTGTATTTTAAACATGAAAAAAACACATGTTAAATATGTTTCAGCGATTTATTCAAAATGAAACAGTTTAATTTGTTTGAAATTTCTCCATTTAGTGTGCTACATGGTGTAGATTATAACAGATTTATTTGCTTGTCATGGGTAGCTCCAAAATCGAAAGATATTTTGGAAAAAAAACTGTTTTCGCTGTTTGTTTACCGTTGCTATGGAAACGCTGATTACTATAAAAAGAGCATCCAAAACTTTCATCCATGCCTGACATCTGGTATTAAATTTAGATTCACTGAGCTAAAGTGAGATGATGTACAAGTGCATTCAACAAGGGAAGTGTGACCCCCCCCCCCCCAACTTGAAACAATTGCGCCCATTTTTTAAAGTTGCAATCCACTGCAGCCATACAAAACACTTGTTTGTACTCTTAAAGCACTAGAAATAATTTAAAACAAAAGAACCATTACTTGTAGGTTTCTAGTGATATAAAATTTAATGTATCTTTTGACCTTTTAAAGTAACACCATAAATCGTGACATAGCCCCTTTTAATCCCTTCCCACACCTTAGGACCAAGAATATGGGTCAAAAATACATCCCTTTAGAGGAGGTGGGATGATAAAACAGTTCAAATGTGCAGCTGGCTGTGATCACAACTGAGTGTTCCCAACATACATGTATGTGATACCGATGTGACCGCATTAAATGTAGTCAAGGAGAAATTCCATTTTTATGACTGATGGGAGTATTGGAATAGAATTATACCTAGAAAACACATTACATTTCTGTCAGACCCAACGAAGACTCATGGAGAGCTAAGGCATTTTAATTGCTTCAAATGCGACAGGAGTCCAGCAAGTGTCAATTTTCAGATAAATTTGCCTTTTTTTCTTTTTTGCAGCTTCTCTTTTTCGAGCTCAGTTAAGATGTTGGGAAGCTAGGCTGGTTTTAGATGTTGATGGCACTCATAAAGCTTTTGAAGTATTGCAACAGGCGTCTTCATCATTAGAACAAGTTGAAGATCAATCTACAGAATCTTTCAAGCTAACTCAAGGACTTTTCCTGTATTTTGAGGGAGAAGTTTACTGGCATAACAGAGATTACAAGAAAGCAATAAAATGCTTAGAGTCATCTTTAGAACTTATGGAGGAGCGGTTAAAGCTTGACACCAATCTGGCCAGGTGTTATAACGCTCTTGGCAATTGTTATCGCAGAATTGACAAAATGGAGAAATCACTCGAGTTCTACAACAAGGCACTGAAGATGAGAGAGGAACTGTCTGGCTCTGAGTATCACTATGACATGCCTGTGTACAAGAATCAAATTGGCATAGTTCATGAGGAACAAGGAGAGTATGAAAAAGCTGTGAAATGCTACAAAGATGCACTGAAGCTTTTAGAGAAACTCAAAATCTCAGGATATGAAGACGAAGCACTTTTTTGTCGGAACCTTGCTAATGTTTACATTTGTCAAGGCAAGTACAAGGAAGCTATTGAACCAGCCGATAAGGCGTACAACATCAGAATGAAACGACTTGGAGAACATCCGGACACCGTGCGAAGCATTTTTCAACAGGGAGTCATTCAGGCAAACTTACGGGCTTATGACAAAGCCTTACAACGTTTCTTGAAAGCTTGGGAAATGGAGAAATCACTAAAAGCGGGGAACCGAAGTGAGGTTTGGAGAAAGATTATTAATGGTGTCTTTGACATGTGTGATTTCTTAAAGCGTAAGAAAGACACTGAGAAGGAAGAATTTAGGCTAGATGCTTTGGAGTTTTGTCAGGGTTTCTGGAAAGAAGAGAGGGCAACTGCACAGTTTAGCTTCACCGAGTACAATAAAGACATCATTGATGCCATTTTGTTTCTACTTGGCAGCAAGAGAAAAGACAGAGCTTTGAGAGACGAGTTTGAGAAAGAAGCTCTGTGGTTCTATGATGGAATGCAGAAAGCTACTGAGGTAGACTTTTATAACGATTTTGATCAGGCAACAGACAATACTGTGCTTAATAAAATGCTGAGACAGAGAAATGAATTCTTGGACAAGTTAATTGATTTGTGTCGTCGACACGATCAGCATGAAAAAGTATTTACGCTCAGAAGAAACAAGTTGACGCTCTATGAAAAAGTGCTTGTAAGGGTAGACTTTGTTGGCGAGAAGGGACTTGACAAAGCAACACTCTTGGGTGTGGGAAAACAGTTATATAAAGATTTAGGAGAGAAAAGAAATATCAAGGAATTCCAAGAAAAGCTTTTGAAAATTAGGACAAAGCAGTGGCATGATGGAAAACGTGCAAAGGAGACAAAAGAGATGTTGGTGTTCAGAGAGAGAATGATCAAAGATATTCTCCAACTCTGCAAAGAGCTTAAAAATGAGGAACTTCGCAGAAGTTATGGTAAAGAAGCTTTAAGCTTTCATGAGAGATTGTGGGAAATAAGGCACATTCAAATGAAGCCTCGTGTGAGGAAGGCTTTTCTCAATGAGCTTAAAGACCTGGCTTCATCGATTGGAGATCGTGAAAGAGTGAAGGTCTACCGCGATGCTTTGCGGGTGAGTTTTTAAAGATGACTGATACTGCATGATAAAACTCTTGGTTGAGGCTGTTTTTATTCGGAGATATATACTCACAACCTTTAACGATTCAGTTGTATAAAATTGTGGTTCTGTAGCGTCTGCCACAATTGGTTTGCTCTAATTGAACAACAACAGCAACAAAACAAGAAAGAAAGAAAAAAAGGTAGTCAACTTGTCCCTTCAATTGTTCTGATATATGGCTCATGTGAACATGTCATATAATTATACTCCCGGAGTCGCATGTTTGCTATGAAAACATTTGTTTGTTTTTTGTCTTGTTTTGTTTTATTATGTTTTTTTTTTCATGCCTATTGCCTAGTATACGAAAAAAAAATGACTGTTTAAGTGTCAAAGGCATTTAGCACGCGAGTACTAATTGGGGACACAGATATAATTGGAATTTGGAAGTTTTGGTTTTTGAGGAGAGGGGAAAAGCAGAGTACCCGGACAAAAACCGCTTGGAGCAAGGAAAGAACCAACAACAAACTTAACCCACATATGACGCCGGGCCGGGAATCGAACACGGGCCACATTGGTGGGAGGCGAGTGCTCTCACCACTACACCACCCCTGCTCCTCCAATACAAGCGTATGAATGGCATGATAACTCGGTAATAATTAATTATTTGGTCGTTTTCCCCATTTGTTTATTTTTCTAACAGACTTTGAGACAGAAAAAACAACTAGGCGCCACCCTGAGTCCAAAGGGTAATGTATTATTATGTTGCATTTTAATATTGTTTATGTGATAATCTTTCATCGGTCTTCTTTCTCCTTCTCGGTATTATCATTGTTGTCATCACCACCATCATCGTCATCATCATTATGGCACTATTATCGTCATATACATTTCCTAAAAGTAATGATATAAAAGATTTTCACTTTAAACACAAAGTTTTAACATGGTATTTTGTGCTAGGTCATTCTGGGATACTAAGGATAAAATTTATAATGGATTTTAAAAAAAAAAAGTGTTCCGCGAGTTTTTCCTTTTGTTCCTTTAATAGTGTAGGAACAAATTAAGCATCATCATAAAAGGAACTTTTTTTAGCGAAATCCATTAAAAGGAACAAAGATCAACTAAATTCGGAACAAACGGTTCCTTTTGTCATACTTGGGAAGACGAAGGTCTTATTTATGTAGGTGAAAAGGAACAACTGCATGGTTCCGTTATCATTTCTTTAGGAACAAAAGGTCCTTTTTCACAAGTGTTCCTAATTTGACTGCCCACCCAACCCAACAAGGAACACTTTGCTTCTATAATAAGGACCGGGTGTTCCAATTAAGCCTTCTCTGATGCGCAATGAGGAACATGTTGTTCCTAACAAACATGCAATTTTGTTCCTAATCAAATAGTTTCTATTTCTGCTGAATGGGAACTATGGTTCCGTTTTTAAACCACAATTAGTTGAATAGGAACTAACACCTCTCTCACTCTGGCTTTCGTACTACATGCTTTATCACGTTAGTGCAGGCCTGTCGAGTTCAGACTTGTGCCTTTATTCCTTTTGATTGTGCGTTAGCAATGGCAATATTGAGAAGGGCATGTCCGGGCTTGTTTAATTGTGTCGTGCCATAATAGAGTGTAGATAGAGAAATTTTAATAAATGGGAAGTCATTTTATTACAATGAATGGCATCAAAAAGGAATTCTTTCTGTCCGAGATGTTTTAAATGACGAGGGGAAATTTCTCTCTTACCAAGAATTCCTGCAAAAATATAACATCAAGTGCAACTTTCTTCGATATTTCCAAGTTTTGGCAGCAATTTCCAAACATCTGCGAGAAAAAGCAAGCCAGACCTCGGTTGACAAACACATATTCGAAAAGAACAACTTTATATTTCCTCTGTCACCTACAGCCTCAATAAACTTACTCAAGATAAAAAGCAAAGATTTCTACTGGCTTATTACTAACAAGTCTGTAACTAAGGCTACTGGCCCAATGAAATGGGAACACGAAACTCAATCGTTGAATTTGAATTGGTCTTGCTACTTTAGTAAATTGAAGGTACTTTGTAAGGAGACTAAACTTAGAGAATTCTACTACAAATTTCTACATAGAATTATCGCTACAAAGAAGGAATTGTATCATTTTGGTATTGAAAGTAACAAAAACTGCCTATACTGTAATGAAAGCGACTCGATAGGTCATACTTTCATTGACTGCCTCCCTTCCAAGTCATTTTTCAGTCAGGTCTTAACATGGTTTAACAGCGAACATGTCACCTCCTATTCACTCTCCACAGAAGAATTTTTATTTGGAAAATTTGAATTTGACAATGATCAATTAGCGTGTTCCGATGAGACAGTAAAAAAATTAAATTACTGTTTGTTATTTGCAAAATATTATCTATATTCCCAAAAACTAAACAATAAACGAATAAATTTTGATGAATTTACGCAACGAATTGCCTTCAAATTTCGCATTGAAGGCCTTTCTTAGTTCAATCTCTTTAATTTTAAAGTATGCACTTAGCCCATATTTAACATGTCCTATTTTAAGAATATATGTAACAAAAAGTACTGCCCTTACTGCTGTATGTGTATCTTTTGTTTATGTCTCTTGTTGTGTGTGTGTGTGTGTGTGTGTGTGTGTGTGTGTGTGTGTGTGTGTGTGTGTGTAGTAAATAATGCAATCGCATTTTTTTATTAGTGTTAACATAATATACCATTGTAATATACCATTATACTATTATTGTAACTAGATCTTATCACTTTCAATAAAGATGTGCATTATTAAAAAAAAAAAAAAAAAAAAAAAAAATTGTGTCGTGCCAACAATGGGACAAGAGACAATGCGACAAGGAACAAGCTTGACCAAGTTAGGGCACAGATCGAACAAACAAATATGTGATTGGCCAAATATCGAAAAGATTTACACGCTTATAATAATGTTACTCTCTCCATAAAAAAATTAGCGTGAAGTGTGAGCGGCGAGCGGCGAAGCCGCGAGCCGCGAGTAGCGCGGGCACCGGCAGGCGAGAAAAAGAGAGACTCTCTTTTTCTCGCTTGCCGGTGCCCGCGCTACTCGCGGCTCGCGGCTTCGCCGCTCGCCGCTCGCCGCTCGCACTTCACGCTAATTTTTTGCGTAAGTGCCCACTGACTTTTGCGAAAAAAGAGAGACTGCTCGCAGTCTACAAGTGAACCAAAGAGACCCTGACGTTTGCCATCTAAGAGATTTTGCAGAGTAATTTGATTAATTAACCTCAGTAAATTCAATAAAAAAGACAACAGTTCTAACTACAGCGATGCTACGAAAATATATGTTGTCACTTCTCAGTTGTGACAAGTAAGTGACCTTATCTCTGATAACAGGTTTGCATTATTATTATGTTTATTATATTATTTATCAACTGCTCGGTCACGCCGTGGAGAAACTTTTTTTAAAAAAATGCAATTGCCTTAATCTAAATTTTGAGATATTGAACTTAGGACATGACTGGCAAGTTGATTGTCATCCAAAAATATATTCGTTCTTCGAAGCCTTTTTCGTGACCTATGGTTCCTATCTGTTTCATTTATTAATGTTTTGTTGACGCATGTGTTGAGCTCCCTTATGTTCTTTCATAAAAAATCCCTCGAACCCTTATGATCGAGCAAAATTGAAATGTTTTTCCGCTCTTAATTTTACTCCATTATTCCAGATGGAAATGTTGCGCGCAACGTAAACAATTTTTGGGGTTGACGAACGGTGCTATTAAAACAAAATGCGCGAAATTTCATACTGTTATGTCTTATAATCCAGAAGTACCTTATGTCGGCGGGGAAGGTATTTCTCTCTTATTTTACCAGAGTGGGACAAAGATAATAATGGAGATTGACGAATCTTTCTACAAAGTTTCAATGGAAAAGAAGTGTACTTATTGTGGGGGAGAGTTTGACTATAAATGTCAGTAGTTATAATTTATGAAATGATAAAGTATGCCCTGACTTTGTTCCCAAGCTTTTCATGGTGTTCTAAGTTCATGATCTCAAAGTTTCTAGCGCGGCGGGACAAACATTCAGAGCTTTACGTCCAATATTTATTTAGTTGCATTTTGTTTAGAATGTTTAACCAGAGGTTTTCAGTTGACCTCGTGCTGCTTTAAATATAGTCGAACTTCTCCTTGCGGACACCTCTCTATTACGGAGGGGTCCCTTGGTCCCGAAGATAATCAAATTAGTACAATCCCTACCTAACAAATGCAGACACCTAAAATGCGGACACCTGAGTCTGTCCCTTTGGTTCTCTTTAAATAAAGTATTTACGTTTACAAGGAAAATATTGTCTAGAAGGGATCGGCTGAAGAATGAAATAATTGTAAGTCATTAACAAAGTGCTGCATGAAAAGCAAAGTTAAAATTTAAAATACGATATTAAAAAAAAAACCCTTAATGTAAGTAACACTAAAGACAATGTGCGTTGTAAAGGTTAAAAAAAAATCATCATGAAGCAACACGACTAAATACAATCTTTGCACATCTTTTACAAGAGGACGAAATTGTATTTGTTTGGCAGACGATGACGTTAATTGTGTTATTTTTCTTTTAGCAAAACAGTTAGCTGAGGACGCAAACGTCGATGATGATAACCATGAAGACGGCAGTGATGCCGGTGACGACGTGTGTGATGTGGATGATGATGACAATGATGATAATAATGGTGGTGACGATGATGGCGATGGCGGTGATGAAGATGATAACGAAGACGACGTGGTCAACCTTGGGAGTGAAGAGATCACAGAAGAATTGCCACAACAACTTCATGGACTGCAGGTAAAGGGACAAGAAGAACACTTGGAAGAACAAGACCAATATAAAACAAAAATACACGAGTGAGTAACGGTTTAGCCTTAATATTCCAAAACGTATGCTACTTTCTGATAAGGTTCAGAATATTCCAGGCAACGCAAGCTACTAAGCAAGCTCGATACTAACGCGCGCAGTTGCCTTATACCAAAATAGAAGAGAACTTGGAGCTTAGTTTTTTCCCCTAGCTTTGTTTGCAGTCGTTTGTTTTTCACTTGGTGATCCGGTCATAAAACTGTGAACTCACAAAATGGGACAGCATATTGCCACCATTATTTTCAAGGAATATCCCCTTGTATCTTGTTTCTTTAGCCTGAGGAGCAAGAATCAGGGTGCAGATCCTGTGTCCTCTTTTTAGAAACCGATTGGCACATTGCTTGTTGTCACATTTTTAAGGTTTCTAAATGAAAATATTTCTGTAGTGTTAATATTGTTCATCCGATAGATAGGCGAAATAAAAGTTCGTGTTTTAACAACAATTGATTGTTTGAATGTTAAATGGTTGCAGAGAAATAGTGTCAAGTGAAGGCACCTACTGGCCCCTAAAACAAGAAGCTGTTCACCTATTGTTCCCTGCTAATGCTGTATCTGAGCCCACGACAATAGTGGTCTACAAATGGAAATGCAGTGCTTGTTCACCTCCGCTTCAGGATCATGAGGCCATTGTCAGCAATGTGATTGAAATATCAACCATCAATGGACAAGCTCTGGAATTCAATGCGGAGGTGAAGCTGTTTCTATCTCACAGTGCACCGGACCTAAAGGGCTATGAAATGGTGATTAAAAGGCAGATCGACCAGGAGAGCAATGAATGGGAAGACGTAGATGGAACCCAGGCCTTATGGAGTCTTTCAGGTTTAAATATTTCCTCTTTACAAGGCAGACTTTATGTCGACTGTGGGTACGCTTTTTAAGGGCCAATTGTGGCGGGCAGAATGCTGCCTACGCATGCAGTATCCTATTTATAGTGCTAGTGGTCAGAGTGAGTCTTGAATTCGGAGCCTCCGAATTTCAAGACCTGCGCCTTAACCACTCGACCACGCTGTGGGGTAAAGAAGCACTGCATATTCATTTTTTATTTATCTAATATGTCTATTACAGATATCGGAGATGGTTGCCCTTCTCCCAATGACACTACGGACTTTTTCTTTCCTGTTGCTCAAGCTGGCATAACTAAATGCTTGACATACACAGTGATTTGTCGTCTCAAGTCGTCTCCCCCTTACACCATTACGTCTACTGGTGGCAACTTTAGTCATCCCGACTATCCAGGCGTGACTGTTACAATCCCTGAGAATGCTGTTGCACCTGAAACCAAATTTCCTCTGCAGTTAAAGGTGGGCTTAATTACAAAATTGTTAATCCAAATTGCCACTAACGTATAAAACCAAAGCGTGTTCTGCAAGCCAGCAAAAATTCGGTAAAAAAAAATATGTATATATTAAATATATTTTTTATGTATTAATTCATTCAAAGTGACATCTGTAAACGGCCAGTTTTTCATATGACTAGGTGACCTCAACGTCAGATTCGCGACGTTACAAAGAGAAAGAAACTTATTAAACCGGACAGTGACAAACCTCAGCTAATAGTGTTCACGGTTAGCTGGCCGTTGTGATTTGCTAGAGATCACAAGCACTAATAATAAACATGACTCATCTAAATAAAGTGACTAATTTGCGTGGTTTTCATTCCTAGCATCAAGTAAAAAGTTGATGTAGGCAGCGTGCATGTTCAAATACATCGGAATGTTGTGGCTTTTCCTGTTTGCTCAATCGGTCTGGACTTTAATAAGAACTACTCTAACTCCGACGATCAAAAACTTGTGACAGAAATGGTAAAAGTGTGACAGTATTTTTGTTTTTTCATTTGTAATGGTTAGGTGCAAGAAGTTCCGAATGAAGAATTTGAAGGGCAAGATGTGTTTTTGGGACCTGTGCTTCGAATTGTCTGTTCCCAAGTCCATTTCTTAAAGCCCGTCACAATTCAGTTGCCAGTTTCTCTTCGCGACGAACGGGAAGGAATTCCGGATCCGTTAACATGCCGTGTCAGGGTGTTTTTCCTGAAGACTGATGGTGAACATAAAGAATGGATTGAAATCACTGATGATCTTGTAAACCCTGCAAGCTTTGATGGGACGTTCGTTAGGTTTCAAGTTGAACGCTTCTCTGGGTATGGGAAAAAAATAATACTTTGTTTGTAAGGTAGATAGACAGTCCCGTGAAATGTCGTGAAAGTACTAAAGAAAACAGCAATCATTGTAAAGCATCTCTGTTATATCAATTTGAATTTTGAAAAGCTAAATTATTAGACATAATTACTTCATGAGAAGCAGCAAAGGCATCAAGATAACATCCATTCAACAGTACTTTACTGTGATGCAGTTATTATACTATACCAGGTGTCAATTCAATAAAGCTTTTACAAGTGTAGCCGTTGTTTCAGAGGTTGAAAACAATAGCTACACTTGTAAAAGTTTTATTGAATTGACTCCAGGTTATTCTACCAAAGCACTTTTAATTGCCCTCTTGCCCATTTCTTTAGTGGTTCGCGCATTGACCTTTTCAACTGAAGGTCAGTGATTTGAGCCCTGAAATCAGGTTGTGCCATCTGGCTTTTTCAAAACGCCGGATTGGATTTTCCTTTTTTAATCTCATTAAGCACTCTCGAGTTGAATTGTTATTGTGCGCGGCGATTTCTTATTGTAAATCAATTTTCAATTCTGCTATTTTGAGGCTCGTGGTAATTCTATCGGCTCAGTTAAATGTTACTCGAATTTGTATTTCTTGCAGATATTCGCCTGCTCTTGATTGCCGCAACGAAAACTCCAGTGTTGCTGGAATGAGAAGTTACTTGTCCAGATTTATTTGGAATTCTCCCATTCTGGCATTCTTCTTCGCTTACTTTCATCCAGATTCCCAAGACATTTTGCTCCTTATTTGTTGCCCTCATCACCTTAGATCTGAGGTAATAAATGAGCTTGACAGGAAAGACATAACACCCAGCGATGTTAGTTCGACGAAATATATGATACCGAAGGATGACAAGGCATTCGTCATTGTATCAGGAGGAATAAAACCACATTGGACGGAGAACATGGAAGAATGTTGCCTCTTGTAAGTATAGATACCATGAACTACAGAAATCGGTCGAACAAGGAACTGAGATAATCGAATAAGAAAATCACGTTTTCGGTTATCAAGTTAATATTGACCATTTCTGAGTCCAAAAAACTGTTAACTGCTACTGTAGGTAAAAAGGTCACTAAAGATTATCTAATTTGAGTGAAAAGATGGAATTAATAGTTAGTAAGTTTTATTATATAAAGCATAGAACTGACTAGAGTGGTTTTACTTAACCCGTGAAATAGTTAGTAGAACAATACGCACTATTAGACCATAATTCCATTGTTTTCTTTCGTTTAATTTGGACTATCACACACTAATTGTTAAATAGTGTTTCACGGATCAAGTAAAAGCACTCTAATAGTTCCAAAACATACCAACAAACAGACAAGAATAACAAAAAGGCCCTGTGCACTTGTACTTGACATGGCTTATTTGAATGAACTTGAAGCGTACACTGAACTTTTCGCACAACGTCTTTCATCTGTAAACGTTTCGCCCATTCGAGCCTCGTCAGTAGGATGTTCAAGTTATTTTTGTTCACACTTATTTCGTTACAGTAAATTATTACAAAATTAAGAGAAAAATAAAGGAGAGAGAATTACATAACAAATAAGAAATGACATTTAACAAGGGAGAATTGTGTTATGTCCAAAGGAGCGAAAGCTTTCGAGTTGGCCACTACAATGTCATTATCGACGCTGTAATCCACCGCACTGAAGAAGCCCGAATGGGCGAAACGTTTACGGATTAAAGACATTTATATGTCAAAAGTTCGCTGTACGCTTTAGTTTATTCAAATACATACTTTATTTGGTGTGTAAGTCAAAACTGGCAACTATATAGCTGATGTGGACCTACCTAACTAATACAACAATAAATAATACAAAATAAATAATAAATAATAAATAATACAATAAAAATACGATAATTAATAATAAATAAAATTATTTACATCTTTATTATAAATTGTAATAGTTCCTTTAAAGAAAGTCACCTTTCTTAATTGGTCCTTATACCATGTCAAGCACAAGTGTTGGATCTGTCTGGATTCTTTTCACGATAAACAGGAGATCTGAGTTCCATACCGGGCTTAGCCTGCGAATACATCCGCCTCTCATTTCTCCCGGCTGATGGGGTATATTTTCACTCATTTCTTTGCTCTTTCGATTTCTGTTACCATTTCATACAATATGGTCAACGGATATCTATTGGATATTGATTTTTTTTAACAGGTTTCACAGTAATTCGCAGACCAAGGCTCAATTGAGGGTTCATTTTGTTGGAAACGAAGGCCAAGCACAAGTGGACTTTTATAGCAACCCTAAACCCTCAAGGAGAACCTTTTTGTGTAAATTGTACCTGAAAGTGCCCTCTCTGAGCATTGATTGTACGGTAAGTGACTTCCTAACTGATTTGAGTGTCGGTATTTTAACAGATCAGGGTTTGTGTCACTAGGAACGTTTTCTAAACAAAGGGAGGTTATAGGCTAATGGTGTTAGGCAAACAGACAATACATCCAACTTTACTTTGAATCATTCCAAGTCGCGAACCTCTCGGGAAACTGCCAACTGTATTGATTTGTTACTTTGGATCTTTAGGGTACTCCAAACCGTCGCGAGCGTCCTTCGGAAAAAAATTCGTACACGCGCCAGTTTTAAAAGTAACATAACAAACTATATGTCAATAGAAAGCGTAATAAAGGTAGTTATCGATAAAAAAAATAATAACTTTAGAGACTTTGTCTTTTACAAACGGCCATGAGGCGATAAATGGCCAAACTACCGAAGGGTTGTTTAATTGAATTTATCGGGCATCGAATGCCGTGACCAGACCGAAATAGCTGCACAGTGTTGTTCACAAGGGATCAATCAACAAAACCGTGTCAGGCTTTTTCGATATATTAATCCAGGGATTAATTGATTAGCGAGATATCTGCGTCTAAAGTTGGAGTACCTAAAAACATGCGAGACGTGTTGCGTAAGTGGTCGCCACGGGAAATATGTTTTGAATATTTTGTCATATTACTCTTGAAACTAGCGCGTGTACGAAATTTTTACGAAGGACACCCGCGAAGGTTAAGAGTACCCTAACTTGTTAGCGTTTTGACACAGACAAGTGGTCACGCAATAACCTGCGTTCAGGCCGATTTGGTTTAGTCGTGCAAGGAATATTGGTTTCATGGTAGAAAATATTGCCAAAATTGACCTTCTGACTAGGTAGGACATGTCCTTTCATTAGATAGAAGGCGGACGTTTTGCCGAGTTTTGCATTGATTTGCAGCCTTAATGAGCAACTGTTCCAATCTTCTCTACTTGGAAAATAAAACAATGCTTGCAACAAAGTTAGCTCAAAAGTGATAATATCCTATATAAGGGTGTCAAAAAACGATTTTTAATTATAAAATTTACTGTAATATTTGGATTTTTCTTCAAATGGGTGGAAACATTGATAAATGAAGTGACAAGAACTTGCACAATTAAAAGTCATCATTTTGACTGAAGATTTGTGTCGCGAAAAGGATTTCTAAAATGCACATTGTGCAGGAAGTGTCGTTGGGGAATTCTACAAAAGTGGTGCTCAGAGTATGCGCAGAACGATTCTCAAGGTCTGCCTAAATGCTACAAGTAAGAGCTTTTGCGAGTTTTAGAGTCCTCACTTCGCGGTGCAGCTCGCGTCAGTTCTCGCCGATTTCGATCATGAAAATGACAAATTATGCAGAAGCAGCGTAACAATTAACAAGTGACAAACTATCGAATGAATACATTGGTAAAATATATATTTCAGCCGTTTATACAAGCAACGAAAAACTTGAAACATGCATTTTAATAGGAGGGATAGATAGTAGAAGTGATATTAGTAATGTAAAGCAAGTATAGTTCTGAACACGAAGAAAATCTATTACTGACGCAAAGATTTATTTCTGGGATGGAGTGGAACACATTTAGGAATTCTTCTAAAATTTGCAAACAGCTTGCCTAAACATTACGTAATTTAAAAAAATCATACCTGTTCTACTACCGATTAAAACTTATCTGTCTTTTCAGGCCTCGGAAGAAGTTACTCGACAGCCTGGTGAGTTTCTCCCTTGGTTCCACTTATTTTGTCCACCAGGGATTTATTTTGTCTTAGCCACGCTAAACCGTAGGTTCATAGTCAAAATCTGGCCATCTGGACGTCACAGCACATGTCCAACAGTCCTAAAATAGCGGTTATTGTTTGCTGTGGCTTAGGTTGTGTTTTTTTTTTGTTTTATTCGATGTGAATCCGATTCTTCTCGACAACCCCCCCCCCCCCCCCCCCTCAATTCTCGCTCCTGGCCCCTCGCCCCTCGCCCCTCGCCTCTCACCCTATTTATTCCGTCGTTCGTACGGTAGTTAGAGGAATGATTTTTTCTTTGTATTTGCAGTTAAGGATGGCAATCCATCGGATCTTGAACTGGAAGGTCTGTCAGTAAAACTTCCTGTTCACTGGGAAAAGCTAGGACGTCGACTAAAGTTTGATGATGCAAAGTTGAAAGGATATCACAAAGACAATGAAGAAGTCGCTGATAAAACGTATGCAATGCTGAAGGCATGGAAAGAAAGAGAAGGCTCCGATGCCACTTACCGAGTTTTGCATGAAGCATTATGTGCCATTAACCGTAAAGATTTAGCGCAAGACTTATGTTGCCACTGAAAAATCTGTTCTACTTTTTACTCTGAATACATGTTGGATGAAAAATTATCACTATTCTTGGCTAGCACATGACGTCATAAAAATTAAAATAATATAATTTCACACCCTACAAAGCTGTTTCTAGCATGGTATGTAGAAACCAGTGTTACAATCCTTCACAAAAAGTTTCAGGTTTTAACGATGTTTTGCTTCTGATTTGCGAAGGTTTTAAATGTGTCACGCAATTCGTCACGCTATTTCAAATAAGCCGTAAAAATAAACAAAATTGAACCGGTTGAAAGTAATTTTTGCATTATACAGATGCTTATAAGCCGATATAATGTGACTTACAGTGAATCCAATCTTTTGTGATGAGATTTTTTGCGTAATTATGACTTTGAAGTTTTGGCCGCCATGTTGGTGTACCAAAGTGGTACCATCAAAATGTGGTCCAGATGTGTAGTTTGAAACCCTTTACAATTACATAAACATTTTCGAATCGAAATCTGTTTTTTAATGCTTCTGAATTTTGATCTGAAATGATATGACGTATGTGCAAGACAAGAATATTTGCAATGAGCAGTATTACGGTGTTAAAACTACATTAGCAGTCTCGTAGGTGTCGTAACTAGAGGGACCCTAGGGCTACCATTAATTATTTTGCCTGTTTTATCAGTATATATTCTATTTATCTAGCATTTTGGTATTTTTTTATCAAGTTTAGATGTGGCGTCTGTTCTCTAACGTATTTATATTGTAGCTGAAAAGCGCACTTCGGGAGCACAATTAAGATATCCATGCATGAATGTATACTATGTCTATATGTATGTATTTATTTATAATATTATAGTAAGATAAATTATGCTAACTTTTCAAGCATATTTAAGTTTATTGTGTATCGTATACTGTATATATAGCTTTAAGGTGGCTCTCAACAGTTTCCAGCACTTTTCAAGACTTAGAATTTGATGGGTCATTATAACTACTCTTTATCAATTGATGCTACAATCATGATGTCAAACGAATGCTCAATGATTGGTGAACACGTTGTTATCATTTTTGTGACACAATATGTTACTATAGCAACAGTATAACGCGCTGAATAGACCCTTAATTTTAGCTTTAAGTGTTAATAACTAAAAAATGACTCGTGAACCCCATTTTTCATTGTCGAATTTTGATCAGTAGGATAAGATGCAACTTTTGGCAAAGTTTAAAAAAATTCTGTAGGTGGGGCTCAGAGATACCTTAAATTTTCGAAAGTTTAAGGTGGCTCTTTGGGTTTCTTAATGCTGGAAAAACAGAGTACAGATGCTTGCAGGTTTCCCTAACTCTAGATAGTGAGCCAGTTTGAGTGAGATTCCATCATCTGCTTGATTGTTGCTTTAAGGAAGGCGCATAAGAAATTGACCTGGTTTGTATCGTTTCTTATTGTCTCGACTCTGAGTTGGGTATCACGTCTCTTGCGTCCAACATATTTCCCGGTAAGCTTAGTAACTGATCCTTTCTCCACGATTTGAAGGAGTTGGTTTCCGGAGGACTTCTTGCCAAACAGGGAATTATCTTGGATCGGCAGTCAGATCATAATAATCTCTTTGGCGTCTACTCAAGTCTTTTTATTAGTACTAGATAATGTGGTAATTTTCAAAAATAATACGACTTTTTTAATCATTTTCACACATGTTTCGACGGTACATCCGTCATCGTCCGTGTGACGGTTATGAAAGTTTACAGTGATTTAAAACGTGCCTGTTGCAAATCATACGTTGAATTGCGTTTGAAAACAATACGCTACTTAACAATACGCTAGATAAATTTCGAAGTTAACGGAATTAAAAGAATGCGCGTGTGCGTGCAACTATAGGGAAAGCGTCAAATTGATGTACATAGACCCCTTAAGCTTAACTTGGTATTTGGTTGGCGCAGAGTCTAAGATCTTGAAACAGTCTAAGTTACAAGAAGTACGGACCGACTCTGAAGCCTGCAAATGCTTATAAACGTGAGAAGATCTGTCCGATGACAAGTGCTCATGCACGCGCGTGGAGAAATGTCGGCTTGTTTCGCCAACGTAACAAGCATTACAGCTTGCACAAGAAAAGTTTTAAACGATGCGCGTACGGAGCCTGTCAGGAAGATGATCATTCACGTTGAACAAGTTCTTAATTTTATAGGTAGAAAAAACAAATTTTATGTCAATGGGTTTACATAATCGATTGATTAGTTTGCGCACCCTTTGTTGTGCAACACCCGAAAAATTCCCGATGTAGGGGATCTTAAAATAGTGTTTGGGCAAATCCTGTTGCTCAACACCTGTTGAAGGTCGTGTGTCGTTCCCTACTACTGCCCTCGTGACATAACGGTAGAGTAACATGTCTAATACATGCTCGGGATAGAGATTCTTACGCAAAATAGTAAACAAATTCTGAATATCATTGTGAAAACCCACCCACGTATTATTGATCTTAAAAGTCCTGTCAATGAGGGTTTTAACCAGCCCCATTTTGTAGCAAAGGGGTGTAAAGCTTAAAAAGTTGGTAAGCAACCACAAAAAGACCTGACCAAATTTCAGATAAAATATAATTTATCCAGAAAAGGAATATCCTGCTTACTGTTGACCGAGAGATACCAACAAGTGACCCAGATATTTTTCTGCAAATCCCCTTCTCAGTCTGCAGAGGACAAGGCAGAATTCCTCTCTAGGTTCTAAGCTCCATCGTCAACCTTTTTTAGTACATCCCTGGTTTCATTTTCGTAAAAACACTTTTGGGCACTTCTTTCTTTTGATGAATTGTTCGTGACGTAATCTCCTTTCGATCCAGTATTTAAAAATTCAAATACAACATTGAATGTGGCCTCGTCGGAGGTAAAATTATTACGTAACTTTTTATTCCTTTTATTTATTTATTTCTCCAAAGATTAACAAGTTTACAGGAATGAATAATTAAGAAATAAAGAAAAATGGGGCAAAAAATAGTTAAAACTAATACCTTGCCCTCATAGTTGGAAAATATAAAGGATATTTAATTAAAGTGGATATAAAGGAGAAAATGCTAATAACATACAATAATAACTGAAAAACGAAGGAACCCTTAAGGCTCTTCTGACGTTTCAAAACCTCTATTTCAGCCTTTAATGAAACAATTTCAAGTCCCAAATTTTGCAGTTTTTCGAAATGTTCTTTGACATCTTCTTTTGGGTCTCACGTCAGGAGAACTAACAGCCGCCGATGAAGTGCAGGTTTCAGCAGTGGTTTCAGTTGCACTAATTGTTTGAGATACTTGCAAATCTGTGTTCGGAAATTCTGTTTTGGACGAAAGAGCAAGACTCTTAGGAGGCTCTCTCTTTTTCAGAGAACTATTTCACACCAAGACAATTGCGATGGAACGACTCCTGCCTTCACATAAACACGCTGACCTCCAATAGCTTTAACCAAACCCTCAGGCTTAAAACAACGAGAGCAAATCTTCGTGTTTTGGTTGACTCGAAACGCCTTTCCTTCGTCGCGACGAATAGCATGGAGCCAACGTTTAATTTTGAGATTCACGTCCTTTGGAAACTTCAGGTAAGAAATTTTCTCCCCGTTTTCAGTCCTGCAATTCTTTTTGGTACAGTTTGGGACACAACAATTTTGCGGCATTTTCAAAAATTGGCGCCCAGCACATCAGGCGGACATTTTTTACCAGGCCCAACTAGCCTCGTTTTCACGTTTATCGCTCCTAGTCCTTTTTCATTCTGCATAGGGTGTATAGGATGGAGAACACTTGAAGGGATAGATGAGAGGGCCCAACAGGAAAATGGGACACCTTATTGAGACTTATATAACGGAGTAACTGGTTAGCTTTCAGTTACAGTTAGGGGTAGCAGTTTATATTGTTAAATTTATAGGACTAAGCAACCCGAGTGGTTCGGTAGGCTATGTAAGCCTAAGCCTAGCTGAGGTCACAGGTTCAATCCTGAGTGGGGATTTTAGATTTTCTTTTTTACACTTAAAAATTTATTGAAAATAAAATTCCAAGTGTCGACACGTTATATAAGTCCTGATAAGGATTCTTGGGCCTTCTCATCTATCCCTTCAAGTGCTTTCCGTATAGGATTGATATATTTTCAGTATTAAAATAATTTCCTTTTTATTACCATTTTATTGAATTGTTTTAGTTGTGTTCTTACTTAGTGGGTGACTGCTATAATTCCTGACACAGAAAAAAAGTATTTATTATTTTATTTATTATTAAACTTAAGAGTCTCATCAATTCTAGGGTTCAATGTAGATCCCTTGGGTTATTGCTAAATAATTAGCTTCGCTAATAGGCTTGATCATTTTGTTGGCAGTTTGCGTTGGGAATGTAACGCGTAATATATAGGACCAGGTCATGGTTCAAAGTCCTGAATAATGTGTCATGGTACGGCCCTTTTTATGCAGGAGATTCTGTTCTGGAAGCACAATGCCCAATTTCTAAACGGCCGACCAGCTTGGGTTACGGAGACCAAACCTACTAAGATAGTTTATTCTGACGCGTCCAATCGCGCATGTGGTTCCTTCGTACAGATCGAGGGTAAGCTTTTTCAACAGAATTGGTCTCCGGAGGAAAGTGCTAAGAGTTCTACTTGGAGGAAACTGAAAGCTTTTCAGTTAGCCTTGTGGAAAGTTTCGCTAACGAATTGAACGGACAGCAGGTCGCTTGGTTCACCGATAATGCCAATGTTTTGACCACAGTTTTGACCATAGGGCAGTAAAGTCAAAGATTTGCAGACTTTAGCATTAACTATATTTACGACGTGTCTGTCTATTAATATTTCCGTGGAGATGAAATGGATCCCTGGAGATATCAATGTAAATGCTGATTATTTGAGCAGAATAGCAGATTTCGATGGTTATTCATTAAATGACAAAGTTTTTGCAATGTTGCATTTTACACGGGGACCGCATTCAGTTGACAGGTTCGCATGTAACTCAGTATAATGCTAAACTTGCTAAAAAAAATTTGCTCGCTTAAATACGAAGTTCTATCAACCTGAAAATGGAAAGGCAAATTGCAAAAGGTGTCAGCTCCTTGGAAACTTTCAATAAGAAGAGGTCTCGATTAAAAAAAACGCCCCTCTATTAACTCTATAAACTCATAAAAAAATGAATTATTTCAAGGAAGTGAAACGTAGGCGGCGCTCTGCAGTTTTACATATATGTTGATTGTTCTTGTTGAAGTCTGTGTACTAGGCATTCGTTTGTAAGCAAGTACTAGAAGTAAGTAAGTAAACAAGTACGTAAGTAAGTAAGTAAGTAAGTAAGTAAGTAAGTAAATAAGTAAGTAAGTAAGTAAGTAAGTAAGTAAGTAAGTAAGTAAGTAAGTAAGTAAGTAAGTAAGTAAGTAGTATAACATTGAGTGTAAAAACTCAGGAATGTATTTGAAAAAGAAAGACTAGCTTGTACACGTTATATATATATATAAAAAAAACTATATATTTTTGCTAGTTGTATCTTTATACCGACACTTTATGTATATTATAATGTTTTTGTATTTTGTGTGATTAAAATAAAAAAAAAAATAAATAAATAAGGAAAAATAAAAAGTTCTACCAGCCTGGCGCTGAGGCAGTAGACGCCTTTACCCAAGATTGGGGGTTTGATAAAAATTGTCTGGTGCCGCCAGTTTGTTTAGTTGATAAAGTCATTGCTCATCTGAGGGCATGCAAAGCAGCGGGTACGTTTGTTGTACCAAAGTGGAAATCGTCTTTTTTCTGGATCCTTTTGTGTGCCGATGGTGTGCAGTGGAGTTCGTTTGTCCACGATTGGTTAGTGCTCCCGCAGTCCGAGTCCTTATTTGTTAGATATCTAGGAAAAACAAAAAATGGTTTATTTGGGACAAAAAGTTTGTCCTTCACGGAGTTTTAGCTTTACGTGTTAATTTTCATGTCCCTTATAGGGCGCGATTATCGCGGGCTTCTGTTCAAAAGGAAGCGGAAGCTGTTTCAAATGTTCTGACAGTGTTCAGGCCACCATTGAGACCTTTATAGGCGAGATCTATAGTCATCCCGTTTTTTCCCGTTTTTCATTCAGAAAGCTATACTCATGTCATGAGTCAGTGGCGATTGTTATAGGCTTGTAATTTGAATTCAAGTGTGATTTCAACAGTTGCGAATTATATCCCATTTTTGTGCTCATGCGTTTCGCAACTATTAAGTTTTTGCTTGTGTGAATAAAAAATGTTGCAGAATTATCTACATCGTGACATCTTTATTGTGTTCAATACCTAGTTCTTTTGGCGGCGTAAGGTGTCTTAATTTCTCTTTTTCTTTGTTTTCTTTTATAGATGTATTCAAACTAGGGGATTTGGAAAGAAGCAAGTTTTAAGAACCCTGAGTTAAGGGATCTGACAAGCAGATTACAGATAACACGTTCATGATAACCGTCACGAATATAGAGCTCCTGGGACTGTGAACCTTTACATGCGGCCGTTTAACAGATGGAAAGACTTTACATTGAGTCGGGAAAAATTTGATCATTTCCCATCCTCTACCGGTGGCAATTTATTTGCAATTTCTAATTGTAAGTACTAATTCTCACAGTTCGGTTGATACCGCTTTTTAATGCTTTAAAATGGGCACATGAATAATCAGGTTTAAAATCTCCAACGGATAACTCCTTAGTGGCAGGATTAGAGAGGGGACCAAAGAATCCTAGGTACAGAAAGAGAAAACGGAAAGGAACCTTTGCCATTAGAAGTTCTTAAAGGCATTGTGGACGGATGAGATCTGTTTGATAGTCTAGTGCTTAGAAGGTTTCATGAAAATTAAAATTGACAAGAGCAAAAATGATCAGCTTAGAAAAGGTAATGAGGTTTTCATCCCAGAAGGCGAAGGCTCGTCTTGCCCGGTTAAGATTCACAACGAGTATTTGTCGAGAATGCCGGAATATTCAGTCCATCCTCCAGCGAGCTTAAGCTTGTTTTCAGACAGCTAGTTAAAACTAACGCATCACACCTGAGCTCGTTGCTAGAGACAAGCCAATTTGGGAGATCTTTTAGAGATAGACTGCGTAAGGCATTGGGTAACTTCGTTCCGGATCCTACCTTATATCATACTCACTCTTTCAGGTCTTTTCAGAGGCACGGGCGCTGGAAATCAGTTTCAGCCAAAAACGGCTATGTTAAGGACAATATATCTATTATTCTTTCCTTTTCCGTTTTCCGTTTTCCGTTTAGTGTGTACTAATTTTCCGCTATGAAAATAACTTAGTTTGACTCGTCAAGCCCGTTTTCTTTGTCCTCTAGCTAGCTGTATAGGCCGAAATGCATCAAAATAAACCTATTGATGGAACGTATAATGTCTGTCATGTAATGGAGTTGAAATATAGAATTTCTGGCGTTTGAGCAACGTTGTCAACAAAATAGGCAAAATTGATATTTGTTACGGCACGGGAACAGCAGGAGCTGGGCAGTTGTAGTGCATTGTGGGTAGCGTAACTTTGTTATGAACGAAGTATCGCACTAGGTTAGTCATTCTAGACCTGCACCATTCGGCTTCGGTAGTTTTCAAAATGTTTACGTTTTTTCTTACTGTGTAAGAACTTCAATGCATATTATACTTATTGGATTGTGTAGCACTATATAGGGCCTCGCAGGATGGTTTATAGAGTTTGAGCCATAGATCCTATCCAGATTTCCTGCCACATATTTTTTTCCCAAAGGGTCTTTTTTTCTTTATTTTTTCTTTGGTTATGAGTCGTTGCTCAGCTCTGGTTCGTCATAAGCATTGTAATATATATAAATAAGCTTAGCCTAACAACGGAGCTCTCTGAATTCTTCCAACCATTTTGTCTAACCGAAATATCAGGCAAATATTATTAAAAGAAATCAAACGAATTTGCTGTCTGATCAGCCTTGCATGTTAAAGTTTTTCACCCATCATATAACCTAATTATTCAAAATTTAAACCTTTTTAAAATAGATCGACGCCAAATATGCACAATATAGAACTGAAAGCTGATGGTGAGCTTAACTAAAGTGAAAAGGTCGGAAACACAAAAATTTAGCTTAAGGAGTTTAGCTCTAAACAAATGCTTCGACAATCTACTAGCTTGAATTGTCCTAAGACGAAATCAGGTTTAAAAATAAGCAATTAGTTCTATATCCCTCCAAAAACGCTTGATTTTCAGAGTTACGCAGCCACAAATGCAGTCTTGACCACAGTTTGAGAACTGTCAAAACTGTTTTGAGTAGCAAACCGCGAAAAAATGCAGGGAAAAGCGATTTTGCAAACCGTTTTCTCCGCTAAACACAACAAAAGTGTTTACTGTAGCTGACGTTACATCGGCCGTGTAGTTGCGGGAAGCGCGCGAAAAATAAAACCTCGTTTTAGTTTCAAAATTCCTAAAATCCCTGATTTTGCGCTACGTCGTACGCGCATGTTAGGCGACGTCGTACGCGCCTGCGACCTAATCCTGCGCGACGTCGTACGCGCCCGCGAACTGACCCTGCAACATGCCGTACGCGCCCGCGAAACATTCTGCTAGCCATGACCATGACCATGGTCTATGACCCGGCGGTATCAATCAATGAAAATCAATAATCGATATAATCAATATAATCAATAATAATCAATTGATTGATATTGGAAATCAATGGAAATCGATACCCCAAATTTGAGTGAGTTTCGATTTTCATTGATTATTATCGATTACAATTGATTAGTATTGATTTTCATTGACTAGTCAAATCTCGGTTTTCTTTTCGATAAAACGCATCATGAATTGACAAATGTTTTTGAAAAAGTTAATTCGTTCTCTTATATATTATAACTAAACGTATCCTTTAATTTTAGCATTCTCGAGATTGCTTTCTACCAAGAACATACTAATTAGCTAAAACGAGTGATGGTCTTAGCAGAAGAATGCTTCCCACGTTTTCCTCTCTTCTTGGATGCCAAAAACGTTTCTCCAACATTCACATCAAACGGTCATTCGTGGTAGCCTTTAACGATACAGAGTATGGATAGTTCCACGAGATCTTGGTTCGATATTATGAACGTTTTACCGCGGACGTTTTTATGCAACTCAACTGCGTGTGCAATCGGATTACCACAGCGTGTAAAATTCCGTCGGGTATATGACGCGTGACGTACATACGCCGTAAAAGTTCAGGTTTTACTGTTGCATAACCAGTTATTGATCATATATAAAAATCAATAGTAATTGCTGCGGAACGAGCGTAGCGAGTGAGCAGCAACATAATCAGGATTTAAGAGAAATATATGAGAAAAAAATATAAGCTAGAAAAAATCTCGATTTGATCGCTTTTTACCAGAACTCACTGCGCCACGAACACATTTTGGGCCAGAATGCACTGCGCCACGAACAATAGCCTCTCTTGCTGCTTCAAGCTCAGTGTTGGCTGCGAGATTTGTAATACAGTATTTTGGTCCAACATGTCCCAGTCAAAATCGGAACTGAAGTGTCGAAGACTACAACGAGTTGAGCGGGGACTGCGAGGCATGGTGATAGGACCGTTGAATGGCAAAGATTTTCGAAGATTGTACGGAATAAAAGACAATTTATTTTGAAATCACTCCGACAGGGGTCGATGAGGCTGAGCTAAGCTGAGCGCTTGGGGACGCGAAACCTGAGCTGAGCTTGGGAGACGCGAACACACAGTAATTAACCTAAATTTTCACACCTTCCTCGTGGTGAACGCGTCCTTTACTCAACAATATTCTACAGACATTGCAGGAACTTGATGCGTGAATTACAAAGTTGTATTTTCCACTGGCTGAGGAACGAAATAAGTGGAAAATGTTTTCTCACACACCTCTGGGGCCTGGGACCGAGGGTCTGTTTTTGAGTCACGTGCTCAGTGTGTTTTGTCAGTTGCTGTTTTGCTGTCCGCCATTGCTGACGTTTATTTTGAGCTTGATGGTTTTTTGCAAAGTTTTTATCGCCTCTACCGTGTTGTTTGTTGTACGGTACCATGAGTGCGAAGACGACTAGGTCAAAGTCTCATTCCAGAGCAGTAGCTAGCCTCCGGGCTCATAATCGGAGCCCAGAGGTAGAGCGCCGATCTCGTAGTCACAGTTCTCGCCGTTCTCGAAGTCGGAGTCCAGTAGTGGAGCACGTTCGTGATCAGACGGATAGAGGACCATCGCAGTCTTCTGCTGATCCCCCGGATTGGGCTAAAGAGTTGCTTTCGCAGCAAAAGGAGTACGGAAAAGAGCTGAAACGATTGAAAGCCGAACTTGCTTCGAAACCGAACAAGGCGGGAAAACCCGAGGAAACCGAACCAGAATTCAAATTCGAGGGTAATAAAAAACAATACCAATTAAACAAGAAGGTGCTCGAGAAAATCAAAGCGGCGAAGGATGTGGGAGACGATGACTTAAGGAACGAGCTTTTGGAAGAAGGTGAGCAGTTATTGATAGAGCGTAACAAACACATTTGTATCGCAGAAAAGTACGGCTGGGATACCGTAGAATGCTATACCACTGATCCCATCGCGAGTGACTCGGATGATGAAAAGAAAATTAAAAAAGCGGTCAAGGAGTGCAAGTTGTTACGGGAGGAAAAACGTAAAGCAAAGTTGTTGAAATCCAAACGGCCGATGCCAACGCAGCGCGGAGTGGAGAGGCGTGTGATTTTGGAGAGACCGCCGTCGAGTTCTATGGCGGGAAAAGTGCCGACCGCGTCAGTTACGCGTGACTCTCGTACTTGTTTTCGCTGTTTTCGCCCCGGACACCTCGCCCGTGACTGTCGAGCAGCTACCACTAACAACGGATCAGGACAATCCCATTCCTCTGGGCTCGCATCAAGTAATTAATGCGGATACGGAACAGTGTTTAGACTCGATGTTGAATAATTTTCAGGACGTGTGTCAATTAATGGACTTACAGGATTTTGAACCACTATCTTCGGTACAGGTTAAAGGAAGACTTAAAGAGAACATTGCGTTTTGGAAGGACATTGGGGCGTCTAAATGGGTGCTAAGTGTTATTGAGAATGGTTACTATTTACCTTTTATATCTTTTCCAGCTCGGAAGAGTTTTAAGAATCATCCTAGTGTTGTTCAAAATCAGGAGTTTGTGTGCCAAGAACTTATGAAACTTTTAGCCTCTGGTGCAGTGGTGGAGGTGAGGCAAGAGGACGTGTTTGTTGTTAATCCCTTGGGCGTTGTGAAAAATGCCAGTGGCAAGTCACGGTTAATTTTGGATTTGCGTTATGTTAATAAGCATTTGAGATCCTGTAAGTTTAAATATGAGGGTATCCCAGCAGCTTCGGAGCTGTTCCAGAAGGATGACTGGGTGTTTACGTTCGACTATAGAAGTGGTTATCACCATCTGGACATATTTGCTGGCCATACTGCATTTCTTGGCTGCTCATTCCAGCTGGAGGGAAAACTTCGATACTTTAAATTTACAGTTCTCCCCTTTGGTTTGGCAACCGGGCCTTATGTGTTTACTAAAATCCAGAGAACTTTAGTTAAGCATTGGAGAAGCAGAGGATTTCGCATATTTACATACCTGGATGATGGCGCTGGTGGGGAACAGGGATTTGCTGAGGCTTGCAGTATTTCGGAGTCTGTCAGGAAGGATGTGAGATCCAGTGGCTTTGTGGCCAACGAGGAAAAGAGTGTGTGGATGCCGTCCCAATACGTGGAGCTACTGGGATTTATTGTGGACCTTAAAGCAGGTACTTTTCTTGTTCCTCCCCGCAGAGTGAATGCTTTGAAGCAATTGCTTGACAGTATTATTACTAAGGATTTTCGTGTGTCTGCGAGGACTTTGTCTCGCTTGACAGGCTCCCTGGTTTCTATGTCTCTTGCCATGGGTCCAGTTGTACGTCTTTGGACGAGAGCAATGTACAGAGACATTTGCCAAGCCCCTTGTTGGGATCAACTAATATATTTGTCTTCTGACAGTCGCTCAGAGGTGCTCTTTTGGAAACAGAACTTTGACAATAGTGGGTATCCCATCTGGGCACCTAGCCCTAAAATCGAAGTATTATCATATTCAGATGCTAGCGGTCTTGGTTGGGGAGGATTTGCTGTTCACATTAATGGTAAACCAGCTGTGGGAAGCTGGTCAGAGGAAGAGAGTAGCAGGAGCTCTACATTCCGTGAGTTGAGAGCCATACGGTATGTGTTGGAGTCGTACAGTCATGACCTTCAAGGGAAAGAGGTGTGTCACAGGACTGACAACAGGAATGCAGAGATCATAATGTCTGTTGGTAGTCCAGTACCAGACCTTCATAGGGAGGCGGTGTTGGTTTACAAACTTTGTCGTGAATTAAACATTCGGCTCTCTGTGGAGTGGGTCAGTAGAGATAATAATAGTATTGCTGATGAGCTTTCAAGATTGGACGATGCCACTGACTACATGCTGGATCCCAAGTGCTTTCATTATATTGATCAGTTATGGGGACCTCATACCATCGACAGATTTGCCAGCATTAAAACCAGACAGCTGATCAGGTACTGCAGTCGATTCCGCAACCCTGGTTGTGAGGCTAGTAATGCGTTTACGGTTTCCTGGTCACAGGATAACAATTGGATTTTTCCACCTCCCCTGCTTGTTCCGAAGGTTCTGAGACATATGTCTGCTGGTCATGAGTATGGTACGCTGATTGCTCCAGAGTGGCCTTCTGCGTTGTGGTGGCCTCTTCTTGTTGACAGGTCTGGAACTTGGAAAAGCTTTATAAAAGGCTGTTTGAGAATTGAACCTTACCAGGGAATCTTCCTCTCGGGGTCTGCGGCCAGCAGCATTTTCACTTCTGGAACTCCATCATTTGCTGTTTTAGCTTTTAAGATTTGTTTTGATGATCGGGTGGAAAGCACCTGAGATGCTGTTATGGCATTACTCTGGTAAAGGCTAGGGGTGTACCCCTATGCTGGTCAAGTATGAGGATACATTTGTAGTGACGTAGTTTGCTGTTAGGGCAATCACTGATGCTGTTATGGCAATCACTTGAGTCGATCAGATGCTGTTATGGCAATCATGTGTGTTGACCAGATGCTGTTATGGCATGTTAGGCTTTTCTTGTGACAGATGCTGTTAGGGCATGTCTCTTATATGTCGTTATGGCTATCTTCTCTGCAGTTAGGCCTTTGCTAATGCTGTGATAGCATTTTTTCATTGCTGTCGTTAGGGCATGTTACATATCATTCTTAATACGCGATATCGGTACAGATTGTTAGCGTATGTTTTTGGGCTTAGCGTCTTGCTATTTAGCTGGGAAATTGTGTTTGATGATGTTCGGGCTATTTATCATTCCTGGAGTCAGGCCTCTGTGCAACAACTAGCTGTCAGAGCTAATAATTATGTTTTTGGTTCCTTACACTGTCATGTTATGTGTTTCAGTGCCCAGTGGCGACACTGGCAAGTTGGACTTGTCATTTTTGGTACCTGTAGATGGACTGCAGCATCCAGTGCTACTCCAGCTGGCCAAGGTGCTGCCCTCAGTTCTGCTTCAAGATAAAGCTCCAAAGACAGTTAACAGTTATCTCCGTGCGTTTGGGGCGTGGAAGTGTTGGGCAGAGCAGTGCCGTGTGTCAGTTCTACCAGTGGAGCCAGTGGTGTTCTCCCTGTATTTAGTTAAGTTGATCCAGGAGAACAAGTCAGTTTCTACCATTAACTCTGCTTTGTACGGAGTGAGCTGGGTACAGAAGAAGGTGGGTCAACCACAAGTCACTGAGGACCCTTTCGTGACTTTCGTGGCGGTCGCTGGCCGTAGAATCCTGGCTAGGCCACCGGAGCGCAAGAAACCTCTTACAGCAGACCAAGTGATGCGCATTATATCTCGTTTGGAGAGGGGCAGTCTGGCAGACGTGCAAGTTGCAGTGATATTCGCCATAGGGTTTTTCGGTTTTTTACGGTGGGATAATTTAAGCAATCTAGCAGTGGATGATCTGTTATTTGCTGATTCGCATGTTGCACTCTTTTTGCTCCAACGTAAGAATGACCAATTCCGCGAAGGGTCTTGGGTCTTCATCGCAAGAAGTGAGGTAGCCCCATGCCCTGTGGCAGTGTTAGAAAAGTTTCTCAAGATGGGCAGTCATTCCAAGGGGTCACGGCTGTTTCGTAGGATCCAAAGCACAAGGAGAGGCCAGATGCTTAAAGAAGCACCTATGTCGTATTCTCGTGCAAGTGAGCTGGTAAAGAAAGAGTTGAAGAGTGAGGGGTTGGACCCAAGCTTGTATAGTCTTCACAGCCTCCGGTCAGGGGGTGCTTCGTCTGCAGCAGCACTTGAGATTCCAGATCGCCTGTTCCAGAGACAGGGAGGATGGAGAAGCACTCAGGCGAAAAACAATTATATCCAGGAGTCATTGGACTCCTTGTTGTTAGTTACAAGGAGGATTCAGAGCTCGGGCTGAAGACTGTGTATCAAGTGGTTTCTTTCTGTGGGAGATCTTCATAGATATTGATTTAAGGATTTGAACATTTACAAAAGATTTAAACATTTACTAAGGATTTAGGATCCGGACTTGCTTGTTGCATGGACAATATTGGTTGTTAAGAACTTCTGCGGTCGTTTCACTGTTCATAGTATCGCAGACAAACATTGGTTGGTTGTTTTGTACCTTTGTATGCTGGGCTCTCTATGCTTTGTTATTTGCGGCGGTCAGCTTGACAATGGCACCCAGAGGTGTGTGAGAAGTTGTATTTTCCACTGGCTGAGGAACGAAATAAGTGGAAAATGTTTTCTCACACACCTCTGGGGCCTGGGACCGAGGGTCTGTTTTTGAGTCACGTGCTCAGTGTGTTTTGTCAGTTGCTGTTTTGCTGTCCGCCATTGCTGACGTTTATTTTGAGCCCCAGTTCCCACCCAACCCTTCGTTTCAGTTGTAAACATACACTCTGTTGGTTAGATATTCTTTATTAAGACTGTCAGCATAAAGTCGTACTAAGCTTATGATTGTTGTTTAATATTACTGTATTTTGCCTACATTACGTATAATGCTAGGCCGTGTTTGTTTGTGAAATAAAAGAGTCAGTTGGCGGCGGTCAGCTTGACAATGGCACCCAGAGGTGTGTGAGAAACAAAATTAGTCTTATTAGCTGGAATTTTCGTCGATTCATCCCGGTTACATTTGCTTTGCTTCCTCTCAAAAAACGAAAGAGAAAATTCTGTAATACCAGCGAGACGATAAAACAGCATTGTTACAACAAATTTACCGCAGCAATTACTATCTTTTGGATACACTAGTCAATAAAATTAAGACGTGTCGGTGAGTGAGTTTCGGTATAGGTAGTATAGGTAGTTTTGTTAATTCTATTTTCATACCTACTTACATCGATTTTTATGTAGATTATAGGTTTTTTATCACTGTAAATATTTTTGTTAGTTTTTTATTCCATTTTTAGTTTCGACTTGTATATACACTGATCACCGGTTTATACCAGCGTTTTTATTTTAAATTCACTGATCGGTTTTTCAGGATAAATAAAGCATTTATTATTATTATCATGTATTGAAAGCGGTATTACACGGCGGCCGTTGAAAATTTGAGCGCTTTATAAGACGTTGTATGGGGAAAAAATAACGTAGATTTCGAACGGGAAATGAAGCGAAATTTAGGCATTAATTCAATAAAGCGACACTATTAACCTCGCCTCTGGTGTATCTTTTGTTCTTTGTGGTTTTTAACCCGTGAATATACGCGCATGCGTAATGAACGGGTTATCGGTAACGAAGAGAGATATGCAAATGAGCACTCACTCGCTCACTCCTTCCATCAGCTGTAAACTTGTGACGTAATGCTTTGTTACGAATGCGTTTCTTAACAAAAGCAATGGGAATCCAGCGATAACAATAACAAATTTGTTGTAAAAGAATATAAACAACAATAAGTTAAAAGATGTTTCGCATTTGGAGTCTTAATGCAACATTAAAATCGTCAGTAAAATGATTTTTCAATCGAGACACGCATTTTGATCTTTATCTACCTTGAAATAATAAAATTTAAAAAATCTGTTGACCTAGTCCGATTTAGCTCAGTCGTGTAACTATTTCCCTTTTAACCGGGACGATGCTGGTTCGAATCCTGATTGCGACGCCTTCTTTTTTTTCTTTTTTTTTTTCGAACACGTTATTACTGAAAGTGATCTGGTATTTTTTCTTAGCGTTACAGTCGTTCAATTAACAGAAATTATCGAACCGTGTTTATAAAAACATAAGCTTACCGCAATATTGCGTTACACGTTAGGCTAGCGCCGTTAGCTCGCGGTACAAGGTTCAAATGATCTGAAATGATCTACTATGCAAATTCTATACACTTTTAGTTCTATACACTAATATCGTTCCCTCTTTAGCAACAATTATGGCTTCAGCAAACCACTTGATTCGATAAAAATAACGCAAATTCCTTTAATACTCCTTTAGTAAAGGAAAAAAGTTCCGTTACGGAACTTTGTTTTATTCGCAAAATAAATAAATTAATCGTTCACAAGCTGTTGAACTGATTAAAATCAAACTGCGGACTTCAAATGGATTTTACAAGATTAAGGAAAACGTGGTACAGTAACGGTAAATGTATGAATAATAGTCCAATAATTTATTAGAAGCCCGACCTCTTTTGTAGTACCGCCATACCGCCGCACAAACTCGCTGGTCGCAGGCTGGTCGCGTCTTTATTATACATTAGGGAGACTATATGTGATCCCATCATGATGTACTTGCCGAAAAAATTATTAGCCAGGCGCGGGGCCTTCTGGCTGTTTTGACGAATGGCTCGATTTTAGCGGCTACGTTTTCTTCCTGGATGTATTTGGACGTTCGACAGTATTTTTCTTTTTAACTTGGGCTCACACTTCATTCTTTGTGTCAGCGAATCGCTTGGCGAGTGGACTGGCGTCTTCGTGGTTCGACGTGCTTGGCAACCTGCACAAAACATCGACAAAACAGGTAAGCTTAAGCTCAACCTAAAGCTTTTACAATTGTTATAAGCTTAAGCTTATTATAAACTTGAAACAGCGTTCATTTCTTTATTAAAATCTATTTTGGCTTAATTTACTACTTGTCTTTAGAGCTTAGATCGGCTGTACTTCGTTTGTGTTCGGGAATTTGGGGTTTTGTTCTATTTTGGAACATTACGGTTTGATTATGCAATAGTATGCAAAAGACGTCATAATTTTGCTGATTTAGCTAACTAAAATTTATCAAGCAAGCATTTTAAGAAGCATTTTTTAAGCGATTTCAGCGTTTTGATTTTTACAAGAGAGATATTGGCACTATTTGGGAGTTAAGGTTAATTGACAAGACAAAGAAAAAGACAATGTAAAAGAAGACGAATATCAATAACTGAGTGTGTCGTACAGTACTCATCCCATTCAAATCCTGACGTGGACAAGAGAGTTACCTTAGAGTGCTCAACGTAGCTTCATCGCATTGAATCCTGACCTGAACAAGAGAGTTACCTTCGAGTGCTCAACGTATCTCTATTAGCAAAGAATATAGCAAACTGAAAGCAAAAAAATATATATTGAAGCTGAAATCTATAATTTCCTAAAACAAAATTATGAATTGTTTATCATGGTTGCTTTTGATTCTTCAGGTGCCATAAATTCAGTTTCACTACTAGAAAGTAGGTTATCAGAATGTGTTGGAGGAGGTGGCAATTGTTTTTTTTTTTCGTGCTGCATCACATCAATTGTATGGCAATGCTAACAACCATTTTCACATACGTAGTCTTGGCATTGAGTATTTAGTGTATAGCCTCGAACAGTTTATAGAGAGTAATATTGACCACTCTTGGCAAGGATATTTGAGTAATATGTCATGTCAGGGAACATGGGCTGATGCAATTATCATTCAAGCTGTGGCCAATTGTCTCAATTTATCAATTCATATTGCTGAATCAAATGAAACTTTTGCTCCTATCACTCTTGTTCAACCAGTGAATGTCACAAGAGCTTGCACAAACATTTATATTGGGCTTGTTGAAACTCATTATGTGTCTACAGTAGAAAAAAGAAGTTATCAATTAGCAAACAATAAAAATAGTGGTGATACTTTAGTGCGAGAGAAAGTAAGTGATAGAACTGAAAAACAAAGAGGTTACATGAGAGATTATATGACAATGAAAAGAGCTGATGTGCAAGAAAAAGAGGTAATTGATAAAAATGAAAAACGTAGGAATCCAGCAAGCACTCGTGCTTTACATGCAGATGAAATGAAAAAATGTAGGTTGTCAAGAGCAAGACTTGTTACTAAGTTACATCCCAGAAGGAAACGTGACAGAGAACCTTCCAGAATTCCTTATAGGAAAATTATCAAACTATTTAGAAAGACAAGAATAATTCGAGATGCTGCAAAATTATACCTTAAGAAGTGCATTCCAAGTTCATGTAAGCTCAAACTTATGCTGTCTGAGTATAATCGTTATTATTTCAGTGAATGGTTTGCCAGATCAAAGTGTGCTTTATCCTCAAAAAAGTACTTGTTCAAACAAAATTTGTACCTGTCTGTTGTATGTCTGAGAACATTAAAGCACAAGAAGTCACCATTGTTTTGCATGTTGATGACAGAATGTTAAAGCATTTAAAATACTGTCAGGAGCAAACCTATCATGTATCTTGTAGAATAATTTCTCTAAGTGGTGACATAGAAGAAAATCCAGGGCCATCAGATCAGTGTAGTGCTAATATTAATTTAACAGTACAAGGTGCCTCATGTCCCAATTCAGTTTCATTACTGGGAACCAGGTTGTCTGAAATAAATAGAATAGCACTTGATGTTGGAGGAGGTGGTGATTGCTTTTTTCGAGCTGTATCACATCAATTGTATGGTAGTCCTAATAATCATTTTGATGTCCGTAGCCTTGGCATTCAGTATTTACTGAATAACCCTGAACAGTTTGTAGAGAGCAATACCGACCACTCTTGGCAAGGATATTTAAGTAATATGTCATGTCAGGGAACATGGGCTGATGCAATTATCATTCAAGCAGTGGCCAATTGTCTCAATTTATCAATTCATATTGCTGAATCAAATGAAACTTTTGCTCCTGTTACTCTTGTTCAACCAGTGAATGTTACAAGAGCCTGTACAAACATTTACATTGGGCACATAGGTGAAACTCATTATGTGTCTACAGTAGAAAAAAGAAGTTCTGAAATGCCAAACAAGACAAAATGTGGCCAAAGTTTTGTTGGAAATGAACTAATTGATAAAAATGAAAAACGCAGAGTTTACATGAAAAACTACATGAAAATGAGAAGAGCTGATGCACAATTTAGAAAAAGAGAGAATGAAAAATTGTTGCAAAGTAGATGTAACAATATTGTAAAAACTAGGGAGAAAAACAACACAGCTGCTAGGAAAAGAAGAGAACAGAACACACAACATGTGAGAGATATTGAAAAACGGTGTAAAAGAAAAAAACGACAAGAAAACCGAGAACACATAAGGGAAATCGAGAAACAGTCCTTTAAAAAACGGAAAGCAGAGAATTCAGCACACATAAGGGAAATTGGAAAACAGGCTTTTAGAAAACGGAAAGCAGAAAATCCAGAACACATAAGGGAAATTAAAAAACAGACGTTCAGAAAACGAAAAGCAGAAAATCCAGAACACATCAGGAAAATTGGAAAACAGGCCTTTAGAAAACGGAAAGCAGAAAATCCAGAACACATTATGCAAATAAATAGAAATGTTAAAGTTAGAAAAACAGTTACCAATTTACTTGATACAACTGCACAAGCTGCTAAAATGCAATGTCAAAATACATCACTCCCTACAATTGGTTATGATGAGTTACAACCACAGAAAAATGCAAGCAATGCAATTTCTATGATAAATGTTTTTCACAACAACATTAAATGTGGTCCAGAATACATATGTACCTGTTGTGACCAGTTGTGGTTCAAGTCGTCAGTAGTGAAATGTAACGGTAACAAGTACAAGGCATGTTCACCAGATGTTGTCAAGTCTTGTGTCACTGGGTTAAGAAGTGTTGATGATACTGAATGGATTTGCACAACTTGTGACTCAAATCTAAAAAACGGGAAATTGCCTAGCTGTTCTAAAGCCAATAAAATGAGTTTTCCTAAGAAGCCTGAGTTGTTAAATTTGACACCATTAGAAGAACGGCTAATATCACCTCGTATCCCATTCATGCAAATTCGTGAATTACCAAGAGGTGGCCAGTTGTCTATTCATGGAAATGTTGTTAATGTGCCAAGTGATGTAAATTCAACTGTTCACTGTCTGCCAAGGCCCATCAATGAATCACAGACTATTCCAATAAAACTTAAAAGACGTCTTAGCTATAAGCATCATTATCAGTTTCAGAATGTAAGACCTAAGAAAGTGTTAGATGCAGCCAAATATCTTGTAGAGACAAGCAATTTATTCAAAAGTGAAGGCATACATGTAGAAGCACAGAATACATGGGTAGATAAGATAAGTTCATCAAGTGCCAATGAAGATTGGAGTGAGTTTATTCCAAACCCTGACACACTGAGTGCTGATTTGCAAAGTGGTGAAATTCTTAAAAATAATAAAACACAGGATTGCCAAAACAGAATTTCCTCTGCTGATGTTGATAATGCAGCCAATGAAAAAGATGAAAGTGATGGCTGGTGTGAAGTTGATGAACGCCATTCAGGTGTTACAGATACACTACTGCAAGAACCAGATGTAACAGAAAATGGAGATAGAATTATTTCCTTTGCACCGGGAGAAGGAAACAAACCATTAGGGATATTTATGGATAAAGATTCTGAATATCTATCATTCCCCACAATATTCTGTGGAAAACAAAGACCTGACAACAGTGAAAGAAAGGTCCCTGTATCATACAGTACAGTTGTTAAGTGGGAATTAAGATGTCAGGATAGAAGAGCTGCAAAGTCTGTCCCTAACATCTTTTATAAGCTAAAAAAACTGCAAATCAAGCAAATTCAAGATAGTGCTTCAATTTCTCTCAGAAAGTGTAAGACAAAGGGGAAAAGATACACTGCTGGCGACTTGAAGTCGGAGGATTATCTTAATAAGCTTATACATCTTGATGAAGGTTTCAGAGTTATAAGAAATCTTAGAGGCTCGCCACCTTATTTTGAAAAGTGCAAAAAAGACTTGTTTGCTATGATTCGTCAACTAGGCAACCCTACATGGTTTTGCTCTTTCTCAGCAGCTGAAACAAGATGGACTCATCTTCTTAAAACTTTGGGTAGAATTGCAGAGAAAAAAGAGTACACTGATAATGAAATTAAGCAAATGACTTGGGAACAAAAATCAGATCTTATACAAAAAGATCCTGTTACTTGTGCAAGAAACTTTGAGCATATGGTCCAGTTATTTATTCGTGATGTCTTAAAGAGCAGTGTAATGCCAATAGGAGAAATAGATGATTATTTTTACAGAGTTGAATTTCAACAAAGAGGAAGCCCACATATTCATGGTTTGTTTTGGGTGAAAGAAGCCCCACAATATGACAAAAGTTCTAATGAAGAAATTGTGAGCTTTGTTAATAAGTATATCACTTGCCTCAAGCCAGACAACTCAAGTGAAATGGAGGATCTTGTAAACTTACAAATGCACAGGCATGCCAAAACTTGTAAGAAGGCAGGGCATAAGATATGTAGATTTAACTTTCCATTGCCACCAATGCCAAGAACAATGATTTTAACGCCTCTTGAGAACTTGAGCTTTGATAAAGCGAACGAGAAAAAGATAAAAGAAAATGCTGAAAAAATAAGACCTTCTTGACCATATGAAATATGGTGAAGATGTCAGTTTTGAAGATTTTCTCAAGAAATTACAATTAAATGAAGAAAGTTACATCTTAGCTATAAGACACACCTTAAAGCGTGACACATTACTTTTGAAAAGGACACCATCAGAAATAAGGATTAACAGTTATAACACTGATTTACTCAAAGCCTGGCAAGCAAACATGGACATGCAATATGTACTAGATCCTTATGCATGTGCTACATACATACTGTCTTATATTACAAAAGGCCAGAGAGGTATGAGCAGACTTCTAGAAAAAGCATCTGAAGAAGCTAAATCAGGTAATAAAGATATTACAAATAGAGTTAGGCACATTGGAAACAAATTTTTAAATGCAGTTGAAATCAGTGCTCAAGAAGCTGTGTATCTTGTATTACAAATGCCAATGCGAAGATCTTCCCGTACTTTTCAGTTTATCAGTACATCCCCTCCGGATGAAAGGACATTTTTATTAAAGAAATTAGATAAGCTCATGGAGCTGCCTGACAATTCACCTGACATAGAATCAGACAACATCATTAAACGCTATCAAAGGAGACCAAAACAATTAGAAAAGTTGTGCTTGGCTGACTTTGTTGCATGGTTCAACTGTGTTAAAGATGAAGGTGCTGATGGTAGCAGCAATCAGCCATCATTGAGAGGTCTTCATGACTTCATGCCAGAAACTAATTTTGATGACAATACTGATGATGACCCTAATAGTATTAATGTGACTGAGGCTGAGTGTGAATCAACTGAATTCAAACTTAAAGGAAATATGAAACTAGTAAAACGAAAGAAGCCTAAAATCATCCGATCTATCAGGTACCATAAAGATAAGGACCCAGAAAACCATTGTAGAGAACAACTTATGCTTTATGTACCATGGCGAAAGGAAACCACTGATTTGATTAAAGACTGTCAAACTTACCAAGAGCGATTTGAACAAGTTAAGGATGACATTCTCTGCAACCGGCGCCAGTATGAATACCATTCAGAAATACTAGATAAGGCAATGGAAGATATGAGTAATGCTGAATGTGACAGCTTTGACAATGTTGCTCCAAATGCAGAACATATCAATAAGCAGGACTGTGCTGTTAAAGACAAACCTAGTGAATTATTTGGTTGCTTTGACCCTGGCAAAAACAAGCAGCATAGTCAGTATGATTTGCTTGATGATATTGGTATTTTCCCTAGAAGTAATGATCAAGACGAACTTATTGTAAAGCGCATCTCTGATGACGATTATCATACACTTGTCCGCTCTTTGAATGAAAAACAACGACAGTTTTTTTATCATGTCTTACATTCAATAAAAACTAAAGATGAGCCTCTCAGATTGTTCTTAAGTGGAGGTGCTGGAGTTGGCAAAAGTACTGTCATTAATGCATTATATGAAGCACTCATCAGATATCTGAATACTATCGCAGGTGAAAATCCAGATGATGTGAAAGTTCTAAAAACAGCCCCGACTGGCAAAGCCGCTTTCCACATAAGAGCCAATACATTACACACGGCATTCAAGTTACCAGTCAATAGAGGTTTTCAGTACTGTGCACTACAACCTGACAGACTAAATACCATTAGGACGCAACTGAAGAAACTAAAAGTAATATTTATTGATGAGATCTCCTTGGTTGGAAGTGGCATGTTCAACTTTCTGAATTTAAGATTACAACAAATAATGGGAACTAAGGAGCTATTTGGTGGAATAAGTTTGATAACTGTTGGAGATCTTTTCCAGTTAAAGCCAGTTTTTGATAAGTGGATCTTTGAAAATTCTCAAAGGGACTATAGTGCTTTAGCAACCAACATTTGGAATGAGTACTTCACCATCTTTGAACTGACAGAAATAATGAGACAAAAAGATGACAAGCAATTTGCTGAACTACTCAATCGCTTGAGAGAGGGAAAGCATTCTAAAGATGATATTGCCATTTTGAATGAAAGACTAATGAATGTAAGGCCTGAAGAAGACAATTATCCTATAAGCATTTCACATATATGTCCTACAAATGAATCAGTAAATGCTCATAACAATGCCCTTTATAACCTCTCTAAAACTCATAAAACTCAGATCAAGGCTGTTGACATTATAGTTGGGGATATTTCTGATGATCTGAAGAAACAAATCAAAAGTAACATACCAGATGATCCAACAAAGACGATGGGTTTATATTTAGTATTGTCAGTCGCAACTAATGGAAAATATGACGTGACAACTAATATTGATGTGTCTGATGGACTCACTAATGGTACAGAATGTGTTATAGAGAAAATAGACTACAGAGTTGAAAATTCCACCAGACCAAGTATTATTTGGGTGTCATTTCCACAAACTGACATAGGCAGAAACCAGCGCAGAGAATATGCACATTTGTACAGGACAAACATAAATAAGAGCTGGACACCAATTTTAGAAGTAACAAAACAATTCACAAACAGTAAAAAAAGTCAAGTGCAAATACTTCGGAGACAATTTCCACTTAGACCTGGTGCTGCCAAAACTATTCACCGTTGTCAAGGTGACACATTAGATGAAGTAGTTGTTGATTTTCCAGAATCCAAAAGAGAGCACATGCATTATGTTGGCTTAAGCCGAGTAAGAAACAGTTCTGCACTGCATATTCTCAATTTGAATGAAAACAAAATAACAGTTAGTGAGAAAGTGAAAAATGAAATGAGTAGACTGAGAACAGAAGCAAGCCTCATCCCTTTAGCAGTATTACATACTATGGATTCACCCCAAACAAAGACAATATTGTTTCAGAATGTTCGATCTCTCCACCTACACATAGATGATGTGCGAAGTGATTACAACATTCAAAAAGCTGATGTCAACATTTTTGTTGAAACAAAGCTTTGCTTGTCAGATAGAGAAGATATGTATCAGCTGAGTGGATTTACTCTTTACAGAAATGACTTCAATCAGTCAAACATAAGAACGTGTTATGGAACTGCTGTGTACATTAAGAATGATTTGAACTGTACTGAAATTCCATACAGGTTCAACTTTAATGATGTAGAAATTACTGTCATGGTTCTAAGCCACCCAATTCCAAATATTCACGTTGTTGGTATCTACCGCTCAAAAACTGTTACAATTTCACAGTTAATTGGAGCCCTTACTCATCTTCATAACTCAGTTTTAAAAGAGCCTACAATGCCCACTGTACTGCTTGGGGATTTCAATATTAATCTAATCCAGGAGACTACAGAACAAAAGGCTATCAAAAAATCACTAGTAACAGACAGAGGATACACACAGTTGATTAACCAGTATACTACTGACTACCGTACACAAATAGATCATATTTATACCAATGTACCACAACTTGTACAATCTGCAGGTACCCTGGAGTCATACTACAGTGATCATAAGCCTATCTTTGTTTCCCTGAAAGCTGTATGAATGCATTGATTTTAACTTTGCCTATACTGCCTACAGTGATGCATCATGTGATATAGCAAACTATAACTGAATAAGGAAACAATCTTAAAGCATAATGGGCAACTTTTTAAATCTCAGAGAAAATCGGAAAGTATGTTTTGCACAGGCAATAATGTTTTGAATTATTTGTGCTTTAGATGTTCCCAACTTCTTGGACTGCATTGAAACTTAAAGTTAACTTGGCTGGAATTTGCATAATACAAGGATACTTACTGTAGCTTTCATATTTCCTTGGGCTGAGGATGGAATGTTTAACTGACATTCCCTTCCTTAAACCCTCCATAAGAGGGAAGTTATCCAACCTGTATGCAAAGTTAAGGTAAGTTTCTGACTTTTTAGGGGGAGGGTAGGGTCGGGGAGGCAACAATACAGTGCTAAGCATTTTGAATGCATAAAATATTGCACTTTGTTATTTAAACTCTAACCTGATACTTTTAATGTGTATTGCAGGTAAAACATTTTATACTATGGTCTACAAAGCATGGAAGGATGAACACCACAGTACCAACCACAATAATTATACAAGTAGCAGACAGCACTTGTTAACAACACCCTCAATGATGCAAATTATGTTGAAAGGCTCAAGTGGTAATTGACGGGACACAAGTCATCACTAAAAGTTCGTGGAATTAATCTGAGATATATTACAGACCAGTGCAAAATTCCAAACATACATGCACCATGAAGAATGCAAAAATCTACCACCACTACCAAAATAGTAACTGATATCTATTGGAGCACCATCAACTACATGTATATCAGACCTACATGTACACTGTACTAGTGAAGCATTCATGAACTCTGTAATCACAGCAACGAGTGCCTCTGTGCACAGACACACTGTAGTAAATACAGAAGGATTCAAATTAACACTGGAACTGAAAGAAAATACCTGCATGTGGATACACACAAGACACACTGTAGTAAATACAGTATGATTCAAATTAACAATGAGGGACTCAAAGAAAATACCTGCATGTGGATACACACAAGACATACATGTACCGTAGTAAATCATTGCTGAAGAGAAACAAGAAAACTAGAAAACTTTCTATTTTATGCAAATTAAAGATACTCAAGGCTGTGCTCTTAGAAGAATCACAGGGAGCCCAAAGGCTCCCAACTATGAAATCTGGGGAGCCAGGCACTTAAGCTTTATGCAAAAGTAAGTTTTTCTAGTCGCCCGAAGATAAAACTAAGGAGCCTGAGGCCCCTGGGCACTGCTAAAGCACAGCCCTGATACTTATTTTTTAAATCATCCAATGGCAAAAGTTTCTGATTGAAGATCAATGCAACAACAAAGCAACTTTTTTGAGAGAACTTTTGTTATGGCACAATTTTAAAAGAAGCATTCAGGGCTGTCATTAAGGGCCGGGGGTCGGGGATTTCCCCCGGCTACTTTCGTAGGAAAAAAAAAGAAAAATAAAACCAAAAGAACTTCCTAGCTGTTGAATTCCCCGCCTACTAATTGCATATACCCAGCAACTTGAAATCCTAGTGACAGCCCGCCTGAGCATTTAAATTATCAGATATTACAGCTAATCATTAATTAATTATTTTTCTTCAATATAGATAGAATTAGAAACATTTCTCGTGCATGTAACACAATTCTTAGAATATTGTATTAAAAATATAGAAAGAATTTGTGACAATTAAGAATACAACTACAGTCAAGTTCCTATCGGGCATATCTTATGCAACCATATTCACCAAAGTCCCAAAAACTTGTCAGTTTTGACACCTTTTCTTAAGGAAGGGTCGCTCAAATATCACCCAGCGATGTATAGAACATTAATTAGGGACTGTGCAATAATTATCAGGAGGGGATGGGGGAGGGGGGTTGGAAAACGGGCTTCAAGTAGGAAAATATTAGGTAGTCCCCCCCTTCTAAAGGAGTGAATTTAGTTATTGCCCCCCCCCCTGATCAGTCAGAAATTTTGTATGACCCCCCCTTAATTATTACACAGTCCCTTATTCACGGGTTGGCTCACAGGAGCCTTTGATTCTTTGTTGCCACTGTTTCCCTTCATAAGAGTCACGGAGTCAAGGCAAAACACTCGGTTTGAATTCGACAAAACTCGGAGGCGATTTGCGTCCCAATAATCCATCCAATCGGAGATTTTTTCAGCCACAGTTAAAAAACTGTTTCCCTTCCACCATAAAACACGTCTGGTTTTTTGAAAATCATCGCATATTACGCTGAAAATGATCATTTTCTGCCACCGATTCCGAGATCCACAATGTTGGCCAAACCGGAAGTGAGCCTGGGCCGCGCATGCGAATCCGTGACAGTGTTCCTTTAAATGCGTGACTCGCGGTGTCACTCGCGGTGACATTCGCGTGATTCAAAGTACTTCCGGCTTGCGCCAGAGTAAGTTGGGTCAGCGTTGCAGTCAAAATGGCGTCCATTCTTGCTGAAAACTCATCGGAGTTAAATCAACTTTTTAAAGACATATCTTTTAAGTTTTCCCCAACTGAATCGGAAGATGTTGTACAGTCTTCAAAAAGGATTTATGGAGAGCAATTTAATTCGCTTGAAAACCAAGACTTGTTGTCGTGTTTGGGTCGTTTGCTTAAATTTGGTTATGTTTCGAGCACAAACCTGAACCTAATCGAGAAGTTCGTCGCTCCAAAATCAAACAACGAAAACGACATCAACGAAAAGATTGAGAGTTTCAAGGCTTCTCACCCGCAACAAGCTGAACTGGAGAAGACATTGCAAGGAAGAAGCGGCGAAATCAAGAAAATTACGGAAAGACTTGAAGTTGGGCAACCGCCTGTTGTTAACGTGTATGGATCGGCTGGAGTGGGGAAAACAACTCTTGCCAAGGAGGTTTGTGCAAAATGGAATGGACAGTCTCATGTTTTCGACTTGAGAGAAGCTAAAGACATGAGAGCAATTTATGTTAACATTATGGGTACTCTTGAAATAACTGTCCCTGTCGGTTATTTAAGTATGGATTATGTTGTTCAACGAATTTACGACCAGGTCGTAAAGAAAAGCGAAGGTCAGCCTGTTCTTTTTCTTCTTGACAATGTTGAGGAGTTCACTAGGGGACAAGGGAAGGAGGGTAAGAACCTGAGGACAGCTTTTATGCAGTTTCTGGGAAAGCTTTCAGAATTTGATGGCAAAAGCAGAACAAGAACATTAAACATGCTTCTGACTTCAAGAACTCAATTGGATTATTCAGAAAAGGTGTTTGATTATGAGTTGGAAGCTTTGGAAGATTCTTTTTCAGAGAAAATCTTGTTTCCTATGGAAACATCCGATGTTAATGCTCAGCAGAAAGAGAAGCTTCTTGGCATCTGTAAAGGACTGCCACTATTATTGGAAGGTACAGAAGCAATTTTGAGACTGGAAAGGAAATCAGCCAGTGATCTGATTGGTGCAATAGAAGAAATATTGGCTTCTCAAGGTGGAGCCGATAATCAAGTGAAATCCAAACTGGAAGAGGATGCTAAAGAAAAGTCATTTGATTTTCAAGAGGAAGGAGTTGATGTAGGTCAAACATCCATAATAAAAGAAATGTTTGATACACTCCCATCTGACATCTTAAGAGTGTCAGCTGTGTCCATTTCATTGTTTTGTGGCCCTTTTTCTGATTCCACAGCAGCCAAAGTTCTTGGTATCAGCCCTTCAGAAGCTGTAGCGCAGCTTGAGGGACTGGTAAACAATGCAATTATTCATGTAGTTGATCATGAAGCAAAGGAGTTGATGTACGACATTCATCCACTCTTAAAAAAGTATGCTGAAAGCATAAGAAATGATGCAAAGTTCTGTGAATCTTACTCCGAAGCAAAGGGACGATTTTATGATTACTTCATGTCCAAGATGAAAAAGATTGCAGGATTGATAGAGTCTAGCTATGTCAAAGCATTTAATGACTTTGCAAGAGATCAGCAAAACTATGAGTTTGCTATTGACATCTCATTGCTGCCAGAGTACTTCAGCATTCCAGGTGAATACCATGAAAATGCATTGATTGCATCCCTTTTCAATGCTATGTTGTCGGGAGAGAAACAAACTCAGCTCTTTCATTCCTGGGCTGATATGTGTAAAGATGATGGGAAGTCAGGTATGTTGTTTCTACTTTACTCAAACAACAATCATTATCTTGCAATGCTATTATAATGAGCAGTACTAAAGAATATCCATAACCCCCTCCCCCTTCTGTTTGGAAATGCTGACAGAATGGGGTGAAAACAAAAATCCACTGCCTCCCCAGGCAAACTACCAATAGGTTTATTTAAAGGTGATTCAGCTAATTCAAGACATGTTATTGAAACTTTACACATTGAATACATGTAACAAATTCATTGATGAGTTGTTTACACACACATTCACCAGAATGTCTGGGATTCTGAGAAATACATGTATTTCATGTGCTCGAATTCAGAACTGAGTGAAAAGGTTACTCTGAACTGGACAAAAATAATTCTGAACAGAAAGAAAAAATAATTCAGTGTCAATCAATGAAACTACACTGTATTTTACTCAAGCGAGTGATGAGATAAACAATGATTGGAAAGAAGCCAGCTGATGTCGAGTCGCATGATCGCTGCTTCTCGCTTCTCAAATTTCAAGTGATGCAGGTTAGAGCATCTTTTGAGGCTTGAGGTGGCAAAATGAATAACAAAGGCACTTGCCAATGCGTTAGCTAGCACGTTAGCAAAAACAGATCAAAGCATTGGCTTTTCTTTGTTAACGTGTGGTTAACGTGTTTGATGGTTTGCTTATCTCTGAGTGGTACTGTATGGGGTCCTTAAACACTTTTTTTTAAAGATATACATTATTAGTATAAATTTTAACTGGAATCTCCAGAGGTAACCAAAATGCCATCATTGTGGGGGGGATATTATTTTTGGAACAATACAATACCAAGCCACTTTGGCTGAAACACAACAGGTCAAATCAATGTTAACTGACATAATTTTTTTCTGTTAATTTAAAAGTTGAAAGACCTCATGAATTTATTGTCTTGTACAGAGCTGTCACTACATTTTGAAGTGCAGTATATAATATTTAACAAGCAGATTTGAAACGTTACAATTCTTGGTTTTCACTAACATCATATCAAAATTCAAAAGTGTGAAACAATAGATTACGATTCCAAAATGTTTATGGAATTGTAGAGAGTTTAACACTACACATCTTGGCGAAATTTTGAAGCACAAAAGCATTTCGTTCAAGAGTTATAGGCAAACGAGTATTAAACATTTTTATTAAGAAATTTATGGAGCAGCCATGTTTGTGCCCCACTCAGGGGCACAAACATGGAGGCCAAAAATTCAAAGTCATATATACCATTTGGAAGCAGAGTCTGAGGGTGTTTCAAATCAGGTTGTTTGCACTTCTCCAGTGGAGGTGTTTGGCCATACAGCCTCATTCTTTATCTGAAGCAAAAAAAAAAAAAAAACACAGGGTACCCAAGTTGTTATTTTTGAAAATTACTCTAAAACTCCCAGAAAAGGCAAATAAAACTCGAAAATGCGTTTGCTACTGTAGCTCAATATGTTATAGTTGAGGTGTATATGTCATGGTTCAAATTTTTCTTTGGTTTGAAAATTTTCAAACCAGTTTGATTTTTGTTTTCCATTGTCTCAAAATATGATAATGAATCTGAGACAAAGAAAAATAAAAACTAAACTGGTTTGAAAATTTTTAAACCAAAGAAAAATTTGAACCACAACATATACACACCAAAGTCTTGCATATAAGCACCCACAGTGCATTTCAACACAATTATTATTATTTTTATAATAAAAGGATATATGTTGTAAATCTCTTTTAAGCCCTCGTTGTTGTGAATAACCTATTTATTAAGCCACACCCCCCCCCCTTCCCAGTCGCCCCCTTTCTTGTCTGCACCCACTTGCCTGTTGTCGATAAATAAAACATTTTTCTCTGAAACAAAATTTTTAATAGGCTCTTTATTACAAATGAGAGTTTTTCTGAATTAGTTAATACCGGCGAAACATAGATGTTTGGCCCAATTTTCATGGGGCAAAGGGCCCTTTGATTATCACTTAGACAAAATAATTATATTGAAAATTACACTGTGTGTACATGTATGAATACAACAATTTTCCTTAGACCCTCTTGTTTCTTTTGCCAGCTCTACTTTGGTCATGTCATTTAATGTAGCCTATTGCAAAAAAGAAAAAAAAATATTGAAAGCTCCTTTTTTTAACAAGAATCAAATCCTTGCAAAACCTAATAAATTCAGTCAATTATACCTCATACAAAAGACTAATCTATTTTAAAAGAATAATTTCTAGTTCAAACTCATAACAAAGCTCCCATTTACTGCAGCATACATTCCTACAATGTATATTTTCTCTCATGCAATTAATTATTACATGTCATGAGTAACACTAGATTAAAATTCACAAATATGCCCTCAGTGTCATTTTTATTCTTTCTGAGCATCCCAAAGATAAAAATTTCCCCTAATCCCTTTTTTTTTTAAAAAAATGGTTACCTTGTCTCCCTAGGTTTCTGCATTTTATGTACCATCCAGTTCATAAATTAAAATAACTCAACATGATGCGGTTGAAAAGTCACACTGGATTTTAGTCCTGCAACACCATATATCACTGGGGCCCTATGGAAGAAAACAAAAAATGCAGTTTATATTTTTCTTACATACCAACCTTTCTCTTCACAGTGAAACTCTAGGAGTCCCTTGCCCTGCTCTGGTATATTACATTCTCAAACTCATTAATAATTCATTAAGAGGGTCTGTAAACATTGAGCCCACAATATGTTATAGTCACCTTCCTTACCCATGGGCCGGGAGTTAGACGCAAAGGGTGGGAGGTAGGTGGAGCAAACAGCTAGGAGAGGGGAGGGTCTGTAAACATCGAGCCCACAGTATGTTATAGTCACCTGCCTTACCCATGGGCCGGGAGTTAGACGCAAAGGGTGGGAGGTAGGTGAAGCAAACAGCTAGGAGAGGGGAGGGTCTGTGAACATCAAGCCTGCGATATGTTATGGTCACCTGCCTTACCCATTGGTGGGGAGTTAGATGCAAAGGGTGAGAGGTAGGTGGAGCAAACAGCTAGGAGAGGGGAGGGTCTGTAAACATCGAGCCCACAGTATGTTATAGTCACCTGCCTTACCCTTGGATGGGGAGTTAGATGCAAAGGAGTGTGAGTTACACTGTAGGTGGAGCAAACAGCTAGGAGTGGGGAGGTTCTGTGAACATCACCTGCCTCACCAATGGGGATGGCGTTGTTCGCAGGGGAGGGTGGGGAGTTGGATGCAGGGGAGGGTGGGGAGTTGGACGCAGGGGAGGGTGGGGAGTTGGATGCAGGGGAGGGTGGGGAGTTGGATGCAGGGGAGGGTGGGGAGTTGGATGCAGGGGAGGGTGGGGAATTGGACGCAGGGATGGGAGGCCAGTAAAGCAAAATATTTAGGAACAGGGAGGGCCAAACATTTTGTACTTTACCTTATTTAAATTTTAAATAAGGTATAGAATGAGTTGTAATTATCAAGCTTCCAACTCCATGTCTTGACTTGATTGTGCTTTATTGACCCTACGTTTCGGCCATCACGGCCTTCTTCAGGGGAGTTACAAGTGTGTTAAGGCTTGCGTAAACCGTTGGCTATTGAAAACTATAACGTGACATGTTTGGCGTCTATGATTGGTAGATAAACTAACAAAGTTATGCGCGCACTAGAAAGTGCGCGCACTAATGTGGGTTAAATAAGCGTGCACTGAAATGCGCGCGTCTTAATGTGGCGTAGTAGGAGAAAAATATAATAGTGTAAAATATAGATAGATTACCAATCATAGTAACTATGAAATGTATACCTAATATAAAAAGTATAAGTGTATCATAATGCGGCACCTAAATGCAGTATGGCTCCGAGAAAAGGAAAGGATAATAAGTGAGTTCAGCCAAAAATAATAAGCTTGTGTAGACAGCAAATAAATTCAATAAAATGAAGGTGTAAATGAAATAAAATGAAATGAAACCAGAATCTAGATCAAGTTACTGATTACTGGTTTCAGTCTGTTAATCCAGTAACTTTCTCTCGTTCTTCTTGTGTCTAGATTCTTGATTCTTACTTTTTCGATGACTGATAACTTCATGTGCTGGCGTCCACATTTTTTGAAATGTCTTACTGTAGGGATGTTCTTATTCCCGATGGTGATGTCTGATCTGTGTTGGTTTGCTCTCATTTTATATTAGGTATACATTTCATAGTTACTATGATTGGTAATCTATCTATATTTTACACTATTATATTTTTCTCCTACTACGCCACATTAAGACGCGCGCATTTCAGTGCACGCTTATTTAACCCACATTAGTGCGCGCACTTTCTAGCGTGCGCATAACTTTGTTAGTTTATCTACCAATCATAGACGCCAAACATGTCACGTTATAGTTTTGAATAACCAACGGTTTACGCAAGCCTTAACACACTTGTAACTCCCCTGAAGAAGGCCGTGATGGCTGAAACGTAGGGTCAATAAAGCACAATCAAGTCAAGACATGGAGTTGGAAGCTTGATAATTACAACTCATTCTACATTAACCTTTTCAAGCTACAAGATGAGGCAATTAGTTGTCCATATCTCCCTTCCCACGCTAATTTGTAATTTAATTACCTTGGGGAGTGGACTGTGAATCGCTGAACGACTGGGTAAAGTGATGTGATCCTAATTGCAGAATTTGTGTAAATGTCTCCCAAGAGCTTTCCACTATGAAGCCACAAATGTGTTGTTTGTGTTTGTGTAAGTGTGGTTGTCTCAGTGGTCTAGTGGTTAAGGCATCTGTCCGGTCATCAGGAGACCCGGGTTCAACTCCCGGCTGAGGCACTTTTTCACTCATAATCTTTGTTGTGAAAATTTCTTTTCTCACTTTAACTGTCTATCTATCTATATATATATATATAATATATGATGATGTTTTGTACAGTGATGTTTTGAATTAAGGATAAACAGGACCCCTATAAATACCAGGCCCCGGTTGTTCAAACGGTGGATAGCGCTATCCACCGGATAAATCACTGACCAGTGGATAAGCATTAACAAAATCCATTGTGTTATCTGCTGGATAGTGATTTATCCGGTGGATAGCGCTATCCACCTTTTGAACAACCGGGGCTAGCCCTTGAGCTGACTTGGTTACCCTGTACAGTGTGTGTGCGGACACGTGACCCTTGAATTACCACTTCGATGGGTTTTCCCTGTGTTTACCCGCGTCTTCCTTAAAGTTGTGAAGTAAAATCGGCGATGTAGCTAATTTACAGTGCTCGTTTGTCATATAAGGGTAATTTACAACCACTAAACCCCTTTTCTATCGATTTTTTGAGCCCTATTTGTTTCAATTTATAAAACCGATTAACGATCACTTTGTTTTGTCTGCCCGATTATTTTTAAATTTGAAAACATGATTGCGGAGTTGAAAATCGGTGAAACTTCTAAAATTGGTTTCAGTACAACAGTTTCTTATAAATTGGGATCATTTTCGACATGCCTACGTGTGAAGAAATCAGGCCGAAAAATTGTAACATCCGCCAGTCTCACGGCGTATCTCTGCGTGATTTGTCTAGGTTCATAGATTGCACGCTGATTTGTCTGCCTGAATGTTTTTTATTCGAATACTAATCGTTTCTAGGAGAAAAATTTCCTTGATCCGATACACCTGCGTTTCAGTGCAGCAGCCTTCGAATGATTAAACTAGAGTGTGAATTGGTCTTGTTGATATAATGCCGTCGTTTTGTTTAATTGTTGGTTGTGGGAACAGAAACGTCAAGTGTCCGTATGAAGCATTTTTGTGTACCGAAACCAAGGAGAACAAACGTAAAGATTGTCATCAGAAAGACATACTCTGTGGCTAGCAGCAATAAGCAGAGATGTCTTGACAGAAAATATTTTAGAAAATGACAGAGTTTGTGGGAAACATTTTATCAGTGGCAGAGCAGCCCAACTTTGGGATAGATTGAATCCCGATAGATTGATTCAATCCCGATAGATTGATTCAATCCCGATTGGATCCCGAGTGTGTACCTTGATCACGAAAAGTACAAAACAATCGAAACAGCAAAATCTCAAGCTAATCTGGAGCGTAGTGCCAAAATCAAAGAGCGCAGAAAACGTGAAGACGAAAGAGAACAAAAGGAGAAAGTAAAAGTTATCAAACTGGAGGAGGTTAGCGAGCCAGTTAAAGTTATTTAAGTTATTTAGAGTTAATTGATGACATCGAAGATGTTACATCTGATATGAGAGAGTTAAAAATGAAAGATGTTGCCACAAACACAGACGAATCTGCCTGTCTCGCTCCTCGCTCAGCAGGCGGCGCCAGGACAAGTTTATGATGAAGATTATTTTTGTAATGACGATAACAAGGTCAAATTTTACACTGGATTGCCTTCATACGCGATTTTGATAAAATCGTTCTCCTTTACTGTTCCTCACGCAGCTAGGCAATTCTCCCGTGCCCGCTTGAGCAAGTTTCAAGAATTTATTATGGTCCTTATGAAATTACGGCTAAACGTACCTCACCAGGATCTCGCCTATCGGTTTGGTGTATCTCGATTTGTTGTTTCAAGAATCTTCAATTCATTGATCGAGGTAATGGATATTGGGTGGTTTATGTTATGTACAAAGACAAGTATCATACAGTAGATACTAAATTACCCGAAGCCCATGATAGTTGGATAAAATACTTAAGAGAAAATAAATCAGTTTTAAAACTGTAGTAAACAAGGAATCAGAGAATTAACTCTGTGTGTAAATTATAGTGCTAAAGTTAACCCATAAATTTCCCTGTACTGAGCGTTAGCCCTAGTAAGGAAATGAGGGACCACACGAGGGAAAGAAAAAAAATCTTTGACCTCGGTGGGATTCGAACCCACGACCCCCGGATTAGATCTTCCGTCGCTCTACCGCTTGAGCCACGTGGCCGTACGGGAGCATTATAATTTACACACAGAGTTAATTCTCTGATTCCTTGTTTGTATCACCAGTGCTACGTGGCTCAACATTTATTTGTACCCTTTACATTATCATTGCCACGAATTATCACCTTATTACCCACGATCTGCTCCCGTACGGCCTCGTGGCTCAAGCGGTAGAGCGACGGAAGATCTAATCCGTACCCTTTAAAACTGTAGTGCCCATCAGCTTTTTTATTATTTGGTTTTTCATGTAAGGAAATAAGTTACCATCACTCTATTTCCCAAACAAGGGTCCACCCTCAATTAAGGTGGCTGAACACAGTTTACGCGCGCTCTTCAATGTCAGCTGCTTACGTGAGTCAGCGCGCGCAGAGTTTTGAGAAAAAACAAACGTGCCTATTCAGCGATCATTTTATTTTGCTCAGCGTGGATCGCGAAAGTGTTGTTTTTCGTCTTAAAATCAAGCAATTTGTTGTTCGTAAAAATGTTTGTTGAATAAATAGATAATATATAGAGCCATTGAAGAAATACACTACCCTTTTGGTCGTTTTTGTCTTTGGATCGAGAACCATTCTCGTTCCCAGAGCTCCACGGTTTTTTTTAAAATTACGTCTCGTGTAGCTCTGGTAACGGACAAAAATTTGAATTTTTTGATTGGCCGTTTAAAAATGAATGCGCAAGAAGGTAAAAAAAAATACGCCTCTACGCATAAGGGTTTACTTCCGTTTGAATTTCAAATGTTGAAGTCTTGTGACCACATCAACAAAACCAACGTTTTAATTTCAACGCATTCAACGGCCAATGTCACCCAGTTTTGTTTGGTTTAGCAGGTAAAGATACGGCTGCTAAATTTCAAAGTATAACGGGATCTGATTGTCGCTATATATGAGCGATTCGTTTCCGAATATAATCAGTATGTGTCTTGGAAGACGAAGCTATAAACGGCCACGAATATTAAAGAAGTATGTTGCTTGCTACCGGGACGAGTAAAGAGAGGCAGAAATCCCAAAGAAAGCCCAAGGGTGAAAAGAAATATTACCACTAGGTTACCCATTTTAAATAACAACAACACAACAACGCTATCAGCGCTCTCGTATTAAGCAAGTTATATTTTCTTTATAAGGTAGTACTCTTTGCTACAACTTGTAATACAAATCTAGAGAAACGAAGGTCACTTGAAGCCCAATTTAAAATGACATGAAACGAATGCAAAACAAAAATTCCTCGATATTTCTTACCACTGTTCGATAAATTAAGTCTAATCAATGACCACAGCGCATCAACAAACTCAGCTGTCCCGTCAACAGATTATGATAGCGTTTAGTGGCGAAACTATAAATACACAGCTCCCAAACAAAAGAAATCGGTTGACTTATCGAGAATTTTCTAAAACCAGTAGGCAAAATACAAAGACAATATTTCTTCTTAATAACAGCAGCACGTAAAGCTTTTCGTCTTTCTTTTTCAGCGCGATGTGTTTTCCTGTAGTTGTGCAGTCCTTTCGAACACCATTTCCACACACACAACATTCTCGTCTCCAGAACTCAACCAAACGAAACAAGAGCTCTGGGGACGAGAACGCGCACACGAAATGTTTTATTATTTCCGGTTTCTGGTACTGAGCAAGCGCAGTAGTGCATTAATGCATTAGGCATGCGCTAACGGATGTCGTGGATTTTACGATATCCGGAAGGCTTAGGTCCCGGAGCCTTCGTTTTTTTTCGCTGACCAAACGAAACGAAGGCTTTGGGGACGAGAATGAAAACCAGTAGGCAAAATACAAAGACAATCTTTCTTCTAAATAACAGCAGCACGTAAAGCTTTTCTTCTTTCCTTTTTAGCACGATGTTTTCCTGTAATTGTTAAGTATTGTACAGTCCTTTCGAACGCCATTCCACACACACAACATTCTCGTCTCCAGAGCTCAACCAAACGAAACGAGGGCTCTGGGAACGAGAATGCACACACGAAAGGTTTTTTTTTTATTTCCGGTTATTTTCTGGCATCGAGCAAGCGCAATAGTACATTAATGCATTAGGCATGCGCTAACGGATGTCGTGGATTTTACGACATCTGGAAGGCAGAGCCCTTTGTTCTTCCCGCTGGCCAAACGAAACGAAGGCTCTGGGAGAGAACCCAGTCAAATGCAAGGCATGCGCAACTGACTGAAAAATTGTGACTGGACGTTTTAGCGACTTTCCTCTGAAACGTGCTGATTTCTACGTAACCACTCGTTAGAATTTCACGAAATTTGGCACAATAATAGTTCCCAATATGCCAAACTCACCTGCCATCAAAAAATTGAAATCTGACAAAGAAGATTTTTGCAAAACGCAAACATATTAAACCACAAATTACGGAAGATCCCTCTGTCAAAATTACACGAGACCAGTGTTAACATGCGAATATTTTTACCAGTTTACTGGAGACAAATGATGGACAAAATCTAACGACTAGATTTTCTGGAAATAAACGAAACCAAATATTGCAGGCTGATTTACAATCCTCCGTGTTGCCATGGCAACACCCTAAAAGCTCAACAAAAATATCAAAATATATAGCTTGTTGCTTAATCGTATGCCTCGCTAATTTGGGGCGCCCAGACGTTAGTGGTTTTAAAATGACAATGAATGACGCATAGGTACAGTGAAACTGTGTTCAGCTACCTTAAGTGCACTGCAGTTCCTTCCATTAACTGGCCTTTTGGTGTCATGGAACCTATAAGATTCACCTCACCCCTCTCCAAAGAAATTGTCTATGGGGTATTAGAGAAGGTTAAAATTGCTTTTTGTTTACTTCCATTAGGACAGTTGATTGTCCATATAAATTATAGCCATGATATGAAACAAATTTGAAACAACTGCCTCAGGTGCTTGTTTGAGGAAATATAATTCTCATTTTAATTTACCACAAGAAAAATCAATTCATATTACCACAGGAAATTTAAATTAATCTCAGGGCTGGCTTAAGTTTGGTGACTTTTTTTCTCCCCTTAGTACATGCAATCCCAGGGAACTTAAAGAAGGGGCTGTTTCCAACCCCCCTCCTCCTTCTCAATCCCCTCCAACCCCATAACTCCCCCCTTCCCTCCTAGAAAGTTGTACAATGTAAAGTCAGTAGTTATTCAAACAACAACCCTGCTTAGCTAGGTGAATACATTTTCTACTTAGAGGTCAATGTAAACTGATACCAAGTAGACTGTCGGCCAAGGTCGTCATGGTGGTCTGATAAGTTGATAGTGCACTTGCATTTATGATCATTTTTTACTAAACTGATGTAAGTAAGAAGTAGGTCCCGTCTCACAGCACTCTCTGATTTGTTCTTGTGGGACGTTAAAGATCCCACATCACTATTCGAAAAGAGTAGGGGCTGTTGACCCCGGTGGTGTGGTCAACCTTGCGGGTTGTGGGATTGGAAGGGATGGCACCTCGCATGGGACCTGAGTCCCGTTCGTGCCTTTCCCTCTGGTCTGTATGAGTCCAGAAAAGTTGAATAGATTAGATTAGATATTTAACCAGCGTGGCCCATTCAGCTCAAAGGCTGGTATCCACAGGGGCCCTGCATCTGAAAAAATACATTGCATTAAAATTTAAAATTACATTAAAATCTAATTACAATTATAAATTTGCCTTTTTTCTTTCTTTTTTTTTTTCTTTTGCAGCTTCTCTTTTTCGAGCTCAGTTAAGATGTTGGGAAGCTCGGCTGGTTTTAGATGTTGATGGCACTCATAAAGCTTTTGAGGTATTGCAACAGGCGTCTTCATCATTAAAACAAGTTCAAGATCAATCTACGGAATCTTTCAAGCTGACTCAAGGGCTTTTCCTGTATTTTGAGGGAGAAGTTTACTGCCAAAACAGAGATTATAAGAAAGCAATAAAATGCTTAGAGTCATCTTTAGACCTTCTGGAGGAGCGGTTAAAGCTTGACACCAATGTGGCTAGATGTTATAATGCTCTTGGCAATTGTTATTACAGAATTGACAAAATGGAGAAATCACTCGAGTTCTACAACAAGGCACTGAAGATGAGAGAGGAACTGTCTGGCTCTGAGTATCACTATGACATGCCTGTGTACAAGAATCAAATTGGCACAGTTCATGAGGACCAAGGAGAGTATGACAAGGCTGTGAAATGCTATAAAGATGCACTGAAGCTTTTAGAGAAACTTAAAATCTCAGGATATGAAGACGAAGCACTTTTTTGTCGGAACCTTGCTAATGTTTACATTCGACAAGGCAAGTTTGAGGCAGCTATTGAACCAGCCGATAAGGCGTACAACATCAGATTGAAACGACTTGGAGAACATCCGGACACCGTGCGAAGCATTTTTCAACAAGGAGTCATTCAAGCGAACTTACGGGCTTTTGACAAAGCCTTAAATTATTTCTTGAAAGCTTGGGAAATGGAGAAAGTACTAAAAGCGGGGAACCGAAGTGAGGTTTGGAGAAAAATTATTACTGGTGTCTTTGACATGTGTGAATTCTTAGAGCCTAAGAAAGACACTGAGAAGGAAGAATTTAGGCAAGATGCTTTGGTGTTTTGTCAGCGTTTCTGGAAAGAAGAGAGGTCAACTGCACAGTTTAGCTTCACCGAGTACAATAAGGACATCATTGATGCCATTTTGTCTCTACTTGGCAGCAAGAAAAAGGACAGAGCTTTGAGAGACGAGTTTGAGAAAGAAGCTGTATGGTTCTATGATGGAATGCAGAAAGCTACTGAGGTAGACTTTTATAACGATTTTGATCAGGCAAGAGACAATACTGTGCTTAATGAAATGCTGAGACACAGAAATGAACTCTTGGACACGTTAATTGACTTGTGTCGTCGACACGATCAGCATGGAAAAGTTATAATGCTCAGAAGAAACAAGTTGACGCTCTATGAAAAAGTGCTTGTTAGGGTTGACTTTGTTGGCGAGGAGGGCCTTGACAAAGCAACACTGAAAGGTGTGGCGGAACAGTTGTATAAAGATTTAGGAGAGAAAAGAAATATCAAGGAATTCCGAGAAAAGCTCTTGAAAATTTGGCAAAAGCAGTGGGATGATGGAAAACATACGGAAGAGACCAAAGAGATGTTGGAGTTCAGAAGGAGAACGATCAAAGGTATTGTCCAACTCTGCAAAGAACTAAAAAATAAGGAACTTCACAGACGTTATGGGAAAGAAGCTTTGAACTTTGGTGACAGATTGTGGGAAATAAAGCACGCTGAAATGACGCCTCGTGTGATGAAAGCTGTTCTCAATGAGCTTAAAGATCTGGCTTCGTCAATTGGAGATCGTGAAGGAGTGAAGGTCTACCACGATGCTTTGCAAGTAGGTTTTCAAGGATGAGTGGTAGTGCATGATATAACTCTTGGTTGATGTTCTTTATAATTTGGAGACACTCACAACGTACTATGATTCAGTTGTATAAATTTGTGGTTCTATAACGTCTGCTACAGAAGGTTTGCTCTAATTAGTTGGAACAACAACAACAAAAGCAAGAACAAAAAAGAAGTAATCATTTTGTCCCATCAATTGTTATGATCTATTGCTCATGTGTACATGTAATATACTCCGGGGTCACATGTTTGCTATGTGAAGCATATTATGTTGTTTTTCGTTTTGTTTTTGGTACCTACCTGGTAAGATAACTCTGAATTTTTTTTTATGAGGACGCCTCCCCATTTTGTTTTATTTTAACAGACTCTGAGACAGAAAAAGCAACCAGGCCCCTCGCTGAGACCAAAAGGTAATGTATTACTATGCTTTCATTGAAATATAATTTATTTTATAATCGTTCATCATCATCATCATCATCATCATCATCACCACCACCACCACCACCACCACCACCACCACCACCATCATCACCACCACCACCACCACCACCACCATCGTCGTCGTCGTCGTCGTCGTCGTCGTCATCATCATCATCATCATCATCATCATCGTCATCATCATCATCATCATCATCATCGTAATTGTCTACATACCCACCGCCACATTCAAAACACTTCTCCTCATTTTCAAAGCCTTAACAGCTTGATCTTAATTGTCGACTTTAACCGCTTTTAGTCTCGATATCAGCTTCTTTTTGTTGTGTCTGATAGAAAGAAACGATGTCTAGTTCAACGGATTTTTACTATCAGAGATTTGAACTTACATGTTATTAGGTTTAGTGAACGCACCAGAAGAAGCTTGGCGGCATAGTATATTTCACGAAATTACAACATCAGAAGCTTAATCATTTTCCATGCTTCCATACTAGTGGTTTCTAGAACATAAAATACAAATTTGTTGTTACAATATACGAAGAAAGAAAACGAAAGAAACGCGATATTATGTCCCTTTTTTACACACGGGCTACACACGGGCAACCCGCAACGAAGAAATGTGCGAACTAAAAGATTTTGACACAACGCCTGTGATAATTATTTATTCCATGTGCAGGATCGCGCAGGACTAAGTCCTAATTGCGACCTGAAGTAATTCTGGTTGTAACAGTAGGAAATGCGGTGTCATGACTCGCAGTGTGTTTTTGTTTCCCTCATTTATGCATGTCGTAATATTGGATTGGTTGGAAGTCTGTAAATGCATGTGTTTGAATTTCTTGCTTTCTTGCTGCTGTAAGTTGCTTGATGATGTAATTCCCTTGCTGTTAGGCAATGCTGCAAGCATCTAATTTATGTTACGTGCTTCCCAGCTAGTTCTAATAATCATTTCTACGATAGAATCTCAAGTGCTTCAAGAAGAAAAGAGGCCTCTGCTCAAAGAATCCCCCTCGACATCCAGAAATGACAGTGAAGAGGAAGAAGTGATTGAAGTGGAATCCGAAGAAGAGGTTGAAGTGGTGTCAGAGGAAGTGATTGGAGTACATGTAGTAACTGAGGAAGTGACTGAAGTAGAATCTGAGCAAGCCACTGAAGCAGAATCCAACGAAGAGATTGAAGTAGAACCTGACGAAGAGATGGAAGTAGAGTCCGTGGAGGAAACTGAAGTTGGAGGAGATGCTAGTGTCCCTTTCAGCACAAGAGTCATTGTCGAGTAATTGATTTCGTTTTAATAACTCCATTTAAATTACGTATTGTAGTATATATCCATGATTACATCGATAACCGTTCTTGTTGAACATGCCTCTCAATGCAACACATCTACTGTGTATGAAAACACGGAAGATTCTCACAGGTAGAAATACCATATTTAAGTAGGGTGATAAAGAAAAATAGTAACTGTTTAGTCTCCCACGCAGCCGTTATTTGTCTCGTAACGCAACGCTCCCCCCCCCCCCCCCCCCCCCCCACCACTAAGGAGCGTTGCGCGACGAGACATATAACTGCTGCGTGGGAGACTAGTAACTGTTAAGCTCGGTAATGAAATGTGAAAGTTGTAATGTTCATCATATCACGAGCGTGGGACAAAGAAAAAAAATTGACATTACATGGTGAACATTTATGAATGTGAATATAATGAGAAACATATATTTGAACTGCGGATAAACATGAGTGAAATTTGTGACCCTCACAGTGTGCTCTCGACATACATGTAAGTATCGCAAGGTCATGGGTTCGAATCCCGTTGAAGCCTGAAATTTTTTTCAGGTTGCTCTTTTAACTGCGTAAGTTGAGAGCACACTGCGAGGATCACAAATTTCACTCATGTTTATCCGTAGTTCAAATATATGTTTATCATATATTCACATTCATGTATATTGACTATCATCGGGTATATTACGAACTCACAATTGACCATCTATCCATAGATAGATCATAGATCAGTGGATAGAGCATTGCACCGGTATTGCAAGGTCATGGGTTCAAATCCCGTTCAAGCCTGAATTTTTTTCATGTTGCTTTTTCAACTGCTTAAGTTAGAGCACACTGCGAGGATCACATATTTCACTCATGATGAACATCACCGCCAACTTTCCCAATATTTAAGTAGTTTTTGGGTACGTACAGATTTAGGCCAAACCACAAAAAGTTTTGTCAGTGCTTCTCTTGTTTTTGATGTTAAATGAAAATAACTTACAGAAAAATTGCTAAGATTGGCATGAGGAAACAAGTATCACTTAATCTATAATATTATTCGTAAAAGACAATCCTGAAATTATAAGTAGTCGCGAAATTAAAGCCTCGCGAAAAAAAAAAAGGGGGAACTGCGAAAATAAACGACACGAAATTTAATGACCTATTTCAAACTCATTTATGCACGAGCGATGGATAAAGCCTCGCGAAAAAAAAGGGGGAACTGCGAAAATAAACGACACGAAATTTAATGACCTATTTCAAACTCATTTATGCACGAGGGATGGTTATATGCCTTGGTTTGTGAATTTTATGAAGTAACGAACATGTAAACCTGGTTTAAGTTTTGTTATGGTTCTGTTATTGCAAAAAAAAAAAATGGCTACAACTGTATGTGTACAATCAAAATCTGTAGCTGCGATACTGAGATCATCAGTTTGTTTAAGCGGATCAGCATCGGCCTCCTTCACAGTTTCTTGTTGTTCGGTACATGACGCGCAACACGAGAAAGCTGGGAATGAGTGCCCGCCCGACAAGGCAGAATGAGCATTTCACAAAATGTTGCGAAATGTTGCCCCTTTAAACATGATTTTACTGCCAAATCACGAAATTTAAGTCTCGAGAAATAATCCTCAAGATTCTATTTTCGGCAAATTAAAGTCCCGCGAAAACAAGTATGGTAACCAATAAGGTAACAGTTGTATTTTTGTTCATCGTTAGACGAATTTTAATTTTTCGTCATACACTGAATTTGTTTCGTTATTTTTCAGGGACACTATCACGAAACAAGGCAGCCACTGGAACCTCAAACAGGTGGCTGCACATGTAATATTCCCGCCTGATGCTGTGTCAGAGGACAGGACAGTGACTGTCTGTAGATGGAATCCCTTGGCTTGCTCCCCTCCTCTACAGGACAATGAAGCTCTTGTCAGTGACGTCATTCAACTTTCGACTGACAGTCCCGCACAATTTAACAAAGCTGTCACGTTAGCCATATCTCATTGTGCAGCAGACCTGAAGGGGTACGAGATTGTGATAAAAAAGCTTATTGACAGGGACAGTAATGGCTGGGATGACATTCTTGAAACTGTTGACTTGCGGTCACTGGCGGGTAAGAAAGTAAATGCATGCAATATTAACGCCGTCCACAAATGGCGAATACTTAACTTGTGCAATATGCCTGTTTCTAATTTCTCTTTTATGGATTAAGTTCTCAACTGCGACTGATGCTACTCCTGTGGTTCTGTTTATTTTCCTTCCAATGGTGGTACAGACCTTCAATTGAAATATTTATTAAGGTGTGACCATTCAAATATGGTATTGAGCAATCCTTTTCTGTGGTATATAACTTTTGATTGTGCGGATGAGGTCCTTAAGTGTGACCTTCAAAGGATAGCTATTGAGCAGCAATGGGCCATTTGCACGATGACGTCATATGACTACAAATACCAGAATCCTTCAGTTTTTTCTTTTGTAGTGCAAATTAAGGCTATTGTTATTTAAACTGCACTGGGATTACAAAATGTAAATAAGAAAGGAAAAACGAAATCAATTCTGGTAGTTGTAGTCAAATGACGCCATCGTGCAAATGGCCTATTTCCTTTGGTGACATTTATATTACTGTACAAGGTGGTTTTAAACGCCTGAAATCCTAAAGTGTGACCATTTATGTAAAGCTTTTGATTATTATACTGTAGAAGAGTTTTCTAACCTTTTCGTATGTGGATGAAACCCTAAAGTTTGATCACTCAAATGAAAGCTTTAAAGCCGTTACTTTTCTGTAGTGTTTTTTTTTCCTGTGGTGAGCACGATGTGGTTCTTATCTTTAAGCCTTAAAAGTTCGACCATTCAAATGAAAGCTACTGAGCAGTACTTTTATGTGGTGTATTATGCTGTACGAGAGTTTTCCAATCTTTGAGTTTGTTGATGAAATCTTAAAGTATGATCATTATTGAATTGTTTGAGTGATACTGTTGTTCTTTCACTTGTTTTCATAGACAAATTCGGCCAACGCATCGTTGTACCCAATTCAAACCTTTTGGGATTAGAACTCTTTGTTCGTCATATTTCCATATCAATGAAGCATTGACATGGAAATTATATGGAAATATTGCGAACAAAGAATCTTATTCCCAGAAGGTTTGAATTGGGTACAACAATGCGTTAGCCGAATTTGTCTATTGCTGTGTTTACCATCAGGCGCAGGGGATTTTCAACTTGATGAAGTTGATCGTTATGTGAACACAAGGGGGCCTGATGTCATTTTCAATACACGAACTACCGAAGTCATTTATTGAATGCCTTACCCCAGCGCCTCTGTTTATTTATAATATACTTGACTGATGTACTTTGATGTAAAACTATTTCGATTGGTATTCTGATGGAATAATTTACATGAATAATTTCCTTCAACAGACGATGTGAATATGAATAACTTACAGCGGATGTGAATATGCCATTGTTGTTATCAAAGTAAACGTGCATCTGTATTTCCCTGCGGTTTTAATATATGTTCCTCGTGCCTTCATTTCAGATATCATGAAAGGCCTTGCTTCTCCCAGTAAAATTCCTGACTATCTCCTTCCTGTTGCCGAGACTAAGATAACACAGTGCTCAACATTTGTGGTTGTTTGCCGTCTCAAGTCCCACGAGTTCATCCTTTCATCTGAGGGCAAGGTCCTGTCTTTGCCTGAGTATCCACTCTTTAACGTTTCCATCCCCGAAAATGCCATTCAAGAAGGAGAAGAGCTTCATGTTACCGTAAAGGTTAGTTATCATTTTGTCAATGAGGCTGAGCAAGATGATCGTATTGAGATAGCTTACAACAAGAAGATTTGTCCATCAGATGGGTTTCTGATACTTTTTTCACTCTTCTATAACTTTTTAGCTTCATGTTTTTTACCGCCATCTTATTAAGGAGGCTCGTACCCATTTCTCAAGTCCACACCCTTTCAATTTTAATGGGCCATATCTTTTGTTGTAGTGCATAAAAAGACAAGCCACTTTGCATGCAAACACACAATACATTAAACTTTATGGGAGTATAGGATTTTTTTACATCGGTGCTTCCATGGCAACGGAATGGTGATCCTCTGAAATTCACAAGTTGCAGAGTTTCTCTAGATCAAGAGAAATTTTTGTAAAACCCGCTAGTGTACTAATTGATTAGACCATGGGCTTCAACTGGACAAAGTTTGAAAGAAATGTATGATAGCGTTTTCGAAATTTTTAGGGATGAAGTTTTGGGGATTATAAATACAGTGAAAAACATACGATCGACATAATTGGCTAATATCTAAAGAAAATGATGCGCGATGGGGATGCAGTTTCATCTCATAGTAGTTTGATTCCATTTGAAATGGTGTGTGAAAAAGTGAGGGGGTTGCTTTGGCCGATTGCGAGAAAGAAGGATTTGATTAGCGTGCGTTCAGCTGCTCTTGTTGCCATTTTTGTATGTAATTTGGTCTACGCCTACAAATGTGATGATAATTTGGAAACCGCGAGATAAATTTTTTTAAAAATTTGACAATCTCGAGATTGGTCATCAATTGATATGACCTGCAAGTTTCAAGGACATTGAAGACATGCAAGGCAATAAAATAGGGCCTCCAATGTACCAATTTTTTCCCTCAGAGTTTGTGTTTACAAGTGAGCGTCCTCATTATTCACGGGTATTGTTTTCAAGTCTCATATGCACGTACAAAACTTTACAAAAAAATTTATTTGCATCGAACAGAATGCTCGAATGCTTTCCGAAGAATTTTCCGAAACATGCTAATAACTGGCTTGCGTTACGAATAGCAATGACAACAGTACTGATGAAGACAACGTCGGAAACGTCACGTTTCATCAAGTGCCGGATGCAGAAATAACACATTTATGATTGTCGCACTCTGGTTATTTGTTGCAATCGGCGTAGCATCTGTTCCTTATTTAGATACAAGACGCTGTGGGAGCGTATACTTGGGCGTCGATGTATTAGGCATATTGGAGAATAATTGTCTTGGAAATCTGCATGCACGTTATTTCACGGTTTGATGATAGGGAGTATTCGGATAGTGTGAGCAGTCTAACAAAGAAGCGCGTTAACCGTCTAAAACAAGAAGACACAGTACACTTAGCGTGCGAGATCGCACGCAAATTATTAAAGTAGCGTGTCCACTGTGTCAAAAGACGAGTACATACTGAAAAATACAAATCGATGCCTACTTTGTACTTACCGTTGAAAAAAAAAAAGGCCGATGGTTGTTATTGGTTTTAGCTAAATCTTGTAACTAGCTGGTCTGTGTTTCCGACACTTTTGAAGTGAATGCAAATGTAGCCGCAAAGTGGCTTTTCGAAGCCATGATGTAATTGCCTGGTCCGGCCCGAGGTCAAAACAACTTTTCCAATTGAAAGTTTTGCTGGAAGTATTCCCGCCGTTATTGTAATAAAGTTTGAATGAAACATAAATTTAATCAAAGTTAACGACATAAGTGATAATTTAGGAGGAGAGAAACAAATTTAGCCCTTTGAAATATATTTTTTCAGTTGAGGTAAAAATGTTGCAATTTGCATAATGTGAAAGTAATTTGAAACCTTTCCAGTAACGCATAACACAGCTGTTTCATAAAACATCTCGCAATCAGACACACGAAAATATATCCAGTTTTTATTCCTCTGTATCCGAAACACAGAAAAGAAAATTAAATGAAAAAGTGATCGCTTTAAGGTTATTTTCGCCCGAGAAACTAACTAGCTAGCGGAAGCAAAACTCGCAAGAAACGTCTCGCAAGACACCGCGTGCATTGTTTACATCTTCTCTCGGCGGTGAATTTTTGCACCCAAAGTTTCAGTTGGCTGTTCTGTTCCTTCAACTTCACGAAATCAAAATTAATGAAAAGCAAACAACCGAAAGAAGTGAAATTAATTGGGATTCCTACCACGCTTATATTTCTTCCTTCGCTGTCCACTGTTCACTTCTTATTAAATAAGCGCTATGTATGTATTCGTCTAAATTATCTTGTTCATGTTCGTTTAAACATGTTTTAGCGGGTTTCCGTCATGAAGGTATCGTAGAATTAAATCGCGAGTGCCAAATACGTTCGCAGTGTCTTCTTGAGTAATTTCCTTACGCATATTGAATATGAAACTGTTAGATGCAACAGAGAAAACACAACTCGCACTTTGTGACGTTCGCCTCGCATCAACAAACAGGTGTACTCCACTGCGGTCAAACGAGAGAAATTTGCAAACGTTAATGAAAGTACTTCAAAGTTAAGGTTGTCATTTTTACTGTTTATTAAAAGTTTCATATATTAACAATACACTGTCAACTCACTAAACGTTTTGAAAGTTTACTAAAAAAGTTCTAAGCGTTTTGAAAACTATGAACCGCAGAACTGTCGGCGCCATTTGCCAACACAATTTTGCTCAGGCACGAAGCGTTTTGATCAGTTTTCAACGATCGAAAAAAGCTCGTTATTTTGAGCCGGAAAGATGAAAAGATAGTTACATAAACTAATTATTTTATACATCCTTGCCCACGTTTCCACTTAATACTAAATGAATCCCACCAAATAAAACGAAAAACGCCTCGGACGTGTGATCGCGGTGAAGGTTTGAACAATCCCGCCATCCCCAGAGTTGCGCAATACTGCACATTTGTGGACGACCAAACTGCATTTTAATACTTGGTCGCTACGCCCAAGTAATAAAATAGCGCAAAGCAGAATTCTCAGCTAAAATATAAAGTTGTCACGCTGTTCTTGCGTGTGACATATTAAAGAAGCACTGTTTCTACATTACGTTTATAAATTTCCAAATTGGGATATGTTCTTCTTGTCCTGCAATTTTAAAGAGACGCTCGGTATGGCTGCATTACAGCGTAATAGCGCAACATCGAGTGCGTAATGTTATTACAATTCTCAAGCCAGCTGTTAGCATATTTCGGAAAATTCTTCGGAAAGCAATCGAGCGTTCTGTTCCGATGCAAATAAATTTTTGCTAAAGTTTTGCACGTGCATATGAAACTCGAAAACAATACTCGTGAATAATGAGGACGCTCACTTGTAAACACAAAATCTGCGGGAAAAAATTGGTTCATTGGAGGCCCTATTTTATTGCCTTGCATGTCTTCAATGTCCTTGAAACTTGCAGGCCATATCAATTGATGACCAATCTCGAGATTGTCAAATTTTTAATAAAATTTATCTCGGGGTTTCCAAATTATCATCACATTTGTAGGCGTAGACCAAATTACATACAAAAATGGCAACAAAAGCAGCTGAACGCACGCTAATCAAATCCTTCTTTCTCGCAATCGGCCAAAGCAACCCCCTCACTTTTTCACACACCATTTCAAATGGAATCAAACTACTATGAGATGAAACTGCATCCCCATCGCGCATCATTTTCTTTAGATATTAGCCAATTATGTCGATCGTATGTTTTTCACTGTATTTATAATCCCCAAAACTTCATCCCTAAAAATTTCGAAAACGCTATCATACATTTCTTTCAAACTTTGTCCAGTTGAAGCCCATGGTCTAATCAATTAGTCCACTAGCGGGTTTTACAAAAATTTCTCTTGATCTAGATAAACTCCGCAACTTGTGAATTTCAGAGGATCACCATTCCGTTGCCATGGAAGCACCGATGTAAACAAATCCTATACTCAAGTTCAATGTATTGTGTGTTTGCATGCAAAGTGGCTTGTCTTTTTATGCACTACAACAAAAGATATGGCTCATTAAAATTGAAGGGGTGTGGACTAAAGAAATGGGTACGAGCCTCCTTAACTAATGCGGATAATATTGTTTATTATAAGTAGAATTAACTTATTGACGTTAATTTCTTAATCGGTTTGACGTTCTCTTATTATCCATCAATTTAGTCATAACATTATCAAAGTGCTGTGGATCCACAAGCCGGCGCCAAGCGCTGAAAACTCGTGAGAACAAGTCATGATTGTTTTTTGGTTTTATTCTGATTGGTCGAGAAAGTGGCGTGAGGTGTTTTAGCCAATCACAAAGCATAATAATGCAAAACCAAAGCAATCGCGATATTACTTTCGACACTCAATTAAAAAACGCTCTAACATTAGTTACAGGAAATTCCACAAAGAGCATTCAAAGGAGAGGAGGCGTTAGCTGGACCCATTCTCAGAATAACAGGTTCCAAACCGGTCAAGTTCCAGAAACCAGTAACTATCCGGCTGCCATTGTCATTAACTGAGGGGCAAAGCTGCGACATTCCTGACTTGTCGACGACCCGTGTTCGGATCTTCTTTCAAGAGTCGGATATCGGGCCTCGAGAATGGACTGAAATAACAAGCGAACTCGAGATGCCTCCAAGTTGTGATGGGACTGTCGTCAAATTCAGTGTGACGCACTTCTCTGGGTATGTATCTTTTGTTGCTTTGATGTACACAGTAAATTCAAAAGTTTTGTTTTAGTCCCAAAATTGGGGCTGTTTCGGTGAGTAATATGCAGTAATATTTTTTGGGCTGATTTAGCCCTTCTAAAATGGAGCTGTTTGGACCTAACAGGGAGCTGTTTTGGACCTGAAATGAGCTGTTTTGGCTCAATAGCACCAAAACAGTGCAACAATAATGGCTGAATCAGGCCCACTAATGTCCAAAATGGCTTCATGAAGGGCTGAATTAGCTTTTAGCACTCAGAGCTGATTCAGCACTTTGGGACTGAAACAGATCTTTTGAATTTACAGTGTAATATCAAAAACGTAGAAGAGTGTTTCATCAGGTTTTTCAAACACCGATGAGTGGGATGAAAACACGAGGCGCATCCCAGTTTTTTTTTTTTAACCGACTTCAAGCTGTTTGAATACACTCTTTTAAGAGTTCTCTATAGCATTATCGACTCTATTAGAGCAGTTTTCAATTGAGTGTCGAAAGTAATTCCTAGGTACTTGGTGTATCCCTGATCATAATGTATGGTACTTCATGTATCCCTTATTGTAATTGATGAAATTGTCACTTCGAAAGGAAAGCTTGGGGTTGAAATGAGCTAATCTGACGTAAACATGCATTAAGGGTCATTGGACAAGGGAATGTTTATTAGAGTTGAAATGAAGCGTTCTTGACATTTCCAGCGCTAGAACATTTTACCATTTTAAATGCAGGTTCTGGAGTTGGCTCGTGTGGTGTGCAAAACCAATTGTTGGATTGGCTGGTGGATATAGCACGGAATCGATCGGGAAAATGGCATATTTCGCGGCTTTTGTTCCAAGAGACACTCGCCTTGGTCAAAGAACAAACCTGAGGCTGTACTGCACTCCATCTAACAAAAGAGAAGAGATGAGAACGACTGAAAAAAACGAGGGATATGAATTGTTGCAAGTAGAAAGTTCATCGGACTTTATGTATCCCAGTGACAAAGCGTATGTGTTCCTCCCTTCAGAAGACGTCGTTAAACCTGTAAAGAAGGAACGCTTGCGAGGACTGTTCGTCAGGTAACTGCGAACAACATGCACAGCTGAGTTGGTGTTGTTGTTGTTGTTGTTTTATTGTTTTTAAATGTTTTTTTTTTCTGTTCATGTTCTTTTGCTTTCATCAATTATACTGTTTCTTAAGAAATTGAGCATTGTAGGATAAGGTCAATATTTTAAACGCAACTACGCCTGCCGTATCGATTCGTTTTTTTGTAGCTACTTCTCGAAGAGAAATAGCTACTATGTCATCGAGTGTGTAAGTCCGTAAGTGGTCCAATCTTCGGATTGTGTTCGGAACATATATCGGTTTTATTTCGGATTATCGGTTTTTATACGATTCCAAACTCGATGAAACTCGATGAAACTCGATCACGTCGACGATAGCCGAGACTAATCTCGATGTTACCCGATTCATTTTCGTCGGCTCTCGTCAACGATCGACTACTTATCGATTGAGACGTTCCAGCGACGTGCTTTCTTTCCATGTGGTCGATGCACGATCACAGGTAAGAGAATTTGTTCACAATGTTTTGCTATTTTGCAGCAGTAACCAGGCACAGCTTTCAAGCAGTGTGCACGATGTTTTCTAGAAAAGACTTCTTTAGGTTGTTTGACGGTCTGCTCAGAATTTCCACCAGAAAAACCAACGCTGAACCGAGATGTTTACTTCGTTGGGCGGCCATGATGGAGCGATTTGTGCAGCGAAACACCTTGAATTGGTCCATGTACATCATCTGGCGAACCCTTATACGGATTTGAGTAACTTCCTTCGGGGAACCAAATATTTCCTTCTGTGTCCTCTGGTACGCATTGTGTTTTGTTTTTTGATCGAAACCTCAAAACAGTTGTATGTCGAAGGTATTGAATCCACATGGACACCAGTCAAACCAATTAGGGCAGGAATAGAACTGTACAAGTGGTAAGAAAACAGTTCCCATTAAGACCTGCTGCTGCTAAAACTATACATAAATCCATAGAGGATCAAGTTGTTTTGTTAAGTTAGTTTTCATAAAGGATCAAGTTGTTTTGGTTAAGTAATATTGTGGCAAATATAGTTAAACGAATGTATAGTTCCACATGTTGAAACTGAAAAGAGCCTCTATCTAAGAAAAATACACTTCCATTTGCTGTTAGCAGATTGATCTACACCCATAGATGATTTTAAATTGTTATTACCAAAGGCAAGAACTATTGTACCTTGTGTTAAAAATAAAATGTTCGCTTTTCATCTTGTGGTATTGAATCATTGACGTCATTCTCACTCACTCGCTAGCTATGGTGTAAATTTCCGTGTTAACATTTCACTTCCAGTGTTAACATTTCCAGTGTTACCTTATATTTGATCAAGGAAATGTTATACCAAGAGACTGAGAGACAGAGAATCTGCGAGAAAAGGGTTCAGCACGAGGACTGAACTCACCGACTGTGAATACTTATTTAGATTTAACATAACTTACATTGTACAACACAATAATATTACTTACAATAGAGAGCTACATCACTTGCATAACATAATTACTTACAATTTGTTTCTTATAATTATACTTGCATACATTATATTTTTTATAATTCAATACAATTTCAATAAAAATAACAAACAAGCATTACAGTACAGTGCAAACAATTTTACAATAAAAAGACCAGGAATTAATTACAACTAAGTATTATGTTAAACCAATTTGCACTAAAACATAAATTGTACAACATTGCCTTGTGACTAATAAGTTCTGATTCATTTAAACAAAAGAAAAAAATAACGAGAAGTCAATCTTTGTAGACGCTTTAAAGTGAGGTGAAATTGATATGCAGCAGTTCCACAGGCTCGATAGTCATTTCAATCGATTATTTCCTACTTATTATCATTAGTTTTGCACTTCTGTATTTCCCACCGGTAACCTCGTGTCCTCTCAGAGGCCTATTTTTAATTGGTCGAGAGACCAAAATAAGTTGCTTTCCATTTAAGAAGCCACATGTATTCCTCAACTGTCTATTTCTCTTTTTTCATTTCCATCCTGCAGAAGTAGCTACATGTAGTCCTTGACTACCTATTTTTTTTTATTTCGTTTTATTCTCGTTTATATAGTGGTTTCTACATGAATATAGATCTGTAAAATAAAACTATTTTGTACTGTAGGTCGTATTCGTTGTAGTATTCGCAAATTATAACGCAGATTACTCAAGTGACTTCCACAGGGACAAAATAGCCCATTTGTCTTTAAAGACGAGCCGATTTGGTAGCTATTCTAATCTTAAAGTGCACCTAACCCCAAAATTGTTTTTTTTTTTGCTTAATCAACTCTATGTACGTTGAAAAGTTGAATAGTTAAATATTTCTTGTTTTTAACGTCGCGTTAGTGAGTTATAGAGATTTAAATTTACAAAATGGTAATTAGATGACGTCAGTTCGGGATTCATTTATTACACAACTACTAGTTTTACGAATCAATTGACTATCGTCAGTTTATATTCAGTATTTCTCAAATTGATTTTCCTTAAGTTGTATACTTCGTAACGTAGAAATAATGGCAAAATCCCGAATTGACGTTATCAAATTAGCATTTTATAAATTCAAATCTCTATAACTCACTAACGCGACGTCAAAAACAAGAATTATTTAACTATTCAACTTTTCAACGTACATAGAGTTGATTAAACAAAATACAATTTTTGGGTTAGGTGCACTTTAACATTCTCCCTCTCGCGTCCATACACTAAAGTACGCGGGAGTGTTTTGCGTTGTTAAACTTGAAACCGTCATTTGAAATGAAATCGTAGACCTCTTTAATTCGTTTTTGATTAAAACTGCTTTTCTTTCCAGCTTTCTCGATGACGCTGCTTGTAAGAATATCAAGGTTCATGTTATCAGTCGTGGTGACATGACAGTTGAGTTTTGCAGCAGCCAAGAAAGAGATGAAGATAAAATGTTGTGTGAAATGGAGGTAACACTACCTCCTCATTTAGGTGACCTTGATGTAAGTGTTGTTTTTTAGATTAGTAGAGCTTTTTACAGTCTAAACGCTGTGTTCACACTAGGGTGAAACATGTTTAGTGTGATCACAGATGGTCACACAAAATGACGGCCTTGATAATTATCGCTATCATGCGAAAACCAAATCCAATAATTGTTTTATTATGCATATTCCTGAGCTGCACTTGTAAAGACAAGAGCGCGCACAAAAAAGTGATCAATGCCTGCATGCATAAAACTATTGTCTGTAGGTATGACGTCACTTCTACATATATAAAATTCATTGTCTGTAGGTATGACGTAACAGAAACAGCAAGCAATAATTAGCTGCGTGCTTATAGCCAATCAAAATCGAGCTAGTGACACCAATGTATAATAATATAAATTATAGAACCAGGTGTGAAACGTGTTATGAACACTGAAATTGCAAACCTGCAAAGGTTGGTAGAGTGGACCTGCTATAGCTCAGGAGGAGGTCGGACACCTTATGGAGAGTTACATGACGCAATGTCGACACTTGGAATTTTATCGTCAATAAATTTTTAACTGTAAAAAACATGGTTGCCACAGGTCAGGAAATAGTCAGGGAAAAAAAATTCTTCAAGGTCAGGGAAAAGTCAGGGAATTCCATTCCGAGTCAGGAAAAATTTAAATCTTTGAGAGAAGTCAGGGAAAAGTGACATTTTGGTACATTTTACGGACACGAAATGTGTTGGATTGGTAGAACTAATTGAACGACAAGCTGATGCTGGGTTTGCAAGAAAATCAATCCTTTTTCCATGTTATGTTAAGAAACTATCAATTCATGTACACTGCATGTGGTATTCTGAAAGCATTAATGGGGGGAGAGGTTGGAGGCCATTACCAGGACTAATTTGTGAACATTTTAATGTAGGCGGTCAGGGAAATTTTTACATTTGTCAGGGAAAAGTCAGGGAATTTCAAAATCCTGTGTCTGTGGCAACCATGAAAAAGAAAGTCTAAAGTTCCAACCAAGGCTCGAACCTGTGACTTCAGACAGTATCTAGATTGTTAAAGAGCCTACACGACCACAACACTATGAAGCTGCTTGCGTCAATTCGGTTTAAATTGAACTATATTACCTACTAACCCTAACGCTAATTAAAAGCTAACCAGTCAGGCACAGGGTTATGGGTAGTCAATCTCAGGTTCTTACACTATATATTCCCATTAAGGTGTCCGACCTCCTTCTGAGCTATAGGTGGTTTTCACGTTACGTCACGGCGGCCATGTTGGTGCACACCTACAAAAGAATTTTAATGAACTTCTTTTGTTATGTGCACCAACATGGCCGCCATGGCATTTGTCATTTGAGTCCCACGGGAATGAAGGTCAGGTGAGTGAAAACCATCTATAGAGGTTTTGCACGGCAGCCATGTTGCATGGCAGGAACAATGAAAATGTTTTGCATTAGAAAGAACATTCTTTCCCATAGGGAAAAGAATCTATTGTTCCTGCCATGCAACATGGCTGCCGTGCAAAACCTCTGTAGCATTTAGACTCTACCGCAAAAATTTGGCTCACCCTTATAAAATGGTTCAAATTCCACAATTTTATTGTTGGTGGCAATGAAGACAGTTGCATTCAAAGACCGTAAAGGGTTTGTAACATGTAACAGAACTGAATGGATATTAATGGATATATACACCACTTTCATAATGGCGGCCGATTTATTTATTCTTTTATATGTATGTTAATTAGCCTTTCTGGCCTCGTTAGCGTGTGCAAAATTCAAAAGAATTTGTATTCTAAAATGAGGCCAGTGAGGCTTAGCTAGGCTTATTAACATACATATAAAAGAATAAATTAATCGACGGCCATTATGAAAGTGGTGTATTAAATTGTAAGTGATAGATAAAATAGGATCGGACGCGAATATTTTATCTGACTTATGAAATGAAACAATGAGTAGAGATCTGTATGAAACGTTAATGCATACTAATTAGCTCAGCAGACATCTGTATCAAAAGTTAATGCTACTGTTTAATAATTCATCAACTCATTTGATCTATATTGGGGTTTACAAACCTTCATTAAACATTCATTTATTTTGTATTTTCCTTATGAATTACTAATGAATTTTTTAAATTTATTTAATAATCGAGTTCTTTTAACATTTCTGTGTTTCTTTCAGAAAACACCCGTCGAGTTCTTTGGCTTGCCTTTTGATGACAAGATACTTCACGAAGCTCGTTTCATTGGTTCTGGTGGCATTCTAACGGTATGCAATGGTGTCTTACATGACATAGGAAAAGAACATATTTACAGCCGCCATTTGGAGTTTCAGGGAAGAACTGAAGATGCTCTTAAGAGTTTCCTTTTGGAATTGGCAAAATTGCCACCTGAGCACCAACAGATGTGCTTTGATACGATTGTCAGCGAGCTGCATGAAGGAGTGGAACACGTCAAGGATCGTCTCCTTGAAGGTAAGATTTCTACTTTACATAGTTTACTTGTCAACCCTTACCCCAATTTGGTCCTATTCCACATTGGTTTGGAAGAAAATTATATCGTCACTTAGCGATGGGCTGCAGTAGATCTGAACATATCATTAAGGGCGGTTACCATTTGTCAGAACTGGTTTAAAATTTAACACAACGTTTCGATGTCGCCATGAATTTAAACTGACTTAATATATGCGGTGTATGGTGTTAAACTTAACAATAAGTAACATATTTTGCATTGTAAGTACACACTGTATGTGTGTACATGTTTTATTATAGTCTATTACACGACCCTGCAAGCATGTTAATTGCTTTAATTACTGATCTTGTTTAAATAAAGGATCTAGTACTAGTACTGCCACTGCCACTGCCACTGCCACTACCACTACCACTACCACTACCACTACCACTACTAAACAAATAGTTTTGCGCGGATGGAGTCCGATTGCGTGTTCAGGGTAGGCTTCTTCTTCTTAATGAATTACATCTCATCAATTAAGCAGTCTAATTTCCCGTTGCATTTCTTGAGGAAGGAAAAGTTACAGGTAAGGTTGCCGATGATTTTAATACCGTGGTCATTTTTGAGATGCTCGTCAATTACTGAAAAACGGTGTTCGTTGATACATTGGTGAAAATGCCGGCTAGTGTAGCCGAGAAATGCTGCATCGCACAGATCACATTGATAATTGTAAACCACGCATTGATGGATAATTAAAGGTGATTTGGGTTCACGCATCTTAAGATCTTCAGCAATTTTGCGGCCTGAAACACTGGTTGAAGAGTGTGATCGATTTTCTTGCATCGGCCGACTTTTGATCTTAGAGGATATTACATGGCCGCGCGGAGATACGAAATTTCTCATTGAGTTAATATTTTTCAACGCGAGAAGAGAAATTTCGTATCTTCAGGCGGTCATGCAATGAAATGCCAAACCATTTCACTTTAACATTTTTTTTAGTCCTAAAGTAGAACAATATGTGAAAACTAAAAAATGGAAGAAGTACACCGCCTTAAATGCGTGAACTGAATACAAATTCCTTTCTTTCACAATGTAATAAAGGGCTATACTAAAATAATGGCCCACAGAATTTTAGATTCGGAAAAAACACCGGCTATAAGCAACAATATTTTTAGACATCAAAGACTAATAGTTGCTCTCTACTTATTTCTTATCGTAAGAGAAAGAGCGAGAAAAACGTTCAATGCCAAAAATTAAGGAGATCGCAAAAACAAAGCACTGAATAACAAATATTAGAAATAACAAATATTAGAAACAAAAGTAAGCGTAAAGATTTCTCAGTCATTTCTTAGCTGACTTACTGTTCAACTCACTGTTCACAAGTTCATGATCATGATTTTGTCGGCCATGTTTTTTGAGTTATTTTTTCTTTGCTTTCAATGAGTCTTTCAATCTCGTAAATTCGGGATCAATGAATAGCCTTTTCCTATATTACCGTCTTGTAAGGGCTGGTTTTCACTTGCGCAAAAGCATAAGCACAAGCCGACATAAGCAGACTCAGTAACGTGTTATTCATTAGTTCCAATTGTTTGAACAAAACAACAATAGGCACTAATGACCAACGTGTTACTGAGTCTGTGTATATTGGCTTGTGCTTATGCTTATGCGCTAGATAACGGGTCAACGCTTGATAAGATTCCTCTGAGAGAAGACGGCTCATATTGTTTGCCTGTTTTCGTTCTTGCTGCAATAATGAACTCACCAAGGTATATATATTCAGCTCCTCCGGTGGGATTTTCTCTAATTAACAAATTTACACCGGTTTTCCGTGGTGTGGACTCTTATTTTCCACGATTTACGTCATCACATGGTCAAAATGTTGTGGACTCACGACGCGCAGCCGAGTGAGTCAGCAACAAATTTTGACCATGTGATGACGTAAATCGTGGTAAATGAGAGTCTACACCACGGAAAACCGGTGTAAATTTGTTTTTTACAACAATATTTAGAAAAAATACAAGGAAAAACCGAAGTCTTGTTACGAAACGTGACAGCAAAGAAAGAGCAAGTGTTGTCTATAACTTTCTCGCAATCTGATTGTTTTTTTTCAAGCGCACGTGATGTTAGCGTCAGCACCGTTGTCTGGACTCTCATTTACCACTCACGTCGACCAATCAGATTGCGAGTTTAGCGGCAATTGTGGTAGAATTCTCTCTTTTCTTTCCGAACCTTGCGAAGAAATTTTAGAACAATGTTGAGATCATATGTGGTCTTTTTCTTCGTGTTTTCGTTCTCTTGTTGAGCAATAAGCCTGTCAACATCATCTTTGGATACGTTAATAAATCTGCATTTAAATTGTCATCGATTAAATCGAGAATATTTAGATTCCATTAAGGTTCGCTCGCCATTCTGAAATTGTGTCGAGACTACTTTGGCAAAGACGCCGCTGTCAAAGGGGCCGCTGCGAAAGGCGCGATTTGTTATGTAACCATAACAACGGTGATCTTTTCACGTGTGAAGATGACATGTTATTCTCACGTGTGAAGATATGATGTTTTCACCTGGTATTTCATAGGTGTTTATATAGTAAATGGCAGTACTACTCGGTGAACGGTATTTTCGTTGGTGGGTAGTTGAGCTAGCACATGGCAACATCGAAACGTTGTGCTAAACGTTTCTCGCTAAAAGATGGTTTTCACGGCGGCCATGTTGGTGGATAGAACATTGAAATTTTCATCCTTTGGGAATTAAACTATTTTTATGCCAACGATTTCTGTTGTTTCTTTCCATCTACATGGCCTCCGTGAAAACCATCTATTTTAGCTCATTCATGTGCATGTGCAATGAATGAGGTATTGTGAGGTAGCAAATGTCGACGGAAGTTGTGGACCGTAGATCGGGCGGGACAAAGTGACGTAATCGGGCGAAAGTGGAAATGACCGGAAATGGAAAGGCACGAGGCAGGCCATCGAGGCGGCCATATTGGAAAATTGCTGAGGTCTGTTGTTTGCGTTTTTATTGGTAAGTACGTAAAGCATTGCTTTATTGTTGTGCTTTTTCTTTGGAGCTCTTCAACGTACAACACACACATCAATAATAGCGGCCAAGATAGTCACACTAGAACATTTTTCGAGTTCCACCAGTTTCGATCCAGACTTGAGGCTCACGCCTACAAAAAGTGCTTTAAAATCTGCTTTATGACCATCAAGGGTACAATGAAAATTGTCCATTACATGAATGAGCTGGCTCTAAGAGCCTTTTGATTCTTCTTAAATGTCTATCTAAATTTAATCTTATTCGAAAGATAACATGTATCTATTTAACCTTTTAAGCCCTAGGAGTGATCAGCATCAAATTTCTCCTTGTAATATTAATGCCTCATCAATCAAAAAGGTCATGAGAATTAAGGACATGATCACACAAGATGAGTTCTCTTGATATCCAAACAATTTCCCCCCACTACTTCTGTAGAAAATGTACAAGACTAGAGATGAGAACTTACATTTTGATATTAGGGCTTAAAGGGTTAATTCCATTTGCAGTTTACAAATAAGCGTATTCCGTTTTCAAATAATTTTATAATAAGAGTGTGGGTTCCGTTTCTTCTCCTAAATCAAACAACAAATTTAACGCATCGCGTCATCAGTTGTCTCGTTTCACACAATGCATATTCACGCTAAAATGTTTTTATCGTGTTCAAAACAAAATTTTCTTTATTTGGACTTTAGCAAATAACTTCTGGTCCGCCATCCACTCATTATAATCAAAGACTCCTTGCGAGCTAAGTCGTGAATATGAAACAACCATCGGACCTTTTCCTACCCTACACAAGGTGGGTCCTCGTAGATTGTACATGTTATGACTACTTCCCTTATGTTGCAGATTTACGTATCAATATCTTTTACCAAAGAAGGACCTCTAAAACCTTCGTGTGTAGCTTTGGGAGTCCTGGGTTATTCTCCAGAGCGCATAGCAAACACGTGGCAAGTAAAATCCACTGTGATTTTTATCAACAATGCTTTGAAGATGAATTACAGTCCGTACTGTACAATCTCAGCTCGACAATGTTTGTCAGCCTCACACGAAGGAATTTTTACTAGCGAAAATGAAAATTACGGGACAAACTTACATTTTCCTTCATTATTAATGTCAGATATCCTTGCCAAACAATAATAACAAGTAAAAAAAAAAACAACTTTTTCCCAAACCGACGTTTCATCTCATCGAACATTCGGAAACGCAAGGACCGTAATGGCGGACCTGGTTTGTAAGTCTCATTTAATCCATGTAAGCTATACCGAAGTGTAACATATCAACAATTTAATATAAATTTAATATAAAGTTTACGATGAGCGAGTGACTTTTATCCAGTAACCGCGACAAGTCGTATTCACGACTTAAAAAAGAGCGTTCCTTATTCACGAATTGCCTCATAGGAGCTTTTGATTGAGGACCTGTTCCTACAAGTCCTTAAAAATTATGCATGCTATTTAAGAATTGACTATTAACCGGTCTTGCCCGTCAGTTTGATAAAATAGTTGTCTGCTATTTTTTAATTGACCGGCCCGGCCAGCCAGTTCTGACAAAAGGTAAGAGTCCCTTGAGTTCTTTTACGATAAACGAGTCAAAAACTAACGAACAAATCTTAGGCCCAGTTCAAACGTCGAACTTCACATGTGCCGAACCTAATGCAAATGAGCAAGAACAATAGATTTTGCTCATTTGCATTAGGTTCGGCACATGTGAAGTTCGACGTTTGAACTGGGCCTTAGGTCGTGTTCTCTTGCGATCAACCGTTTCAACCTGAACCGGTTTTGGTTGGTTTAGTTGAAGTGCCAAATAAAACACTTTCATACCGTTTCTCTGTTGAAACGCGGTCGTACCTGGGAATAGTCATTACCAGGCTTTCCCGAAGCTTCCTTCAAGTAAACGCGGCTAAACATGATTGTGGGACACAAAAACATAAAATTCAGGCTTAGTAATTTTCAGGTTAATCAATTACGTGAAAACCTACCTCTCCACGATAAAAACGCGCGCAGAGAACGATGAACGTGAAGCCAGGGCCTGGTCACGCGACAACGTTCCATGATTGCGGCAATATGCCATTTCCGAGTTGCCTTTGGCCTCTCTATCAAAGCGAGGCTTGGTGCGAAACCTTTCATATGAAAATGAGATTTCATTCACATGCAAATAAGTTTTATTTGCATGTGAATGAAAACTCATCATTTTCATATCAAAGGTTGGGCACCTAGCCTCGCTTTGATAGAGAGGTTAAAGCCAACTCGGAAATGGCCTATTCATGACGAAGCTTACCTTGTTTTGTCAGAGTTTTAAGAAGGCAAAATTCTGACATAAGAATCTTTTTCTTTACAACTTTAATGAACATAAACTTACTATAAGAAAGTCAGAAGTTGGATTAGAGAAATTAGCGGCACTTTTGTTATCGAATTAGCGAATACCTAACCTCTCGTATAACTAAAATCAAATTCGGGGTGAAATTTTTTCCCATCCCTCCAAACATCGTAGTCAACACTTCGCGTTTTCATGAGATAAAAGGATGATAGAAGCAGTAGTGACAGATTCACTTAAATGCATATGACCCAGCAGCCATACAGTTATGGTGAATATTCGGCGCCATGGTCTGTACATACATGTTTATTGCCTAGTAAGTCTTGTAGCGTTGCTAAGACCCGGTTCAGACGTCGAACTTCACATGTGCTGAATTTAATCCAAATGGATAAGAGAAATAGTACTGTTCAAACACTATAAAAGATATACATAAATTGCAAAGTCGTTTTATGCCCCAATAGAGCAGTTTTCAACTGAGTGTTGTAAAATCAAAACCAAAGTAATTACTGTGGCGAATCACAGCAGTCGTAAACAATCCAATGAACCAATCAGAGCTCTAAGCAATTACATGTCGGCGGCGCTAAGCGCGGGAAAACGCGTTCAAGCAATTCACGATTGGTTTTGGTTTTACTTCTGATTGGTCGAGAAAGTGGCGCCAATCACAAAGCGTAGCAATGCAAAATCAAAGCAATTGTGTAATTACTTTTGACACAATTGAAAACTGCTCTAAAAACATACGTGAATTGCAAAGAAACAAAAATAGCTATTTTATTGTTGATCTATTTTCGTCAGCTCAAGGAAAAATCAACGAACCTCCCAGTGATAATGTGCGTTCTGTGGTTGCTGATAAGTTGCAAGTGGGACGTTTATGGAAGACATTTGCCAGAGATCTCATTCCGAATGTCCCAGATCCTGTAATCGATGCCATAGAAGAAGAGGAAAAAGGCATCGAGAAAGAGTGTTGTCGTGTGGCCCTTAGAAGGTGGTGCGAGGCTAATGGATCCACAGCCACGAACAGAGAAGTCATGAGGTGCTTAACAAACATGGGTTATGCCAGCATAAACTGGCATATAATGAAAGAACTTGGCTTGGTGTTATTACAAAACATGCCAGAACCAGAGAGGACATGACACGTAGTTTAACTGTTAAAATGATAATCCTGCGGACAGCTCTTTAACCCTATTCAGACTAGGTGGGTGGGGGGAGGGGGGAAGGGGGTGAGGCGCTAGCGCTGAATTTGAACGTTTATAACCTTAAAATCGGTTAACCAATACCCCACAAACCTTGTAATTTCTTACGATTAATCTGAAAACATTCTCTCTTTCCGTCTGTCTTTCTGTTCGTCCGTCCGTCTGTCTGTCTGTTTGTCTGTATGTCTGTCTTTCTGTATGCCTTTCTTTCGTATTTCATTCCTTTTTCTCAAAGCAGCGCTACAAAATAATTCACGTATATGTACATGTACGTATGCTAGTATGCACCGCGTCAATTCAAGGTAACGATTCTTATACAAAAAATACATTCTAATATATTAGATTTTATAGAGCATTAATAACTACATTTGTAAAAAGATTTTCAATTGGTATGTTTTTCATACTGTGTGTACAAATACATGCAGAGCATGACAAAAAAAAAACACTAAGGAATGCGTAAATTCGACTCTCCTTTGTGCTAGCGATCCAAACGATTGTAGATAATTAAATTATTAACTAGATATACGTGTATATACAATGTGTAGATTCTTACTGTACTATTTTGCATGAAGACGTATGCATCTCGTTTGCATTTAAAATAGAGCACTTGTTCCAGAATAAGTTAATAAGCTATTAGCTCGGTATCGTTTCAAAGGTACAATTGTACGTAAAATGCGGTATATAATTTTAACTTGTTTAGTTCTTAATATATGCACCTAAAGGGTTCATGTTAAGGTTTTAGGGTATCCCGCCTTCTTGCGGACCATAGATTGTTACGATCTTTACTTGTTGTCTGCTTGTTAGCGTTTGGCAGGCGTTCAGATAGTAGGTAGCTTGTTACAGGTGTTCTGATAGTGGGTAGCCTGTTACAGGTGTTCAGATTGTGGGGACCGAAGGAAAAGCGGCGCGCGAAGGAACAAATATTGCTATATTATGCTAATGTGACGTGTATATACCATTTATATCTTATAGTTTTAGAACTAGATATCAGTTGTAAACGATATAAGTTTAAGGTGTTAAATTTCAAAGTTATATTGTTAACCAACAAAATTTAATTTTGTATGTAAAAGAGTTTCAATGTAAGAGTTGTTATAATATTCATTAATAATTCATAAGGTTTCTGTCTAATCTCTGCGCAGCATTAAGTTCACGGGAACATACTTGTACACCCGATTGTAAAATTCATTAATAATGCATAAGGGTACTAACAAATAGAAATGAGCCATTCCAATCACATGATTACCCTGTATAGGCCGATACAATCTTGATACAACTCACGAGTGGTTGTATCTAATTTGCATTCCAGCTACAACTCACGAGTGGTTGTATCTACATGTGAATGTGAATTTCACAAATTGTTTACTACATTCGCGTCCGTGTTGTATCGGCACTATACATTCACTCGCCTTCGGCTCGTAATTGTATAGGCCGATACAACACTCCCGCTCATGTGGTAAACATTACTAATAATCCCAGGTAGTTGAAAGCACGGGGAGAGTTTGAATAGTCAGCAGGGAAATGTTGGGGTTGATGAATTAATACAATAAATAATGACCTTAATTAGTATTCTGTATGTATACAGAATACTAATAGATCTATTAGTATTCTGTATACAGCTATTTCAATTAACGTTGTCGGATGAAAAAGGCGAAAAGTCAAGACTGCAAGGTTGTATGGGATTTTTATGCAATGGCGTTAACCCTAACCCATACTACCTTGCGGTCTTGGCTTTAAGCTTTCATCCCACAGCGTTAATTGAAATAGCTGTATACAGAATACTAATAGATCTATTATATATACAGAATACTATTAGATCTATTAGTATTCTGTATATATAATTGATCTATTAGTATTCTGTATATATAATAGATATATTAGTATTCTGTATATATAATAGATCTATTAGTATTCTGTATATAGAATACTAATAGATATATTAGTATTCTGTATGTACGGAATACTAATAAATATATTAGTATTCTGTACATAAACAGAATACTAATAGATTTTCCTGTATGAACGATGCAGAACAGTTCGCAATTAAAATCCACATTTAATTTTTTTTTACTGAAATTGAAGTTAATAGCGCAGTTGTGAAAAACTGCTTTGCTTGCAACATTCTTTACAAAGTTATAATAGAACTCATGCAAATTTCAAAATATCACAAACAAGCTTACCGTTGTTCACTGTTGCTCAGTTCATTCACTCCATATAGTGCTATTCCCAGGCGGTATTACGAGGAACAGTTTCTTTCAACCAAGATTCTTCCTCTTTAGGACTTTTTGGTTTCCTAAACTGACGAGCGATGCTTGTTACGACTCCTCTGGATGAGGAGCTATGTGAATATTCAAATTTGTCTCGATTCATTCGCTCACAAAACACTATGGTTAAAAAAAGAAAACGTTGTTCAGGAACAGAGTGTTACATAAACTTATCCACGTTGGTGTTGTTTCAAAAAAGCAAAGATTGATCATTAACAGTGTGTTACATAAGGCCTTATCCACGTTGGTTTTCAGAAACAAAAGAAAAGGTAGGATCTACCTTCTATAGCTCAGAAGGAGGTCGGACACTTATTGAGAATTATATAACGTAATGTCGACACTTTTTTTCAATAAATTTTTAAGTGTGAAAAAGAAAATCTAAAATCCCCACGTGTCAGGATTGAATCTGTGATCTCAGCTAGGCTTAGGCTTACATAGCCTACCATACCACTGTACCACCTAGCTTCTCGGGCTGCTTAGTCCTAAATTTAACTATATAAACTGCTGACCCCAACCTCAACTAAAAGCTAACCAGTTACTCCGTTATATAAGTCTCAATAAGGTGTCCGACCTCTTTCTGAGCTATGGAATCTAGACTTCACCAAAAGAAAATGCTTGCATAACAATGGCGTGTAAAATATCATAAGTACTTTACAATATTCGTGGCAATGTTGTATGGGATTCAGAAGCTCTCACCTTCGGCTCGAGATTGTAAATCCCATACAACATCGCCACTCATATTGTAAATAGTACTTAATTATCCTACTTTCTAGACGACAGCGATCGTGATACTAGCAAGTTATGCATTGGCTAATTCCAGCAGTGAATGAAATAATGCGGACACAGGTTGCTTGAGTCTTGAGCCAGATGGAAGACTAAAAACTTTCATGGACTGTAAGTAAATGTCACAAGAACAATCACTGATTCTGCGCGATGTTTCCGACCGCGCGCCGAGAGTAATAAAATGACAAGGGATAAAACACTTGTTTTCGGCGAATGCCGCCAACAGTAAATCACGAAAGCAGGTTCGAGAAAAAAAACTGAAGTAACAATTCACGCACCAGGAATAAAACAATATCCTCCCTTTGGAGAACATGTGTCTGCTACACACTAGTTAATTTTCGTCATGCTTTGTATAATGGGGGGCTGAGTTGCTCAGTTGTGCAATTTTTATCTCATTAACTTACAGGAGTTTATGTGGGCTAACATGCATTCTTTATGCATTTTTGTTAGCAAAAAATGCGTTAGATACTATTAATAGACTTTTTAGTGAATTTGTGGGGACATTCCTGTTGCATTTTTGTTAGCACATTACTGTTCTATCTGTCATCAGTCCTACGTCACTACGGAGTACCATGAGACGCACGCGCGCTAGCTTATTGAGCCATTGTACGCTCGCTAGCGGAGCCGAAACGACGGATACTTAATGTAGTGAGTATTTACAATCTGAATAGAGATCACTAACTATTGGTTGCTACTTTTCGTTTTTCCCTTTAGCAATCTACAACCAAAAATTGTGCCGTAACCTCTTAATTGTTCATCATGTCAGCTAAAAACGATAAACTTGAGGCTAGCCACCAAACTGGTGCGTCAGACAGCCAACCTGGCAATAATTCTCAACCTGAGATCACTCACCCTGCTGAAGCAGGTCGGTCTACAAGCCAACCTGGCGAAAACCTAGCGCAAACACTTTCAGAAATAAACGTAAATATGGGCACAATGGCCTCCTTATTAAAAACGATTGTTGAGCGCCAAAACACACGGATCTCCTTGAGGGATCGAACTCTAATGAGGTCGAAGCGCCATCTAAAACAACTGAGCCCAAAGAAGGCCGCGAGCTTCTCAAATCTCTCGAGGCTGACCTCATTGATGATAAAAATATTGGCGCCAAAATAAATCAAAGCTTCGCTAACATAGCGTCCAAATGGTGGGGCATCACCCTTCCCAACGATAAGCTCAAAGCACTACTGGCTAAACAAGCCAAACCTGAAAATTGCGCCGACATATCCACCGTAAGAGTCAACCCAGAAATTTGGGATCAAATGAATAATTCTAAGCGCAAAGCCGACCTGAGAGTCAGTAACATACAGCAAGCCTTACAGGAAGCCACTTTCGGCATTTTAAAAGCAAGTGATCGATTAGTGGACCAGAAACTGAACACAGATAAAGAAACACTGGCCCGCTAATACCGACGCCATTGTCCTAATAGGACACGCTGTCGGGGAGCTTCCCGCTTACGCCGAGAGCAGATTAAACCGGCCCTTAAAGCTGAATTTCATTCGCTTTGCACCCAGGCAAATGAGTCGGCCAGTCGTTCAGATTTGCTATTTGGGGCCGACTTAGCCAAACAAGTGCGCGATGCTAAAGATACGAACAACCTTGGGAAAGCCATAGGCGCAGGCAAATCTGGCGCGACACGTTTTTCCCGCCCATACAATTTCCATTATGATAACAAGCACAGGGCACAAAAGAATTTTGGCAAACACTCCAGGCCTGGAGAGAGCAAGCCGTAATTTTAGGGAAGGACCAGAAAAAACCACCGCCAAGAACCGAACTGAGAGGACATAATACAATCTCTGAAAAACATTAAAAAATCGGTACGTGACCTAAAGGAATATTTGGAGTTATAGGGCTGGTTGCATAACCAAGTCCATTACCTCTGATAAGGAAATTCTGACATCTGTCAGAGGTGCAACTCTTGAGTTGGACACGAGGCCATTTAACACTACACGCCCACAATCTATTTTCCCCGGGCTATTTTCTCTGTTGAAGAATGTGCCATTATTGGCAATGAAGTAGCAAAACTACTGTCTAGAAGTATTATTGAAACAACTGATCATGATTCTTATGAAGTGTTTTTCCCCGTCTTCATTAGACCTAAGAAAGACGGGGGCCACAGACTCATTCTAAATCTCAAGGGACTAAACCAATTTGTCACTTATCACCATTTTTAAAATGGAAACGCTCTAGTCAATAGGTGGGTTCATACTAGCGTAGTAAACAGACCTTAATAAGTAACGTCAAGTATACTTTAGATCACGTATGTTTACTTACATTGATAAGCGTTCATATTTAAAATTCTGAGTATACTTCAAGTGACAGAGCCGTCAATCAAATTACACGCCAAGTATATTCAAGCATGTGCATGAGTGCGGCAAAGATGTTAACATTTATTTTACATCATGCAACCTCGAAAGCTCAAAATTGCTTTTCTTATTTGGCTTTTATTTTTCCTGCTGCGACGACAGCGGGCTTTGCTACTTCACCAAGCTTATCACTTTCTCGTTGTGGAAGAAGAATTTAGAATAAGACAAAGAAATCGACGCCGGTTTATGTTTGACGCTTTTCAGTCAAATGAGTCAAAACACGCAACGAAGAAGAAGAGCTTGGGTTTGGCCACGTCCACAAAACTGGTTGGAGCAGATTTGTGTAAGATATTATCAATAAGAAAACAAGAGTCGAGTTGCATATTTTTTGAAAGTGTTTAGGGAGGGGATGTTTGTGGTTTGACAAAGGGATATATTTATAGGTTGATGATTTTTTTGAAAGGGGTTTAGCGAGCGCAGGTTTTTTGGCGTGATGAAGCGATATATTCATAGCTTGATTTAGTTAACTGAGACTTTAGAGACGGCAATTTATTTGGCGATATTTTATTTTGTAGAGGTCTGAGAAGTATTGAGAAAGGGAAGGGTTTTAAAAGAGTTTGTGAATTGGGTTTGAAAAGCTCTGAAAGCTTTAATGTAAAATGCGAGGGGCATGAAAATGTCTATGTTTTTTAAGTTAATTTATGTATATCTGTTCAATTTTAGGTTTATCTCGGTATAAAAACCTGTGACTTTTTGTTTTGTAGTTTACAGTATGTGCATTTTGAATTAACCTTTCACGCGCCAGTAGGGATCAGTACCAAATTTCTCCTTGTAGTATCAATGTACTATTAAGTACAGAGGTGATAAGAATTACGATAATGATCACCCAAGATGAGTTCTCTTGATCCTTTAACAATTTCTCCTGATTTGTCTTATACGAAATGTATGGGGACCAGTAAGGAGAATTTGTGTTTTGAGTTGAATTAAATATTGATAGCAAAATACTCACGAGTCACTCACAGACAGTCGATTCCGCGCCAGAAATCACTGGATCAGCTTAGACATTCTTGAGACATTCTTTTAACCTTAAACCGCTTATCTCAATAAAGGTCAATAAACACGTCGACTTTAATTAAATGCACGAATTCCTATATAGAGTGTGTGCGCTCAGGTGACCCTTGAATTACCGTCCGCCATGCTGGAGGACCACTTTGATGGGTTTTCCCATGGAGGCTATGAGCGGGCAGTGCGAGCGCTTTTGAAATCATAACTCGCGTTTCCTTTAACGTTGTGCCTTTTTGTCATTTGTGCTAATTTAAATCCCAAAAATCCTTTTCTTTCGATAATTAGGGCCGTATTTGTTTCGATCAATTCGATTTGCCAACCTTTGCCGGCCGATTTTTTTTAAACCTTGAAAACATGGTCACTTTATAGCTGCATACTGGTTTGAGAGAGTAAAGGACTATACAAAACAACAGTGTTATTACTGAATGTGAATATTCATTGTGAAATTCGGACGAAATGTTTCGTAATGAAAACAGCGTCTGCGATGAAACTGGCCCTTGCAGTGAAACAGATTCGATGAGCGACGTAGCCTCTTACGCAGCCGTGACGTCCGTAGGGCTCGTCACGCAATCTTTCCTCCCCCACGAACGTGGGACGTCTATTAAAGGACGTCTGCGTAGAAGGCTATGAACGACGTGAACCGCTGTTAGTTGTTAGTATATGTTAATGCTCTGTACTGTTCCTGACAGTATTTATAAATGTCTCGTTTATATTAAGAAATGCAAACCAAATAAATGTAAATAATCATCAGTCAATATACATGTATTGCTATCATTTTAATGTGAAACTTTGTGAGAAGTTGCATAATACCCGGCATAGTAAACCGAACGTTCGGAAATCGAACTCAATCGAACTCAATCCGTGGATTGAGTTCGATTGAGTTCGGCAATCGAACGAAATCGAACACCGCACTTTCAGTGAGTTCGATTTCCGAACAAATCGAATTCAATCGAACAAATCGAACTCAATCGAACTCAGTCCATCTGATTGTGTTCGACTGAGTTCGAAAACCGAACTCAATCGAACGCAATCGATTTTTCTGTTCGAGTGTCGAAAGGATGTTTTGTGGTTCCTGTAGCGTTCCTTAAAGTTTGTGGCTAGTCCAGCGTAGGTTTCAGTTGTTGTCTCGGTGGTAACTGTGGCTTGATAGATGACGTTAGTTTGGAGGCATTTTCCTTCTAGTGGGCAATCAGACTTTTTTCTACAATTGCAGGTGTCGGGTTGCGGTGTTGGTGCATTTGCATTTGAAAGAACGTGTTTGTTGTGTGACGATATGATGGATTGGCATACACGAGTAGCTTAGCTTGAGAGTGTGTCTGTTGAAAATCTTGTAGAGTGGATGGTTTTTCTGGAAGCATTTATCGACGATATGGAAGAACTTTCTCCCAATGTTGGTTTTAACGTTTGAATCGAAAGGAGGATTGTACCATGTTATGTCCCTTTTTCTCTTTCTTTTCTTTCTTGGAGTGGGCTCTGGATTGTATGTTAGTTTGTGATCATATCCACTTTCTTTGAGTGCTTGTTGGCAAGGGGCAATTGATTCGTCAAAAACTTCTTTCCTGGATGAGATTTTAGTTAGCCTTTTGTTGATGTTGAGTGGTATGTTTTTTAGTAATGCTGGGGGGTGGTTGCTCGGTGGACGTACGAGAGTTTGTTGTTGGGCTTCATGTATAGCTTGTAGCTTCCGTCTGTGAGGTCGAAGGTTACGTCAAGAAAGTGAACGATTTTTTTGTTGGCATCGATTGTGATCTTTAGGCCATTTGATTTAAATACGTTGCTGACTTCTTTCTTGGTTTTTTCAATTTCTTTCGGGGTGGCTTTGCAAACTGCAAGACCATCGTCGCGGTACAGTCCAACTTCATCTTTGAATTTGGATGCGATCAAGGAGAGCATGTAAGTTCCTATCAATTCGCACGTTTCTGCTCCGTCGTATGAGCCCATTGTAACATCAAACATGTCGTTTGTGTTCTTCTTGGTCCATGGAGAGTTTTGGTGGTAAAGAAGTGGTTTTTTTTGCATGGATGATGATGTGGCGGTCTTCTTTAGTGATAGAGGTGAATTTGGAGGCATAATCTAATGCATTCAGGAGCAGGTCTTCAGATATGGATGGATAGAAGTCGCACATGCCAAACGGTCCAAAAGCGTTCATCATGTACGGTTTACCCCATTTCGATTGAAAATGACGTGATGACGGCTTAATAATGACATCGTCCCTCGTGATCGCTCGAAATAACTCCTGGACACTCTTCGTCACTAACGGTAACAACAAATGAGGATTTAAACTCAAGAAACCGCGTACCCTTACCTAAATGCCTAATTGTAACATCCGAAACAATAGTCAGGCATAATATGACAGCAATGCATGATGGGAAGAACTTACAGGAGATAGCCCATAGGGCACTTTGATATATTGTTGTGCGAGCAAGCGAAAAATAAGTGGCAGTTCGACCCACGGTAGTAATGAACTCGGCTCTTCTGAAGGTTTTAATGTCCGAAGGAGAACGTTTCCTAATCTCGTGAAGGCAGGGTTTTTTTGAGATTTTTTCAGTTAACACCACGCAGCTTCACTGCTCGCGCGCGCGTGCTCGCTGGACTTGCCAAAAGAAAAAATAAGAGACGACTCGCAGTCTACCAAAATAGCCGTCCTGCACATTTTTAGGGAAACATTTCGGCCGGAAACTGGTTCCCACTCCAGGCCTCGCTTTCGTTCTCGTGCTCAGACTTCCTACCGGCATCGACTGCACTCTTTTAATATGTGATTACTACTAGTAATATTTAATAATTATACCAGGCAGGTTCCATAAGTAAATGCTCACCTGCACATAACAGAAAAGTCTCCCTTGCAGAAAATATCAGTTTAATGCAGGTGGTCACCAGGAACGTTGCGTGACGACCAATATAACGGCTGCGTATGTATTATATTCGTTACCATTAATGAACAATGATTTAAACCTACAATGTAAACTGTAAAAGAAAACGTAATACTTACGATTCAAGCGGGTCTCTGAGACAATAGCGTCCGATTGCAAACCGACATGCATCACATTTTGCTGTCAAGAAAGATGAAGAATGAGACAAAATAATTGATAGTATTTCTTGCTGGTATTAATTTAAGTATGTACAAGCTGTGTTAAGAAAAAAAAAATAAAGAGGTTACAGACGACAGTGAAGTACAAACATTGTGGGAGTTGTTTGTTAAAGCAACCCTCCCGTATAGTCGTATTTTAGCGGCGTATTCTAATAAAATAACTGAAAAAAAAATTGGTATCCCTACCGCTTTCCACAGACTTGTTTCAGTTTAGTGTGTTAAGGGGTATTTCATGGTGTTGCGGAAACTCCCGGAGGAGGGGGGGGGGGGGGGGGGGTACTCTCATATATAAGCTATATGGGTATGTGCCGCCATGAAGGGTATGGTTTTCAAACAGTTTAGTCTGAGATAGGGTATAGAAATCAGAGAGTTTTGTTCTAGAATAGGTTATCATTTGCCAGGAAACTGTTCAGTGGTGTGACTGGGAAAATTGGAGTTTTTCGACGCCCAAAACTATGGGAAATTTATTTTTTTACGAATTTCAATTTCAGAACATTTTTTTTATACATATCAAAGGACCAAAAATAACAAAAAGAAAATTGATGTCATATACACTTTAAGTCTAGAAAAGGAATTGAAACACGGAAAAGAAAGAAAACATGAAGCTGTTAGATATTTTGACTGTAATGGTGATACAGTTCTAAAGATATCAAGTCTGTGGTAGGGTAGGCATTTTCGGTGTCTAGTCTAGTATAGGGTTGCAAAATCAGCTTAACATGGTCTGGTATAGGGTAAGGGTTTCAGAGTCCCAGCGGCACACCCCCGCCCAAAAATATACAGAGTACCTCCCCCGGGCGGAAACTATTATTTGTTATCTATTTTGTTGCGATATGAATATTGTTTATTCTCTTTTGAATCTTTTTTTTTCACGTAATTTGATGATCTAACCGATCCGAAACACCATGGCCAAGACACTGCCGTCAAAAGAGATCAGGAAACTGCAAAATTCTAGCTGTCTCCGAGATAATAGGAAGTAATAGCGTGTACTCAGTCTAGCAAACCGACATGCATCACAATTGTGTTGTCAAAAGGGATAAAGACGAATGAGAAAAAAAATTGCATGTATTATTTTCAGTGTATACTAGCTGTATCACTGTTTGTTTTTGTAATGGCATAAATGCAAACATTTTTATGACAAGATATTTCAACAGCTGTCAATGGACAAAGCCTGAAGAGCGTGTTATCAGAAGTATCTTGGCAACCAGCCTAAACCCCAGAAACTATTCTCATGAAATACGAGAACTTATTGACTGGAAGAAAGAATACGTAACAGCAGTTTTCAGTTATTCATGCGTCGCACTATGGCGATTTCACAGTTTTATATTCTGCTTGTCTTTGGATTGCACGTAATTTCGTCAAACACTAAACCCGTTAGTGAATGGGAAAAAGGTAAGTACAGTCATTAATTAACCTCCATTTAGATTGTCAGCTCTTTATCTCGCTTAACGTTGGTTTAAATAAATTTCGTGTCCTCAGAAGAATTCTGCCCTCTTGAGCAGTATTTTGTTAAATCCCGTTTCTTTGATTTTTATAACTCAAACTGTTATGCACTTGTTTGCGGTTCCGCCGTGGGAAACTCAAGTTAAGGGAACAGAAATCTTTCCATACGACTGTGAGCCGCGTTACTGCGTATTTGAAATAGCGTTCACAGTTTTCTATCATGAAACTAAGATCGGGGGGGGGGGGGGGGGGGTACTCCCTCTAATGGGCTATACGGGGATGCTCCGCCCGAAAGGGGTACCTTTTTGAGGCTGGAGGTATATGAAAGGGTCGGGATTTCACGAGTTGAAGTATATGAAAGGGTAGGGATTTCACGAAGAATAGGAAAGAGTAGCGAAAACACGACTTCAAGAATAAAAAAGGTAGGGAAAACTGCCATTTAAGTATTATAAAAAGGAAGTAAAGACAATGAACAGTAGAAACCACAACTACAAACCAATGAGAGGTGCCGGATCTGTGACAAAGATCTGGATCAGTAGAAAAACTTGAATAAATGGAGAACATCGCCGCTCAGTGACTAAACCTCATTTACTACAGACGCCTACTCCAATCTCACAACACTTCAACCAGCCAGGCCACTCACTCAATGATATCATACTCATCCCCATCGAGCTCATGAAAAACATAAGAGACTCTGTCAGAAAGGCGCGTGAAGCTCATCTCATCGACAAAGCAAAAACACTAGAACCTTCGGGTATATATAAACGCGATGAACTGCACTAATTATGTTTTCTTTACAAAACTGCCTGTCATCATTTAGTCAACTATTATATTTGTCAGTTTATCATAGGACGCCTTTTTTATTTACCTGTCAATGTAGTAACCTATCATGTTTCTTGGTTCCATATTTTAAACTTTTAAAATTGTAACGATATTAACGTATATACTCATTTTTATTTTAGCCCCCGTCGAAGGTTTGTGTTTCAAACCGAAATATCGGGCACAAAATATATATCTTTTATTTTACTTTATTTTTCTTGAGTCAATCTTTTCTCGGCCGTACGGATCAGTTTGCCGTGTTATTTTACATTATAAAAAGGGCCTTTCAAAATATATCAAACAGACGCACTGGCTATATGAAAGGGATACCATTTTCAACGAAAGGTATATGAAAGGGGTACCTTTTCTGTCAAAAACGGTATAGAAAGGGTAAGGGTTTGTACCTCGGGGCGGAGCATCCCCGTACAAACCTTTGTTGAGTACCCCCCCCCCCCCCCGGACTAAGATATGATTCATTAACATTGATCCTTGGTAGAACTGCATGTTAGTGATATTTTCAATCAAAATAGTCGACGACCCTGACCCCTTGTTATTTCATTGCTTCTTTGGTTCCAAATAATGATCTGAAAATGATTTTATCTATAAAATATTGTAAAAGATTGAATTGTACAAGGCACATGTGATTTCGATTTCGTAAGATCTAGATCATAGTTATTTAATAATGTCAGCATACCGTATAGAATTGCACAATTTAGCTAAGCGCGCACTGGAACTCCTTTTCCTGTAACAGTTGCTATGTTAAGTGATTTACGTCAGTCCGTCCTGTTAAAAGACCACAGTACTACAATACATTATAGCGTGTTTGATGACAGTTTTTTTTTAGAAATATATACAGCCGAAGCTCTGTAATTGGACACTCTTGTTACCGGACAGCCCTACTTACTGCCGCCTTGACAAAACGCTGTTTAAATTCTGCTCTCACGAGTGTCAGGCTCACTTTTTCTGCTTTCCGAGGGTGCCCGCTAATGGGATTTCCGACTGGATTTTGTTTTCCTAAACACGTGTTCGCAACTCGAACTGGCCGGTTACGAGAATGATTCAAGGGGATAGTTGATTATCTAGGGGATAGATGATTATCTAGGGGACAGTCTGTATTGCAGGCGTTTTTTGGTGGACGAGTGCTGAATGTAGTGTTTAGTCGCCATTTTGGTTTTGCACAACGTCGGGACTCCTGGGAGGAGTGAAAGGGGAGGGGAGGGGGCGGGTAAGGGAAAGAAAAAACGCCTGCCCGAAACGCCTTTTAGGCCTTTGATATTCGGAAACACCCCCTTTTATTCATGTGATCACATACCGCGCTTTATCCCCAGGGACGCAAAAAACGGCTGTGTTTAATTTCTTTACTTTTTAGTTTCAAGCTTTCTATTACATTACCGCCGTCTTTATGAAATGATAGAATCACCAAGACATTATTTGAATTGCCGTTGCTGTCAAAGGAGAAAATTGTGGTTTGCCATGACATTAATTTGTATTCCTTTGTAATTTAATCAACCTATTCGCGCAATTGCGTCGGAAGCCAGACAAACATCTGCCAGCGGGAGTAGACTATTCCAGACAGAGAATACCCAAATTGACAAAATTGTATCACAAAAACGCTTGTCGATAGATTATCGGAGTTTTCGTACAGTTGTAACTGTGAAGGTTAAGTTCAAACGAAACTAGTTAAAAAGGCGCCTTTAAAAGAATCTCGTTTGATGGGCGTGTCTCAAATGGAGCAAATGAAACCAGTTGACTGACAATAACTTTCAATTTTTTTTCCGCTCAAAACCCCAAAAGGTACCAAGATAATTCCATTGGTGGTCATTTTAGATTTTCCGTTTTCCACCCCATGGGCACCCCGTCATTTTTACATGGGAGTCCCCATGGCATTTGCCAATTGTACTAATGCTCGGGGGTTGTCTTGTCTCAGATATCTCAGAGAGGGGGGGGGGGGGGGGGGGGGGATGCCATTGCTGGAGTTGCGGACTGATGCTTTAAAGCTTTCAAAAGCTGGTTCGGACTCTCGCATTTCGACGTGGTAAACAATTTGGTCACCCAATTTATTTAAAAAATGGCTGGCATCTTTAAATAACTAGCTTAAATTTGATATAGGGTCTTAGGTATCTGCAGTGTAATGCAGCCTTTAGACTGAAGATACATGTGAAGATATACGCTCGAAATTTGTGAATCGTATCACTTTACGATATCTATAACGCACCAAAAGATCCACAGTACCTAGACTTTAGTATTTCAAAAGTGTGCGGACATTCTCCTATTTTTCTTTTAGTTAGCCGAGCGCACGTGCGCGAGCGAAAAAGCCTTGAGGTTCTTCTCGGGCCGCATAACGCACAAGTGCGCGCTCGCTCGACTAACTAACAGAAAAATTAGAGAAGGTTATCGGTCTTGTATCTCTACGGACCGACAAGTGCTTTGGACGTATACACTTTAAAAGGTCAACTTTTTAATGGGAAGTCTTACATTTAATCGTAGTTTTACAGCCGGTAATGCTGCCATATGACTACTTTCGCTATTATCCGGTGGTTTCATAACCTTTCCTATGTCCCAACGAGTTATTGTGCTTGTTATTTTTTGCCAACCTTAAACGATCGCTCAAAAGAGGAACCATACCAATATACATTAAAAATACGGCGTGCTGATAATGATATAAATGAATGGGGTTAGTTTCTAGAGAAACTGTGGTGCTGCGTCGGTGGGGGTGAAGCACAAGAATTTGGTTTTATCGACTGAGTCGATAAGGTAAATTAGCCACCGTAAAAAGATTGGAGAAAGCTGACGTTTCGAGCGCTAGCCCTTCGATGGAGCGAATCAAGGGATTGTGGGTAGTGTGTGGTTTTATATAGTAGGAGGAGCTCCGCCATTGGTGGAAATTTTGTGACGTGAAAAACAAATGTAAATTAGTTGAATGAAAAGCGTTCGTTAATTCCGTGGGGTTTGAGAGTACCGATTCGAAAGATGATTTTTTGTTCTAAGTTTTTACGGCTTTCTGTGTTGCCCTGTGTTCGGCAACTTTCTGACACCGCTTTCTATGCCAAAGTTGATAAAGATCTCACTCCTACCAACCAAAAAATTGTCAAAGAAACTATCCAAGACCTCATTACTAAACAACAATTACCAGTTACCGCCAATAATCTCATCATCACTACTCCTAGAACCTCGCGCGTCTATTTCAAGCCGAAAATCCACAAACCAAACAATCCGGGCCGACCAATTGTTTCCGCTTGTAGCTGTCCTACTGAACTAATTTCTAGCTATTTAGACAAAATCATGGCCCCCATTGTCAAATCACTACCCTCGTACATTAAAGACACCAATCACGCACTCGAAATTTTCCGTGATTTCAGTTTTCCCAGCGAAAACAAATTAATTTTCACTATGGACATTACCTCTTTATATACCGTCATCCCCAATGACGAAGGACTTTTAGCACTAAAATATTTTTTCGACTAGCGCTCCATTCAAAACCCAAGCTCAGAAGCACTGCTCCGCTCAGCCGAATTAGTTTTGACACTTACTGTTTTTCATTTTCCCAAAACTACTACAAACAAGTAAATGGAGTCGCCATGGGCACCAAAATGGGACCAAGCTATGCTAACCTTTTTGTAGGCTACGTCGAAAAGAAATTTTTCAATCAGTACCAAGGAACCAAACCCGAGCTCTACGGCCGCTACATCGATGACTGCATTGGCGCTACCTCTTCCAGTAAAGAAGAACTTAATCAGTTCATAACTTCTGTCAATACTTTTCATCCGGCTCTAAAATACACCTGGGAAATTTCTGAAACCTCTGTCGCTTTTCTTGACATCAATATTCGATCAACGGCAACAGTTTATCCACAAGTGTGCACTACAAACCTACAGATTCCCACAGTTATCTGTTACATTCATCCTCACATCCATCACACGTTAAAAACGCCATTCCGTATTCTCAATTTCTCAGACTTCGACGTCTTTGTAGTGATGACTCCGATTTTTCCAACAAATCGGAAGAAATGTGCCAGTTTTTCAAGAAACGTGGGTACCCTGACTCTGTTGTTAAAACGGGCCAACAACGTGCACAACAGATCGACAGACAATCAGCACTACAAACATCACAGAAGGAAGAGAACGAGAGAATTCCATTCACCCTCACTTTCCACCCACACAATCACACAGTCAAAAGCATCATTTTAAAAAATTTCAAATTGCTCCAAAACGACCCCGAAACTGGCAGAATTTTTTCACAACCCCCACTTATTTCATTCAAACGTGACAAAATATAGGCAACTTTCTAGTTACGAGTACACTGAAATCTGACGATGAACCGGGAACTTTTAAATGCGCCCGCACACGATGCAACACTTGTCCTTTCATTCACAACGCCAACAAAATAACGGGACCTAAACATCTATTAAAATCACTGATCGTTTTACATGCACCTCCGTAAATGTTATCTACTGCATAACATGTACTTTTTGCAAAAAGATATACATTGGCGAAACAGGGAGGAGACTGGGCGACCGTTTTCGAGAACATCTCCGAGACGTTGAAAAAAATGACAAAGACGCATCCAAACCAGCCGCGCGTCATTTCAATCTTGCTAACCATTCTAAGCAACACATGACAATCTGTGGCGTTTCCCTACACCAGGGCAACACAGAAAGCCGTAAAAACTTAGAACAAAAAATCGTCTTTCGAATCGGCACTCTCAAACCCCACGGAATTAATAGCCTGCGAGCAAGCTCTCGGGTTCGGGTTTGGAGTTTTTTTGGGGGGGAGGGGGTGGGGGAGGGAAAGGAATGAGAGCTTGCAACGATGTCTCAGAAATTTGAATGTTTAACCCGTGAAAGCTAGCGGAAAATGCTGATTGGTTGAGATTTAATTGGATAATAACGTCATCATTCTTCGCGCGTCGTGCGCGATCAAGAAAACAAAATCACGGAGAGCGGAGGAGATTGTATTCATAAAGTGTGCGAGAATTTTTCAAAATATGTGAAGTTTCCTTCCGAATTGAAACCCGGGCAACGTCAAGCAGTTGAAGCACTACTTAAAGGCAGTGATGTCCTCACTGTTTTGCTGACGGGCTATGGCAAAAGCTTTATATTTCAACTGTTTGCTGCCGCGGCTGCAAATTGAAAGGAGGCAGCATCAAACAGTGTTGGTTGTCTGTCCGTTACAACGCATCATCGACGACCAGGTAGCAGAAGCCAGAAGTATTGGAATGTCTGCGGCTTCTGTTGCCGATGTATCTAATGAAGAATTAAGATCGGCGAAGTTTCAGCTTTTGTTTGGGTCAGCCGAGAAAATTATCGACCAGCATTTGTGACCTCTCACGGTGAAAGTTAACGGGAAAAAATATTCAACCGTTCAAACGGCGGCTGTTAAACGTTTAAAAAAATCTTCACCCTTTCGAACGGCGAATGTTAGTACCCGTTTAGATGAAAGATTTCCAGCCATTTGAACAGCTATCGAAAGAGCTCTAGTGTTTTGGCCGGTGCTATTTAGTTTATTTATTTTTGTCCACCACGCAATTTGCATATGTTCGAAAGTAATTTGAAACCTTTTCAATAAAAAACATCTCGCGATTCACAAAATTATAAACACGCTAGCGAAGTTTTAACGAACCTTTACAATATCTACAATATTAAATCGTTTGGATCTTCTGCTTTCGGTTTTCTCCCTTCACAGATCTATATTATATTTGCCATACTTGCTGCGAGCAAGTTCCGTTTTTTTTTCGCGTGGACTGTTACATGTTTGTTGACATTAACGCTCGTTTCCGGTTTGCGCTGATTGGCCGAATTCTGACAGCTCGGACAGCGGGAAGCCACGGGAAGTATTGGGGGCGGCATTCAAATTTCTGAGACATCGTTGCAAGCTCTCGCTCTCCGCTCTCTCAAACCCCGAGCCCGAGAGCTTGCTCGCAGGCTACGGAATTAACGAACGCTTTTCATTCAACTAATTTACATTTGTTTTTCACGTCACAAAATTTCCACCAATGGCGGAGCTCCTCCTACTATATAAAACCACACACTACCCACAATCCCTTGATTCGCTCCGACGAAGGGCTAGCGCTCGAAACGTCAGCTTTCTCGAGTCTTTTTACGGTGGCTAATTTACCTTATCGACTCAGTCGATAAAACCAAATTCTTGTGATAATGATATACTTCATATTCTTTTTAACATATGACGTCAAATTCTTTTTTACTCGATTTATTAACGGTCATTCCTTGGTGACCGGTTAATACAATGTACCAACAACGGATGATCATTTATTTTTAGGGAAAAACGATTTTGATGCTGAAATAGAGGAGATATCTAAGAAAGGTACGTACATGCAACCGCGATTTAATTTGTTCTAGTCAAAGGTTCATTGATAATACACATCTACAAAATAAGAAATAGTTTTCCGTCCCTTTTTGAAATTTGATACAGACAATATAACGCAGTCGCGTGCTTTGGTGATTGCGAAACTTAGTATTTGAAAGTCTTATGTCGTTATGTGTATGCTACTTATTATGTTCCTATTATGTCGTTCTGGTCTTGTGCTGTTCACACTTGTGACTAACAACATTATCATACAGTAAGATGTGTTTTGCATTTACGTTCTCTCGCCGTTCGTTATGATGCTAGTGTGAACCAGGCTGAAGCAGTTAAAGTAGTTAAGAAAAAGATCATTGCAATTTCAGAATACGACACCGTTCATGGCCGCATTTTAGCAGTCAACATGGCGCACATAAGAAAGAAACGTCAGGCTGCAGGGAATGAATCTGATGGCGGCAATACCTTCAAAGCGATAAAAGAAGCCAACAAAGACATACGAAGGGGACGTAAGTCAAGTTTAATAGCATTCGCGCTTATATTTTATATAAGCATCCTTACTGCATAGGTAACTCGTGTCGTAATGAGAGTTTATGGGACACTTGGCTTGCCTCAAGATTTTTTTAAAACCCTTACTAAATCAAAACAATTAAAATAACTCATTCATATACCTATCGTCTTGATAGATCGAAAGCTACTCTATCGTATCATTAAAATACAACTGTACTTTTTCCTAACCAAGCTTCACTGCTCGACGTGACGTTTATTTTGCCACCTCAAACTGCATTGTTTTAAAGTTAATATGTACCAATGTGATCTCCCGATCAAATTTTTGCTACACCTAAACAATCACGATTAAATACGGTTGTAAAGTGGTAACCAAGAGGTTGTTCATAAAATGTTTTCTTAAAATACAATTCAAGTGCCTTGTAATGCGTCGTTCAAACCGAGTGCTGGACACGCACGCATGGTGTTTTGTATAAAATAAACTGAGGGAGGAAGGGAAAGGTGTGGTGACCAGATTATGTTATGATGCATTGCGAATGAATGGTTATTGCCATACCTCCCGTAACTTCTGTTGGGAAAAACGTCTTTAAATTATTGGGCAACATTTGCACTTTATGGCACAAATATGAAATTCAGCTTCGGAACAAAACGCCGTCAGCTCGACAAAAGTAGCATAAAACAACTAGGAATATTGCTACCCCCCCCCCCCCCCCCCCCCCGCCCTGGATGGGGGAAGAGACCACGCCTCGAACCACCGGCCTTAAGACCCGAAGCGTCAATGAACATTTAACTCTTTAGCTCCCAAGAGTGTTACACATCAACATTGAAGAAACATCCTAAATTTAACTTTGTAACATATTGAAAAACAAATAGTACCATGTGAAAGTACTGCCGAAGAGGTTTCATTTGAATGGTCACACCATAGGATTTCGTCCACAGACTTAAAAGTTAGAACTACACTACATGTCTCCATAATTGACTCTGGGAGTGAAAGGGTTAAGTATTCAATGTAACTATGCCAACCTTATGAGTATCAGCTTTTTCAACTTGCAAGGTGACAATAACAATGTGTTAACTTTTTCAGTGCTGGGCATAGTTAGAAAGTCCTTTTTTTGTCTTTTTTACTAGGAAACGTGTCACAGTTTTATCAAGGTGATATTATACTGGATTCCGAACTTGAGGATTACGTTAAAACTGGAGGCAATTCACGGAACGCCATCAGACAGAAAAAGAGAGTGTGGAGCAGTCGAATTATACCATACAGGATTCCCTCTTGGATGAGTATGCATCTTGAATTACTTCCTAAGAGAACAATGAAAGTGGTGTGGTGGCAGGTTAAAGGGGCCATGTCACCATTTTAAAGTGTACCTCAAAACTCTATTTTTTTTCTTTTAAACAACTCAATGTACGTTGAAAAGTCGAATAGCGAAATATGTCTTGTTTTTAACCTCGCGTTAGTGAGTTATAGAGATTTGAATTGACAAAATGCTAATTAGATGACATCAAATGAAGACCGTACCATTATTTCTACTTCAATTTACAATACGCAGTTCACAGCTTAAGGGTAATCAATTTAAGAAATACTAAATAAAAACTCTTAATAGTCAATTGATTCGTAAAAAATATTAATTGGAGGTGGAAACAAGTAGTTGTATAATTAACGAGTCTTGATTTGACGTCATCTTATTAACGTTTTGTAAATCCAACCCTTTATAATTCACTAACGCAACTATTTAACTTTTCAACGTACATAGAGATGATTAAGCGAAAAAAAAACAAACAAACAATTTTGGGATTAGGTGCACTTTAAAAAGCCAAAAGACATATTGTCAGTGGAGACCCACAAATAATGGTCCAGTTTTGTTTATAATTATTGTACAAGTGCTCTGAGAGTTAGAACTACACGCACTGCATGTCTCCATAATTGACTCTGGGAGTGAAAGCGTTAAACAGTTTAGTATAATGTTAATGCTGTGAGCTTCAGCTGACCACATCTATGTAATGGGAAACTGCTATAGATTAAACTTGTAGATGTAGATGTACTAAAATGCTGGCGTCTACTATTTATTTACAGGTCATATTTCGTCAAATGTCCAAAAAGCAATTCGGGAATTACACGCGAAAACGTGCCTCCGATTTGTGAACTATAACAGTGCTTACCACCGTAATTACATTGAGTTCGGGAACAGGGATGGGTGAGTAACAACAAGCATGGTGATGCGATAAATAAAAAAAGATGGTGAATGTTAAGCTCGGTAATGAAAATGAGAAAGATGTAAGTAATGTTTACTACATGAGCGGGAGTGTTGTATCGGCCTATACAATCACGAGGCGCGGCCGAGTGAATGTATAGTGTCGATACAACGGCCGACGGACGCGAATGTAGTAAACAACTTGTGAAATTCACATTCCAGATACAACTCACTAGTGGTTGTATCTGGAATGTAAATAGGCAATTTCCGAGTTGCCTTTAGCCTCTCCATCAAAGTGAGGCTAAGTGCGAAACCTTTCATATGAAAATGAGTTTTCATTCACATGAAAATAAAACGTATTTGCATGTGAATGAAAACACATTTTCGCACCTAGCCTCGCTTTGATGGAGAGGCTAAAGGCAACTCGGAAATGGCCTATTAGATACAACCACTAGTGAGTTGTATCTGATATACAGGGTTAACCATGTGATTTGAATGGCTCATTTTTATTTGTTAGTACCCTTATGAATTATATATATTAAGGTTACAGTGTACCTTCAGATCGAAAATTTTTTGAAATTTTTTTTGGCGTTAAAATAAAGTTTACAGAATGAACTTTCATACAAAAAAAAATTATCAAAAAATAGTGAAAATTGACGGAGAAATGACGGTATAACTTTTGTGGGCGGAGTTTGTTTATTAAGCAATATGTTTATTTAAGCGCCGTTTTCTCAAAGTTAATTTTTCGCTTGTTGGGGATACTTTATAGAGCTACAACTCAAAGGGAATTTGTTCAATTTTCCTCAAATTTGGACAGAAGCTAGGCTAACATATAATCAACAAGAACTTGTCGGCGAATTTCTTAATTCCGAAAACTTTTTCGTCAAGAGCCATTTCCGTGCGATCATTCCAATTATTTTTCTCCCTTTTTCGAAAATATTCTGTAACTTTTCACTGCAATTGAATATGGGAAATCGCCGACACGTTTTTTTAGCGTTTCGTGTCCGAAAACCCGAGAACAAATCAAATTAGCAAAATACAATAATCGCTTTGAGTTATAGCGTTTTAAAGCTGATTCGGACGTTCGAATTTAGAGGTCGTAAAAAATTCGACAATTCATTTTATTACCAAATGGTTTCCATATTTAGATAGCCAGCTCTATAAGCTTTAATTTGATATCTGGGTTTAGTGTAATCTTAAGACGCTAGAGCTGTTATACTGGAGACACCCCCGAAGGTACACTGTAAACTTAATGAATTTACAATGGTCATCATGCCACGGGTGTGGGACAAAGAAAAGTATACTTTTTATTTTATAACTATCATGAACATTCAGAAGCCTTTTGAGCTAAAAAGCTCTGAAAAGGTTCGTGATTCCTTCGTTAACAAACAATAAACTCCATCAATCCATAGATCCCTTTTGATAAGGACATAAAAAGTTTTCCAACTTCAGTTTCTAAATATTCTTTTCCCATATAAACTCGATTATTGAAGATCGCCGAATTTCAAAATTTTGCAAAGTCGCTTCTTTTGGTATTCTCTGCAACTTCGGTACAACAAACAACAACAACAACAATGTATTGACAATAATCAAAATAGAACAATATTGATTATCCTACAAATAGATACAAAACTAATCTTGGCGGGGCAAGGCAAAAGCAATAACATATCGGTGTTGCTCTTAAAGGCAAAAAAAAAACAAAAAAAAAAAACAAAAACAAAACAAACTGCTTACGTAAATTAAAACAAACTATTGATTTGCATCGATTGTTCGAATTTACTCTACTTATAGTTGATATTAATTATATTAACACTCACGTAGCACTGTTCACTCGGAACCTGATGGATTAACTACCTAATTCATCATCATTGCTCCTTTTCGCGCCAACTGTCGGATAGGGCTTCCTCCCCCTAGCGACAGGGTTTTCGCTATTTAGAGGCGCCAGAAACTCGCCTCTCGGTTACACAAGCCGGTTGCAGATGTATCCAGGGTCACGACGTGGACGTTCAACATCTGACTTGCTGGCAGAGCTTTTGAATGGTGGGTATTTCCCAGCATTTAATAAGGAAGGCGTAGTGGCATCAGCATTAAAACCGGGACCCTTTTCCAGCCTTTTGACGACCATTACCATATTCAGACGAAGGCGGTGCAAACACAAACGAGCTGAAAGTTTGTGTGGAAAGTCCGCCAAAGAGCTAGACTGCGTCCGACGTATTAGTATATCGATCAACGATTGATTTTCAAAGGCGCCCAAAAGCACAGGCGGCACAAACCTTTTTGTGAGTCCATGTACCACCCAGAATCTTGATAGGTCCGCCCAAAGGTTCACTGGTACTTTTTATACACTTGACCCCGGATATTCAAAAGGCAGATCGCTTGTCCATTGGATAAATCTATTTCCAGTAACGCATTTGGTTTTGTTGACGTTGATCTCCCGGTCAGTGATTAATCATTGTACGTCACAATCGGACGCTGGGTGGAGAGAGACAACGGGGGGCAAAATTACTTGTTTTTAAAAAGCATCAATAAGACGGCAGGCATCGGCAAGACGGTAGAAGCCAAGCTGCGAACCACTGGCTTTTAGGTCAAAAGTCTTCACCTCCGCTCATCAACAAAACAAGATAACCATAGTCTTTCTACAGACCGATTTATTTTTAGCCCAGCGTGAGCGAAGCGAACGCGTGCGAGCGCGTAGCGCGGGAACGAGCCCCTTTTTTTCTCGTCCTCCGGGCTCGTACTCGCACTCCGCGCTCGCACTCGCGTGCTCGGCTCAAAAGGAAAAGTCTGTGAACAGACTAGATAACCACTGTTGGATCCCGTGGACCCCTCCCCTCCGTCCCCTTCCTTATCTCGCCCCAAAAGCAGAAAGACCCAAAGGGTCAACGATAAATTTCATGTCTCTAACATTTTCATCTTGGACCGCCACTTCTCCCCTTCCTTTACAGCTAAGGCTCGCGGGACTTATATTACCGCGAAATTAACACAACGCGAAGAAATTAACACAACGCAAAGGATACTAGCAACGCTGGTAAAACAAATAAAGAATTTGATATTTTTTGAGAGGACGTTTTCTTGGGTAAGAGAGGCCAGGTTGTTATATTTTCCTAGAGACAGACACCTCTGTACAAGTTGAAGTTTTGTTAAAGCTCGTTATTCGAACATTGAAATGTGGTGATTAGACTTGATGGATTAGAGTCACAGCCGAAATTAACCTTAAACCATGCTCCCATTTGAGCGAAATTGGAGTTCTACTCCAATCCATTACGCTGTGTGACGTGAATAAAACGAAGAAACTTGGTCTGTATTTATTCAAACCCGCTAAAGGCGTGGTCTTTCTAAGGTTTCAGCTCTTGACGCAATCTTGCTTAATGTGAACCACTGATATGTAAATCCGGTTTTTATATTACGATATCTTTATCATCCGTTTCCACTGTCTTATTCTTATCAAACAGCTCAGATAAAAGGTCAAACTTTATCTATTTAACGGCGATCGTGTTGCATTTGTTTTTACCAAGGTGCTCATCGAGGATAGGAAAGAGATATGCTGAGCCTGGCCGACAGACAATCTCCATTGGTGACGGCTGCAATTGGGTGGGCACAATCCTTCATGAGCTGATGCATGCGATAGGTAATATTCGTACCTAGCCTGCGAGCAGGCTCTACTACCTTGGGTTTCGCGCGCGAGTGCTATGCGAGCCGCGAAAATGAGCTGCGAATTACGAGCGAGAAAACGTTTCCTCGCCCCATACTTCTCGCCGGCTTCGCCGGCTTCCTCGCCGAGATACTCGCGCGATACCCCAAACAAGTAAGCCTGCTCGCAGGCTATATTCGTACCCAGCCTGCGTGTCAGAGGAGGAGAGGGGAAGGAAGTATATTGCTCTGCGCTCTCTTCACGCGCTTCGCGCGCGATCGATATCCTCTCTTCCTCTCAGCTTTCTACGCCAACCACTTATGCTACATTTTTTTCCCTTTGTGATTGGTTATGGAGACTTGCCCTTTTTCTTAACCAACAGCCGTTTTTTTTAACGGCAGTACAGTGGAAGTCTATCTATTATATTCTAATTCTTATTATCAGAAGTAAAAACCAAAGCCAATCATGACTGCTGAAAGGCATCGAGCTTTGCGCATGCTAAATGTATGCCTTGAGTTCCGTTGGCTCATGGCGTTGTCTATTTTGTTGTGATTTCCAGTGTTGGTTTTGGTTTTTATGACATTCAATTGAAAACCAGTCTAATGCAACATATTTGAAGCTTTTTAGCTGTTCTCCTTGTTTCAAAGAACCTGCATGATGAATGAAGGAGGTTCATAACTTTGAAGTCTCCTAGAAGTTATTTGAATAAGCGATTCAGGCTCTCGCTTTCTTTCGACATAATATCTTAAATCATACATATTACCGTCTTACGTTAACCTTTCTTTCATTTATTTCATTTATCAACGAGCTGTGTCTTGATCTCAATCTTTCCAGAACACCCAACGAGACAAGTTTACCGAAGGCTTTAGAAAGTTATGTTTATGTTTCTTTTGATGATTTAATACCGCTTGTGGGAGGCAGCGTGGTCGAGTGGTTAGGGCGTCGGACTTGTAATCCGGAGGTCCCGGGTTCAAGTCCCGCTCTGACCACTTGCTGGAGTTGTTTCACGGCAGACCCGAGTTCAACTCCTCGACCACGCTTGTAAAATAGCCAACTGGCTTGCCTCCTGCCAGTTGGGATTTTTAAAATGTTATGTTCTATTTCAATATTTGTTTCTTTATTTAGTGTCCCCAATTAGTGCTCGCGCGCTAAATACCTTGACACTTAAATAAAGTGATTATTTATTATTATTATTTATGTTTGCATCAGCTGCCAATTTTCGATCTGTTCCGATGCCTTTGCAGAAAATCCAACCAGTCCGAAAGTATTAAGAATTTTTTTTTCTTAAGGTGGCTGAACACAGTTTGCACGCGCTCTTTAATTTCAGCTGCTTACGTGAGTCAGCACGTGCAGAGTTTTGAGAAAAAAACCAAACGAGGCACCTATTCAGCGATCATTTTATTTTGCTCAGCGTGGATCGCGAAAGTGTTGTTTTTCGTCTTAAAATCAAACAATTTGTTGTTCGTAAAAATGTTTGTTGAAGAAATACACTGCCTTTTTGTTCGTTTTTTGTCTTTGGATCGAGAACCTAATCAAATGCAACGCATGCGCAGTTGACCAAAAAATTGTGACTTGATATTTTAGCGACCTTCCTCTGAAATGTGCTGATTTTTACGGAACCACTCGTTAGAATTTAACGAAATTTGGCACAATAATAGTTCCGAATATGCCGAACGCACCTGCCATCAGTAATTTTAAATCTAACAGAGGAGATTTTTCCAAAACGCAAACATATTAAACCACAAATTACGGAAGATCCCTCTGTTAAAATTACATGAGACCAGTGTTAACATGCGAATATTTTTACGAGTTTACTGGAGACAAATGATGGACAGAATCTAACGACTAGATTTTCTGGAAATAAACGAAACCAAATATTGCAGGCTGATTTACAATCCACCGTGTTACCATGGCAACACCCTAAAAGCTCAACAAAAATATCAAACTATATAGCTTGTCGCTTAATCGTATGCCTCACCAACTTTGGGCGCTCAGGCGTTAGTAGTTTTAAAATGACAATGAATGACGCATAGGTACAGTGAAACTGTGTTCAGCCACCTTAAGGAGGCTAGAAGGGGTTTTTAGCTGTGTGCGCGCGCGACATGCACTCGTCATTCATTGACGCACGCGTCAGCTGATTTTCCTTTCAAAAAGTAGCAGGCGCAGCTCACCGCAAATGAAAATGCTGCGTAAAATCGCGCGAACTGGAAATAAATCGTGCATAAAATATTCCTCTTTATCTCAAAAATTTACTCGGTGAACTATGTTGAAATTTTCATGCAAGTAGCATTCAACTTTATCTAACATTTGAGACATTTTAGAAAAAACTGTAGAGTGGAATTTTTTTTTAAATCTTTAAAAGGCCTTTTTCGATTGATCTCGATTTTCACAATATAATTTTTTTTCAAATTTACACAGGAAGTGAAGAATATTGCAAACTTTTAAAAACGATTATAAAAAACACAGGTCACCGAGTTAGTTTTAAAGATAGATTTAAAACACTGACTTTTTAGGGTACGTCTTTGGAGGGTTATAGTTACCATGACAACAGATATGACGCCATAAATGGTCTTGAATAAAACTTTAACAACCCTGTCATAAGCTTGTCTATAATTTGTTTCAGAGACTGAGACCATTAAATTTTAATGTTTAATTGTTCCGAAATGTACATAAGCTGTAAGAAACCCTTTCGAGCCTCCTTATCTCAAGCACGGTTTCGAAGAATTATTTTTTATGGGAGCTATTTGCTACCCGAAATTTTAAGCAAGACTTTCTGAGAACCAAAAATAAGAGGTTTTCATCCTTTCGAAAACAGCCGTTTTCCGCACATGGCTTGTCGAATTTTTTGAATGTAAAATTATTATTCCTCATTTCATATCAGGCGCGCTCTCTTAGACGTATTTTTAAACATACATGTCATAGATGCATTTGTTGCTATTTATATCATTCGATTTTAAGCTTTTGTAGCTGTTATGCTGCTGCATACGATGCCACTGTTATCGTGTGACATAACATGCTCTGCTTTGCTATCTAATACTAAATGCCATCTCCGTTTGTTTGGATAGTTGAACCTTGCGTAAACTGGACCCAAAATCCAAAGCCACGGTGGTCGCTTACGGGAGGTAGTAGGTGTTACAGGTAAAATATGATTTCAGGTTAATTTTGAATTTCCATTTTTTGATATTCATTATCATAGCGGAGCACTTGCCAGGCCGAAGGCCTGGCTGCGCAGCTCCATACTCATAGAACCATGCCCGTCATTTTTCATGGTCATGGCTAGCGGAATGTTTCGCGGGCGCGCGTGTGCCCGACCTCCGCCGCCGCCGTCGCGCAGGACTAGCTTGCCTTCGCGCAGGACTAGCTCGCGGGCGCGTATGACGTCGCAAAACATGCGCGTACGACGTCATGTTGAAACCAAAGCGAGGCTTTGTTTTTCGCGCGGTTACACGGCCGAATGTCACGTCAGCTAGAAAAACACTTTGATGTTTTGCTGTGAATTTACTAAGCGGAGAAAACCGTTGAAATTAAAGGCGTTATTTCCCTTAATATTTCGCGGTGTGCTACTCAAGACAAGGATACTAATTAAGGTATACTCAGAAGCCGCTTTAGTGGAAAAAGACGAGCTTTCAGGGATGAAATCTTGCTTCGAGGAACTTCATGTATTACGTTTTTATCAATGCGGGAGATATTTGTTTTCTACGGATTTCAGAACCAAGCAAGCGAGGGACTTAAAGGTAAAACAGATTAAGTTTTCGATGAGAATTTATGTTGATATCAATCTGTGAGTGACTTTTTATTGGTGTTATTGTTAGTTTTGGAGAATTGATTTTAAAACGTGCTTAAATTCAGTTGTATCGATCTCTTGAATTTCATTGAAGAAAGCTTGAACTCGATGAGCTATAATTAAGCTTAAATGGTACGCGTTTTGCTTTTAAACGTAAACTAATGGAGATTTGAATAAATTTTTTCGAAATAAGATTGTGTTGTCCATTTTTATGTGTTTGTTCATTCATTAGATAGTTTGAAAAGCGATTTTATGTAAACAAAACAAGACTTTGATTTTATAGTACAGTTCTATCTTCACTCGTATCGCCTTATGCAAATATGTTTGTGTATTTTTGCAATTTTTGATTTTCAAATCAGTTTCTCGGGCAATTTTTGACAAACAAAAACTGTATTTTATTCGGAAACTAGTGGTACGAGTTATTCTAGACAGAGAAAAGTTGTTTTTGTGAACTTTTGTACGGTCTATAAAAATGTACTGTGCAGACAGTCGCGTAATACTGTTTTTGAGAATTGCTAAAATTGAAAATAGCCCGTTCGTCAATCTTAATTCCTGTGCTTCCAACCTTTCACCTTAGTTAAGTTTCACCTTGGTTAAGTTTCACCTTAATTAAGCTTGTTCAAAGTGCGACGCTGTTAGGCTTGGGCTATCTATATATATTATATTAGCATAGAAAAGAACAATGGAAAATCAAAATTAACCTGAAATCAAATTTGACCTGTAACATAGCCACCTACCTGGGGTCTTTTCTTTGAACCATATGAGTCTGTAGAAATCACAATGGACAAAGCAGCTAATGTATCATATTGAAGTTTTGTTGCAATGGGCAACATTTTCGTTTCATTGAAGTTGTACTAATAACACATTTTATAATTCATCACATTGATACACTGTCCAAATATTGTCAAAACGTGATCGATATACGCTATGTCTATGTTGTGGTGCAATTTTGTCCTTGGTGCAAATTTTATTTGCCTTTGTTTTTGGGTATGGAAATGTATGATAATGTACGATAATGAGTTTTAAACAAACAAAAATGAAATTTGCACCAAGGACAAAATTGCATCACAACATCTACATGACGTATATCCAACGATAGAGGTAAATTTTGCATCTTGACAAAAGAATGCTAAAATGACGCACCGGCCTCGATATTTTTTCTTAAAACTCTGCATTGTTATCAATGTATTGAATTATTAAACTATTATTGCGCTAGAGTTAAATAGAGTTAAACAGCACAGCGTCTGAAGTGTTATTGAAATGTGGAGGTTGAAAACAATAGAAAAATTCAAAACACTAGCGTTGAAAGTGAATGCGGTCGGTTACGAGAGGTTCCAACTATAATGACGTGACTGGAAAAAAATATATTTTGGAAAAGTGGTCGCCTTGGTGAGGTGTTCGCCCTTGGAGGTTCGACTGTGCTTCATTTACTTTATTTAGCGTACTTATTATTATTTTGGTCTCTATTAGGTTTCTTCCACGAACAAGCAAGAATCGATCGAGATAAATATGTGAAGATCTACTGGGAGAACATTGTGTCTGGTAAAAGATGTAGTATCATTCATGTTTATGAAAACCATTCTCTGTAACGACACCTTGTACAACTGTCGCAATTTATCCAGAACACACGTGCATGTACCCGTGGCCGATGTGGTATAGAGTGAGGGTTTCAAGAAGCGCGCTACACTCCCCCTCCCAAATTCCGCCCATGGTTCACTGCCAGTTCGAACAAATCCAATTGAAATTTCAATTACTCGTCCTTTATAGTATTCGAGACCTGAGACAAGACTGTAACAAATCTCAGCAGTGTAAACAGTTCATTTAATTTACTATATCTGCACTGTGTGCAGCAAGAAAATAAGTAAATAATTTTCAGCTAAAAGGCAGATTGTTTGTAAATTTTGGTCTTAATATTTCAAATTTCCTTTGCATAAGACCCCCCCCCCCCCCCCAGAAAATGTGTGTGCAGCACAAGAAAAATATACGCTATTTTATAATTCTATAACAATGCTGTTTTTTTTTTACTTTAATTTTTCAAAGTCAGCTTATAACAAGAATGATAGTATAAATTCAGTGTTTTTTTTTTACGTGGTACAAATATGTTTTATCGCTATGAAAACAGTGAAAATAAAACTATGCATTGTTGTAGCCTGTTGACTGTCTGTGCTGGGTATGGAAACATGTCCTGTTTTCATAAATGCAAGCTAAATATAAGCAACGGCCCGGATGAATCTGACCAAAACAAGACAAACAACTGAAATCAGTGTCAATTTTGTTTTAATATATGTTCAATCCGTTTATATCATTATTTGCAGTTTATTTATTTTCTTCGAATTTGATTTATGAATTATTTAGACGGTGTCTATAGAACGACCTACAATGTAATTCTCTATTTTCAAATTGCCCATAATACACTTTGTTTTCCCGCCAAATTTTGCATAAACTATTGTTTTGAAATGCTCCTGGGAATATTCAGTCCTCCCAAGCGCATTTACAATCAGTAGTTTATGAAAAATCGGAGGAAAACAAAGTGTATTATGGGCAATTCGAAATCAGAGAATGGGAACGCGTCCACTGTGCGCCATTTCGCTAAAAGAAAGTATAATTATTGCCGCGAAAACCCCAGTTATAATGCACAGATATTATTTCTGAACAAACACTCCGGAAACTCGAATTCGAATAAAAGTTTTAAGTCTATCTGCTTATGACAAATATTACTTTTGAAATTCGGCGAAGCTAACTCCGGATTTCATGTCAAAACCAGACTAATAAAGGAGAAATAGATACATTTCTTTGCATATACAAGCAACTATAGCTTACACAAGCTAATAAAAAATAATGCTGGCTAAAAACGTTACGACAGATTTGAACTTAGTCGTGATCTTGATCGACGGCGGTAGGTTCCGAGCTGTCTTAAGCAGCACCGTTCTGTTGGTGAGTGCCGTGTTATCTTCGTGCTGTGGTATCATGCAGCTTATGGGCTCGATAGATCCGTCGAAGCTCATGTTGGCCGACGTATTCACCACCTCTCTACAGCAAAGAAACTCTAGCGCACCGACTAAATTCTCTTTCGTATCTCGCCTCCAACGCTGTTGCTGTAAGGCCACCACGTCTCCTTCTTAATCATTCACTTCTCGCGGGTTCTTGTCGCCGGCGGCTGCGAGAGATTCGTCCTGAATACGGTGTATAAACTAGACTAATAAACTTCCTCCTGGTTCCTTGAAGTTTCAGACATCCTATCTATTTCCGAATCCCTAGACATTTTTCGGAGCGGCAAGAACTCAGAGAGAGTCACTGAACGGTAAACAAACTTTTACAACCAACATTACGTCACATGACGTCGCAACTCGACCCCAGTCCCTTGAATTTTTTTGACCATTTTTTTTTAGGGTAAAACAGCACAACTTTGAACGCTTGTAACATCGCCAATTTCTGTTTTAACCCTATTCGGCCTGGGGGGGGGGGGGGGGGGGGGGGGCACACAAAGTGCCCGCGCTAACTTTCAACATTCATAACTTCCTTAATATGTATGCAAACGCCATCACACTTCGTGACTTTTCCTAAAATTTATCTGGCAACAATTTCATATGACAATTTTTTGATCACGTGACTTGATGTTTCCATGGCAACAAGATTTTGACAGCCATGTGTTTTGAAAATTGTATATTTATACCTTTGAATGAAGAAAAACAATGTTTATTGGTGTAACTTTTATATTTTTACGTCATTTAGAGTTTATTTATTGGTTTTGATTAATTTTGGGTGAATTTGGACGGTTTTTAAGAGGTTTTGAAAAAATTCAGAAATCCAAGATGGCGGATCCAAGATGGCGGCCGTATAACTAATTACCTAATAACTACGTCATATGACGTCATCGTTCCATTGTGCGGACCGCAAAGGAGACAGTTTTGGACGTACTATATACCCTCTAGGTTTCATTGTCATAGCCTTAATGTTCTTGAAGTTACGAAGGGGGGGCACAATGTGCCCCCCCCCCCCCCCCCGCCAGGCTCAGAAACTCAAAAAAAGCCCAGGCCGAATAGGGTTAAACGTCTTAAACTTTGGAATCATGTACTTCAAAAGCTAAAATGTATAACTACATAAAAATAATTTTAGATTCATATGCACTTTAATTTTCTTGTCGTTAAATTTCTATATTCTGGATTATTTTCTCCTTCAATTCGAGTTAATTAAAGTCGCATTAATTTCAAATATCTTAATAAACATAAGCGTTAATTTCCTATGATAAGATAATTTGTAATGTGCAAGTTAAGCTGTCTCCACTGAATTCTTTGTTTACTTTAAGGCTATTCGGACCAGTTTGACAAATACTCCTGGAGGTTTCTCGATCAATTGGGCGTATCGTACGATTATCAGTCAATTATGCATTATGACAGAAAGGCATTTACCAAAAACGGCAAACCGACAATTGTAGCAATTGGAAACGAGAATATGGAACTTGGGTCTCTGAACGGGTTGCTGAGTACAAGAGACGCCTTGGAAGTAAATGCTTTATACGACTGCAAAAGTAAGTGGTTATTTTAGTTTTGATCGCCGCGGGTTATTAGAGATACCCTGCTGTCCTTTCTGCGCATGCCACGTCTTGTGAGACTCGCACGATGGAATGTCAGTGTACCTTCAACTTTACTGCAGAAAACATCCATTGAATACACCTAATTCAATAAAGGTTGCTTTGGCAGTTGGTCATTGGTAATTGGGATTTGGCATTTGGCATACGGAACACAATGCAATGCATCGCTTAAGTGACCGCCAAACAATAGCTTCCCAATGCCCAATTACCAAAGACCAAAGCAACCTTTATTGAATTAGGTATATGCCGCTGGTGATGTTATCTTTAACTGCTTCAGCAACGCTTCTTTTGAGCTCATCGGCAATAGAATAGAAGCTTACTTTCGTAATCTTCCCATCCATAATAGCTTCCGATAAAACTTAAATTTGCGTCATGCGAGTAGTCACAAAAGAAACATATCGTCAAGATAAAAAAAATGTAAACAAATTTCAACCATGCGGATTTGGGACTGCAAGTGTTTGTTAAGTGACAGAATGCGCGGTACAAGTTGTGTTATATTTGTTTTGTAACTAATTTCAGAGGGAACAATTTGAACGAAATTGAACTTAATTAAATTACAGACTTACCATACCCTGCATGTTCTGTTTTGTTGTGTTTGTTTTCGTGATTCGAGGATCGCGTAACCGAATTTTTTAAAAATATCGAATTGAATCGCTCTCACTTGAACATACTTTAAGTAAGGGCAATTTCGTAGCTGTTATTTAAACACAGAACTCATCAAACAGAGAATGGCAATATAGTCCAGGGCTCGTCCATACATGTTCGACACTATCTTGCAGAAACCATTTCCAGCCGACAGGTGTAATTAGTAAGGTACGAAAATAACTCCGAAGAACATCCTGCAGTACTCAATATTTGAGTCAACAACGAAAAGATAGATTAAAAGAAAAAGTAATGTTTCGGTTTAATTCAAAACCATTTTTAAACGATGGACAAATTTACAAAACAAGCGTTTCTTATATATATTGCAAGAATTGCAAACATCACACGCATAATTTTGTACGTAGTGAAGATAAACAAAGCAAAAAGTCCTAACAAAGTTCTATGTAAACAATGCCAATCCCTTATTGGCTTTGAACTCGGTGTTCAGGCAGGGTTTGACAGTTTTAATATAAAAGATTTCCAAGAAACAGAGCTGAAGCGAGAATTGAAGCATTACGGGACTCAAATGACAAAGGCCATGGCGGCCATGTTGGTGCACATAACAAAATAAGTTCATTGAAATAGGCCATTTGCACGATGGCGTCATTTGACTACAACTACCAGAATTCATTTCGTTTTACTTTTCTTATTTAAATTTTGTAATCCCTGTGCGGTTTAAATAACAATAGCCCTAATTTGCACTACAAAACAAAATACTGAAGGATTCTGGTAGTTGTAGTCATATGACGTCATCGTGCAAATGGCCTATTCTCTTGTAGGTGTGTACCAATATGGCCGCCGTGACTTAACGTGAAAACCACCTATATAGCATTGTGGACGTGATGGTTTAGTTTGATATCACATCTTTGTTGCTGATGGCATTATGTATTGTATTTCAACAATGTGTCTAAATTGTTCACAATTGTGTAGGTTCTGTTGTATTAATTGTGTAGGTGACAGTTTAAAATGGCCGAGTTGTGATAAGTAATTCCGTGTTCATCAAGACGGAGTATAAAACAGCGATCCGTTTTGCCGATATAACGCTTCGCATCCCGGGCACTAAAGTTGATAGATAACATGCGACTTAGGTTGAACGGGATGAGATCTTTTGCGCTACAGAATGATGATAGCTTTTTGTTTTTTTTATAGGACTTTGAAATAAACCCCATCTTTGCAGCATCGTTTTAATTTGCTAATCAGCCTCTTCATAATTGCTTCGCCAGCGTTACCAGCGTGCGGCTCTTGTATCCAGATGGGTCACGCTTGGATTTGTTAGAGGTGTCAGTGCTGTTGTGTCGTTTTTCTTGTGCAAGTTTGAACTGGCGTAGGAGTGCATTAGCGACGTGTTTGGGAAAACCATTCCAGGATAGGAATTTCTTTATTGTTGAGACTTGACTTTGCAGGTGTTTTGCAGAGGTGCAAATTCGTGCGACGCGGTTGTATCAAGCTCTCGCCCAAGCAGTTTTCCTGAACCATGGTTCGTAACTATCAAAGGTGACATATTGACCGTTGTTTGTATCGTTTCGGTAAACATCAATTGTGTTTTTGTTTAAACGCAAGTCGAGAAAATGTACGTTGTTGTTGTTAAAATTGTCGACTGTAAAACGTAGGTGTTCATGGAAACCCCAGTAGTGAGCTCAGACAGTATCTTGTACGCATTTTCTGGTTTGGTTAGAACTAGAGTATCGTCCACAAAGCGGCCATAAAATTTGATTAGGTTTTTGTCAAGTAACTTGCGAACTTTAGTTTTTTCAAGTTCGGTCATCACAATGTTGGCTAAAACTGGCTCAAGGGAGGAGCCCATGGAAACTCCATCTATTTGTTCTTAGAGGGTGGATTTGAACGAGAAAACTGTTTTCTGGCGACAGTCTTTGATTATTTTTTCAGCGTCCGTTTATGAATATTGGTCTTAATTAGATTTCCCTCGTATACTCTGGACAGCACGATCTGAACTGCTTTGTTTACGGGAACATTAATCAGTGAACAATGATTCGACATCAAAGGAGACCCAACAGTATCCTTGGTCGAAATTAGTTCGCCCGGTACAATGTGTATTCGGTCCACAGCATATCAAAGCTGCCCTAGATGTTGAATTCGTTTTGAGTTAGTGGTTGCAACAGTTGGGAGAGAAACTTTGCAACGCCATAGTGTGTTGTATTTGTATTTGTATAGGGCGGAACTTCGGTAGTGACTCGAAAGCCTTCTGTGTTTTGGGCAAGCCATGGGCTCGACCATGATTGGCCGCTACAGGTCGCATATGTTTCTTTTCTTCGTCTGATATTTCTTTTCGTTTGTGTAAGGTGATGATGAATCTTTGAACTGAAATTAAGCGAGTCAATGTTGGATCGGTTTTGATTCGTTTAAATTTTGGAATGTCGGAGAAAATGGAGTCGACGGCCGTAATGTATCTTTCCCGATTTATAACCACAATGCCATTTCCTTTATCCTAATCAAGTTTTATGGCCGCTATGTGGATACTCTATTCTCAATGCGTAAAATCCGCCGCATGACGTTTTAAATGATCAGACAGCAAGGTGCTCTCTCGTGGCAGACATTCTATTGGCCAGATACGTCCTAGGGAGATTTTCAAGACCTTTTATACGCCCTTGCATGCAAAATCTCTCTCTTATCGCAAGTTTACTCAACTGGGCGCGCCGTTTCTACAAGTTTTCTTTTATCTACATTCTGCCAGCGCCGCTGAAGCTTCTTTATGGCTCACATCCCAGTCGTTCCACCCAGAACCAGAGGCCGTGGCCGCTATCGCCCCTGTAGGTGAAGCAGCTCCAGCTTCTCTTGTTGAGGTATCATTTTAACTTTCGTATATTTTCCCCCATCCCTTCAATTTTGCACATTTCTCTAGTACGTGGTTTTGTATTCCCTTCGTACCGTGCTATTGTACTGTTTTTTTTTTTACGTTGGCGCTTTCGGGCGTCTGTGCAACGTAAACGTGCAAAGTTATTTTCTAGACTTTTTGTTGCATTTTTTTATGTCCGTAGCAAACAATATTTGCAATTTCCACATTTTCCCGATAAATTTTAATTGTTAGTAAAATCCAAGGTGGCGGTCGTCTTCCGGCCATCCACGACGAACGTTTCCTGGATTTATGGATGAATGATGCCCCTTCCCGCTCTTTTACATTACTAACCTATCCCGCTTTGTTGGAATTAACCAATACCAATCCGCTATAGACGACAAAAGTGGTTACGATCACGTTCCTCTTCACCCTCTTAGCTGAATGTATTTCGGTTTACAATGAAAAGGATTTTAGTTCGTTTACACCTCACTCCCATTCGGTTGGAAAGCCAGCACCTATATTTATCATTCTATTGGCATGGCCGCCATAAGCCACATCAGGTCCATGGGCGTCCCTTCTTCAAACTACATAGACGACAAAAACATCAGCCAGTTGCGCACCTTTCGTCCTCCCCGTGATCAATACTCAATTACGTATAAAAAATACCAGTTATCAGAGATGGCAACTTTCATTGCCTTCTCCATTCTCCTCCAGTTGGGATATTTTCTCAGTCACAATAAAAGCTCCCTTATTCCTTCACTCTGCAAATCAGAAAAGCAGGCCTTTACGTTATCTCCCGATAAAGTCCAGAGATTTGCTGATCTTCAAGATAGCATGTTAAATAACACGACAGTTTCGCTTAAAACTCTGTAGAAGTTTGCTGGTAAAACGATCTCTTTCTCTCTTCTCGTTCCCGGCGCGAAACGTTATACTGACGCGGCTTACCATGCAATCTCTAGGGCGTGTCGATCTCATAGATCCATACCAGTCACCGGCGCTCTGAGGGGAGGGCTAAACTTATCCACTGGAAGTTCCTTGATTCCTGGATAGATTCCTTCTTTGGAAAGAAGAGACGCGTACCACCATTAGCCCTTTCTCCGATGCCTCTAATATCGGTTGGGGAGCCGTCGCAATGATACCCGGTAAGGGGGATCAACATCTTACAGGCTACTGGGATGAATGCTCTCGTGACCTGCCTATTGCCATTAGATAAGCTAAGGCGTTCTTGTTTACACTGGAAAGCGTTAAGCATGCTACCGTTGGTTCTAGAGTAGACTACTTCATCGACAACAAAGCAGTCATATCTACTTGGGAAAACCAAGTTTCAAGAACGACCGATCTCTCTCAACTCCTGCAATCCATCTTCCAACTTAACTTCAAGTTTAATTTTGCCCTGAATACTTCCTTTGTGCCTTAAGCGGATAACCCGGCTGACCTTCCGTCCCGCTTTTTCACTGATGCCGATTGCAAGTTGACTCCACTTGCCTGGAAGATTGTGCAACAATCCCATGGTCCACATACCCTTGACATGTTTGCCCTTGCTTCCATTGTTCAGTGAGACCTGCATGGCAAACCTCTACGCTTCTTTGCATTCTTTTCCAACCCAGGATGCTCCGATTTTAACGTCTTCTCGCAGTCCATCAGTCCATCGGAGAATGCTTACGCATTTCCACCATTTGTCCTCATGGGTCCCCTCCTTAAGTTCCTTTCACCCGTGCCCAGCCCTCTCACCATTATCGCTGCTGAACTCCAACCTCGTCAATATCGGTGGCTAAGCCTCAAACACAAAGCTTCCAGTCTTTGAAGATTGGATCAAAGGGCCAGCCTGATATTTTGCTACTTCCAGACCCGTTCCAGCATGGCGCTTTTGCTTCACGGCCCTTACAATGAGACCTTTGGGTCTTTCGATTATCTGTAAGCTGATTGCTGCTTCTCGCCTCTTCCACAGCCTATACCTACGGTGCCCCATCTCTGGTGCCCTGCTGTACAGTGCCTGGAATGCAAACATCCTAACGACGACAGTTTTTCCTTTTGCCAACGTTGCGGCTATAAACGTCTCTCGGAAACATCCACCCTTCCCTCTCCGAAGCTCACGGTGAATAAGACTTCCATTGACAACCGCCTGTCTTTCATTCGTGAGCAGAGAAAGTCTCTACCCTACGAACGTCAGAAATCCGCATTTCAAAAGGAACTGGAAACATTTCTGGGTTCACTACCCTCCCAAAAGTCTCTTTGGAAAGACAAATCAAAGGCTGCTTGCGAGCCAAGTCGTGAATATAAAACAACTATCCGACCTTTTCCTACCCTACACAAGGTGGGTCCTCTTATATTGTACATGTTATGACTACTTCCTTCATGTTGCAGATGCACGTACCAATATCTTTTACCAAAGAAGGACCTTTTAAACCTTCTTGTGTATACGTAACTGTCAGGGAATCCTGGGTTATTCTCCAGAGCGTATAGCAAACAGGTGGCAAGTAAAATCCACTGTGATTTTTATCAACAATGCTTTGAAGATGAATTACAGTCCGTACTACACAATCTTTCCTCTACTCGGCAATGTTTGTCGGCCTCGCACGAAGGAATGTGTTTACTAGCGAAAATGAAAATTACGGGACAAACTTACCTTTTCCTTCATTATTAATGTCAGATATCCTTGCCAAACAATAATAACAAGTAAAAGAACCCCAACGTTTTCCCAAACCGACGTTTCAGCTCATCGAGCATTCGTAAACACAACGATCATAATGGCTGACTTGGTTTTCTCCCATGTACTCCATGTATGCTATTACCGAAGTGTAACATATCAACAATTTAATATAAAGTTGTTTTTTATATGAGCGAGTGACTTTTCTCCAGTAACCGTGATAAGTCGTATTCACGACTTAAAAAGGGAAAACTAAAGTTCATGTTCCCCAGTGATCCCTTTTTGGCTCCCGGTGTAAAAAACTTTGCTTGTGCCCCACGCGTTTCGCAGCTGAAACTGTTGATAGTACTATTGGCAAACTAAGAGCAATTTTTGATCGGGCAGGCAGGAACAGCCCCTGGAACGACCTCTTAGAGAACGGGAACCCAGCGTCTGACAAGTCTGTCAACGACTATCTACGCTTCATTTCCAGGAAACAGACAGTAGCTCACGTGAGCCCCAAGCAAGCCATTCCTACGTTTTTCAGCAAACTGTCAAAACTCATACGCTATCTCGTCTCTCAGGCCTTTTCTCCAAGTCATATCCCTCCCATTCGGCGGTATCTCTTTGCTAGAGATGCGGCCTTCTTCTACTTGGACTTCTTTTCTCGTGACAGAGGTTCCGACGTGGGTAAAACATGACAAAAGAAGTGTTTCTCCTCCCCGACGATTAAGGTTTCCTTTGTAGGCAAGCTGTGGGAAAAACCTTGCGAGGCAAAGATTATAAAACTTTCGCTATAAAGAAATGCCAGGATGCTCAGTTATGTCCCGTCGATAATCTCTCTCGATATTTCAATTTCTGTAAAAGCATGGCAGTCGACTTGCATGATGGTTTCTTGTTCAGATCGACAGATAAGCGTAGTCGCGTACCTACCTCCCCCTTTGTCGGATCCACCATCGCTTCTAGGCTGCATACTTACCTTACCACCCTTCTTATAGCTGAAGGTGAAACAATGCCCAGCCTCCGCAGGGGTTGTTCCATCACTCTCTCTTTGTTAGGGGCATCTGCAGAAGGCATTGCTATTCTCATTCGCGTAAAAGCCGCCGCATGACGTTTTAAACATAGTTAATAAAGTGTAATGGTTATGAAACCTATGTTTTACAGTCGACAATTTTGACATCAACAACGTACATTTTCTCGACTTGCGTTTAAACAAAACAACAATTGCTGTTTACCGAAAAGACACAAACACCGGTCAATATGCCCTTTTGATAGTTACGAACCATGGTGCAGGGAAACTGCACCATGGTGACAGTTTTATACAACCGCGTCGCACGAATTTGCACCACTGCAAAACACCTCCAACGTAAAGTCTCAATAATAAAGAAATTCCTATCCTGGAATGGTTTTCCCAAACACGTCGCTAATGCACTTTTACACCTAATTTGAAAAAAAGATAAAAAAAAATATGTATAATGTATGCTATTCCCAAAGGCAGTCTATTTTTTTCTCTATTGTTCTCTTTTATAATAGCGCGTATGCATAATTAATGTATGGGGTTATACGGAAATCTTGCCCCAAAAAGCTATCATCATTCTCTAACACACATGATCCCATCCCGTTCAACCTCAAGTCGCGTCTTATCTATCAACTTCAGTACCCGGGATGCGAAGCGTGTTATATCGGCAAAACAGATCGCTGTCTTATACTCCGTCTTGATGAACACGGAATTACTGATCATAATTTACTGTCACCTACACAATTGTGAACAATTTAGATACATAATGCCATCAACAACAAAAGTTGTGATATCAAACTAAACCATCACGTCCACAATGCTATACTACGCAATGCTTCAATTCTCGCGATCAACAGTAACTTCTATCAGCTCTGTTTCTTGGAATCCCTTTATGTTAAAACTGTCAAACCCTGCCTGAACACCGGGATCAAAGCCACTAAGGAATTGGCATTGTTGGCATAGAACTTTGTTAGGACTCTTTGCTTTGTTTATTCCACTCCTTACAAAATAATGCGTGTGGTGTTTGTAATTCTTGCAATATATATAAACTGCGCTTGTTTTGTGAATTTGTCCATCGTTTGAAAATGGTTTTGAATTAAACCGAAATATTACTCTTCTATCAATCTATCTCCTCGTTATTGACTCAAATGTTGAGTACTGCAGGATGTTCTTCGGAGTTATTTTCATACTTTAATACCTTGCAGCTAGCCTGATTTTTAGCAGTTGGTTGATTGCTTTTTCTGTTGTCAAACTTTGTTGTTGATGATGACGGGATTTTTTTTCCTACATGTAACATAATTTAAGCATGATGCAAACACAATATACGCCAAGGAGTGTCGGTGTTAAGACGCATTCATAAAGCCCTGGAAGAATGTTTAATTTTAGACGACGTCACTTATATTTTCTGTTTTGGATTTTTTCTTTTTTTTTTAGCAAAAACTTATGGTTGGACTACATGGTCAGGTTGGACACCGTGTGATGATAATTGTTATCGCACCCGTGAAAGATTCTGCTACAATTCAGGAAACTTGAAAGCTTGTGGAGGAAACGTGAATGCTTACGGAATAGAAACTCAGAAAGTAAAGTGTTCTCCTTCGATATGCCCCGGTAAATGTAATCTATTAATTACGTTATTAATTCAGTTACGTTCAAAACTGTCTAAGTTGAGTTGGGTCTCGTGATGTGACACGTCATATAATGCGGGAATTCCGTCCTTATTCATCTTGGATTTCCATCATAGTGATAAATCACCAAAATTGAATAAAAAAGAAGAAAGTTATGGAGTGTTTTCACATGACGTCATAAAAATTAAAAAATCTAAAGTATACATCCTACAAAGCTGTTTCTAACATGGCATGTGGATACCAGTGTTATAATCTTTCACGAAAAGTTCCAGGTTTCGTTTTCGATATATAAAGGTTGTAAATGTGTCACGCAATTCGTCACGCTATTTCAGATAAGCCGTGAAAATAAACAAAATTGAACTAGAGAAAGTTATTAATGAATTATAGATGCTTATAAGCCGATTTCATGCATCTTATAGTGAATACAATATTTTGTGATGAGATTGTTGGTGTTATTAAGACTTAATTTAAAAGTCTTTAAATTTTTGGCCGCCATGTTGGTGTCCCTAGGTGGGACACCAAGTTTGCCGCTCCATACATTTCTTACTAAAAATGTCTATACTCATTCACCTATAACTCTTGAATGAAGTGCTCTTGTGCCTCAAAATTTGGCCCAGATGTGTAGTTTTAAACTCTCTACAATTCCATAAACATTTTAGAATCGAATGCTTCTGAATTTTGATATGGCGTCAGTGAAAATACTCTATACGCCTTAAAACTGGGATTTAAGCTTTAGACTCAGTGCAGCGTACTCAGAAAAAGCAAGAGGCGTCTGCTGTGATTAATCAGAGTGATTACTTTGGTTTCGGTTTGACGACACTCAATTGAAAACTGCTTTATAACACCACGTGACACCAATGATGGTTTTGTTTTGTAGCCCCTATTGATGGAAATTGGGGTCGATGGTCGGAATGGGGTTTTTGCAGCAAAACGTGTAATGATGGAACAAGAACCCGATTTCGGCGGTGTGACAACCCAAGACCGGGTCATCGTGGAAAGCCATGCCCAGGGAGTTCAATTGAGAAAGAGATGTGCATCTTGAAGCGGTGTCAACTTGGTGAGTTGTTATTGCATTAACAGTTCGGGGCAGTACGCAGCTATTACAAGGTCTTCTCTGATTTGCTAAGAAAACAATAGAACAAACAACACACAATGGACCCTAGCCCTGAAAACAATAGAGCTGCGTGATACCCAGGTCCAATGAAAGAGCTGCGTGGTATTTGAAAAGTTCTCCATAACTTGTCTGTGGTGAATAGGAATTCAGTGGAACCTCAACATACAACGCCTCGTTAAGACGACCACCTCGTTATGTTTCGGTTTAAAACCAAAGCTCAGTGATTTTGTTGAGATAAACCTTCTCTCTCCCTTCTTTCTCCCCTCTCTCTCATCGGTTAGATGACGTTTATTTGTTTTGCACTGTCTTTGCAATGATATGACGAATCTGCGCCCAGTTGCGACATTGAAATTTCCAGTAAACAAAGTAACACCTGGTATTGGGTGACCACTCCCTACGTTATCAACCATAATTAAATTAGTACTATCACTATTACTAGTGTTGCTTCGCACTAAAGCACTAAATTTTTAACTTTACATTCATCATGGTCATCATCATGATCACCATTATCAACATTACATAATCATCTGTCATTCAATTACGCGCCAGTGTCGCGTAAGGTGCGAACGATAGTTCTCTTATACGCTGGCCTGTTACTGACTAACTTCGCTAACGCAAACTTCCCTTGTTGATGACATCTCAGCGACACTTAGAAGATGCTATTTTCACCAGTCATAGGAATTTGTTTCTATAACAAATACAATTAACTACCTAGAGTCGAACCCAAAATCTCTCGTATGCCAACATCCCCTCTTCACCACTACACAACTGCTTTTTATCCGGCAAACGCAAGAATAAAAGGTGCTTTTCTTATTTAACAGGGAGCTTTAGCAACCACTACGGCAACGGCAAGGAAAACGTCATTGAAAAAATAATTCCCGCTCTTTGAAACTACTTTACAATTGTTCCAATTTCTTGAATTTGTCTAATATGACTGAATTGTCCATTGAATTCGTTGGGACGGCTTTCAAGTTCAAATAGAGAAAGGAAAATTGACCGTCGTATGTTCACGTTCTCCACAAAACCTATAATTTGATCATTTGACGTTGCTGTTTTGCAGGAAACTGCTTAGAAATGTGCCAAAATGTAAAAAGCACGTCCAGGGGCATTGTTTTCGCTCATTAAACCTATGGTTTTGTGCCGTTCTTGAGCCTGAGTATTATTTATCGCCCACTGATAAAAGGAAATTAATATTAAAAAAGCCACTGGTCTTGACACGATCCCTGGTAAGTTGGTAAAAATGGCCGCGAGTATTGTTGCACCATTGCTTACCGCCATATTAAAGAAATTAATTCTCACGGGGATTTTTCCGACTGAATGGAAATTGGCCAGGGTGACGCAGTTTTTTAAAAAAAGGCACAAAATCAGACCTTAATAACTATCGCCCGATATCTGTTATATCGGTGGTCGCAAACGTTTTTGAAAAAAAGTATCTACGACCAACTTTACCAATACCTAAATGATGATGAGTTGTTATCGAGCTACCGGTCAGGGTTGCACTCTTTTTATTCTACCTTAACGGCTTTGCTCGAGGCAACAAACAGTTGGTCGATCAACATTGATAACGGCCTACTGAATGACGCAGTTTTCATTGATCTTAAAAAGGCTTTTGAAACAATTGACCATGAAATTATGTTGCGTAAGATGTCATACTTTGGTGCTGACCAGGAAGCGGTTAAATGGTTTCAGTCGTATTTAAACAATCACATCCAAAGATGAAACGTAAATGGAAAACTGTCAACTGCTCGCACCGTTAATTATGGCGTACCTCGAGGCGGTTTACTTGGCCCATTGCTTTTTTTTTAATGACATTAACAATCTGCGTAACTGCCTGTGGGGCGCCTCTCTGTGGATATTTGCCGACGATACCAACATAAGTCAATCGATCTGCTAAAACCTTATAACCGATCTCAAATTAGCAATAAGTCCTGAACTCAGTAAGCTCAATTGCTGCCTAAAAGCCAACAGGTTAAGATTAAATGTAGCTAAGACTGAACTAATGATAATAGGGTCAAGACCGAGATTAAATGCTGAATGTGACGAGATTGATATCGAAATAGATGGGGGAATGATGAGGAGAGTTGATCATACTAAATCCTTGTGTCTCACCATCGATGATCGACTCTCTTGGTCGAAACACGTTGACGAAATATCCAGGAAAGTCTTTTCAGCAATTAGCGCCTTAAAACGCATGCGGCCCTTTATTTCTACAAATACTGCGATACAAATCTATAACGCGTTAATATTCCACACTTTGATTATTGTAGTCATATCTGGGACAGTTTGAGTAAGCAGTTAAGTGACAAGCTGCAACAATTACAAAATTGCGCAGCCACAGTGATTACAAAATCGCCGTTTGATACGAGCTCGAGGCTCCTTCTGAATAAGCTCAAGTGGGAGAAGCTGTCGTTTCGTCGTCAAAAAACAGAAAGGTATGGTTATGTACAAGACAATGCATAAACTTACCCCGGAATACTTACAACGTCTTTTTACCAGACGCCAAGCGGAAAATAATTTGAGAAATCTAGAGGACAAACTTGCTCTGCCCAAGCCGCATACAAATTATATGAAACGAAGTTTTTTGTTATAGCGGGGCCTTTTTATGGAATAATTTGCCCCAAGAATTAAAGGAAGCTAGCTCTATCGGACAGTGTAAACGAAACATCAATCAAGTATCTGACTTATCGGATTCTCGCACGGCAATCTTGTAAACAGCTTTTTTTAACTTAACTAATGATTTCAGTGCGTTTAAAGAAAGTTTCTTATCTTATGTTTTCTTATCTTACGTTGTCGTCGTGGTTGCTAAAGCTCCCTAATTGTACGTCTATGACGGGTGACCCTTTCCCTATATCTGATTTAAGCGTGAATCTAGCTTTGGTCTAATAATCGCTTTAAACTAGGCCCAATTTTATCTAATAATGATCCCTACTTTCGTCTAATCCAGGCATAAACTAGAACAGTAATTTATATATCTCTTTATCTATAATTCAAAACTCCTTTGGTCTTCATATGTATCTTGTTCTGGGCTGTGCCAAACTCCCTCCTCCGGTTTATAAAGGATCTTAGGCCACCACAATTATTCTTCGTAGGTATACCCGAAGACCTGTATTATATTGATTTATTTTTATATTAAAATTCTCAACTTAACCGTTGGTCGGCCCCCAATGTTGGGACTTACTTTCTTTCAGTGGCTATTTAAGAATCGTAATCACTTTGCGTTCACTTTAAACGTGCCTGACACTAAACAGTCGAACAGTTGACAAATCTATAGCCCTCAGATTCTAGATCTAGTTGAAATAGCGTAGATAATGCAAACCAGGCTAGCAAAAAATATCAATAGTGGTGATGGTGTTGGTGGACCTTGCACAAAAACTGGTCAAATTGTTGCCTTGGTTAGATTGAAAGTGAAGAATATGTTTCGTTAAAGAGACTAAGGCGATGCCCCCTTAAATTCTTGTTAGAATTGTTACTTGTAAAACAGTGCGGGAGAAGTCATTCTGCAATTGAGTCACAGGCAATCAAGAATCTCATTAATTTACGCTCATTTAAGTACAATCTCAGGCGTCAAGAATATGTCTTATCTTTACCTAAAGTCAACACTACTAAATGCGGACTCGAGTCATGGAGATATTTTGCAGCTAAGAAATGGAATGAACTATCAAATGACATTAGAATGTCACCAATGAAATAGTAAACAGAATTAGATCCTTAAATTTCGGGGATTAGTTAGCAAAAGTTTATAATATTAGTTTTAATTAGTATTTTGACTGCGGTGGTAATATGGTAATAATAGTTTTAATTAGTACTTAATACGTGGTAATTTACCTGATGTATTGTGATATTAGTGTTGTTTAATTATTTTAATTATTTATTAGGTGGAATACATGTAAAGTAGCTCTAAGTGTATATCCACGTTAAATAAAGCATATTATGTTATGTCATGTTATGTTATTTTATGGGTTAAAAGGCCAGATGGGATTTTGATTTTGAATGTCTAAATAGTGAAGCGTAGAGGGACGTGCCTAGAAAGATTGATTTTGTTTAACCATACCATTTTAACAGATAGTGACGATGTTGACTTTGAGAACGGCCGCCTCGGAATGTGGGTTAATTCTAGAAGCGACAACCTGAACTGGCAACTTAATAAATTTTTCACGAAAACAATGGACACAGGACCCAATAGAGATCATACTAGTGGAAAAGGTAACTGTTTTCTTTGTATTTGGGATTTTAGCACAACCGTTCACTCCTTCCATCAGCTGTAAACTTAGTGACGCAATGCCTAGTTACGAATGCGTTTCGTAACAAGAACAAAATGAATCCAGCGATAACAATAACTAATTTGTTGTAAACGAATATAAACAACAATAAGCTTAAAGATGTTTCGCATTTGGAGTTTTTAATGCAACATTAAAATCGATCTAAAAGGATTTTTCAAGGAGTTTTGATGCGTATCTACCTTGAAATAACGAAATTTAGTCTTTACTAAGTACGTGTTCTTTGGTGGTCAAGTGGTTTAGTGCCAGGGCTTGGAGTCAGGTGGCCTGAGGTTCAAGCCCAGCTCTGGACCTTCATTCTTTTTTTTCCTCCTTTTTGTTTTTTTTTTTCTTCGGACTGGACATTATGAAAGTGATGTAGTTTTTTTTTTTGCGTTCGTCAAAAATCCTTACATTTAATTTAAAAAAAAAATATATATATATATCGAACCATGTCAGTGTGAAAACATACGCTTACCGCAATATTGCGTTACGCATTAGCATTTCTTATTCACGGGTTGGCTCTTAGAAGCCTTTGATTACATTAGCTGACGCAACTTAAAGTGCCACTTTGATATCAGAAATATACATTTTCTGTTCTCCTCATATTTTGAAAATATACGTACTCGTTACTTACCTTGCGATGTTTCAAGTCAAAACTCCTACGGAAAGTACCTTTATTTTTATTTTACATTTCGAATTCCGCTTGCACCATTACTCAATTCAAAAATGACCGGGATCCAACCCTGAGAGTTGCATCGAGTTGGGCTAAAGATTTTGTGACGTCAATGAGTCAACACGTGCCTTTTGGCATTGTTGTCTGTGACCCGGAGGGAACCGCGTTGAGCAATGGCGGACGGATTTTACGTGATTTTCGTGGGTTTTCGTTCAGCTATTTCTCGGCTGTGTAAGAATATATCAATCTAATTTATAGCAGTTCGCATTTGTCTAAACCTATTAGATACATTTGCGTTAAAAACGCGGAAAAGAAATACAAAACATTTTCGTCGTAGTGGCACTTTAAGACATACTCATATTAAGACGATTACATTCGCTTAAAAAAAATCACTTTCCGACCGTTTTGGGTCGAAAACGCGGTTGCTCCAGAAAATAATCATTACCAGGCTTTCTCAATAACTTTGTGAAGCGAGTAAGCAAGATGGCGGAAATTCCAGAACAATACTAGCAACATTAGGAACACCATTCCTAGGAAATGGTTCTGAGCTGATTAAAAAAGTTGATTACGAAAACTACCCAAAAAAGTTATTTTCTCAATTAAATATATAGAACCTAATCCAACCACCGAACCCAACGACCCAACCCAACGATCGAATACTGTTGATGCCGATAGCATACCCTCAGACGTAAACAGTTTTGATCGTATTGTTGCTTTTTTTAATATAATTAAAAAAAACACCTATGAGCGCTCTCTCTAATACGAAACGCTCTTTTTATACTTAGTGGTTGGTGGACCGAGGATTATTTGTAAAAGTTCAAATAAAGCAAATTAATTTATTTCGAAAACGATGAATTAAAAAAATTGTCTTATGCATTGTATGTAAATGAAAGAGACCTGGATGACTAAATGCGTTAAATTTGTTGTGGCCTCAGAAGAAAATCCCGTGCATTGTGTTGGCAAACACATTTTAAACATTACGTCAGCCAGTTCTCCCTTATTTAAACAATGCGTAAATGTATTGGTGTCACGCTAAGGGATGTTTATGCACCGAGTCTGAGAGCTTGCTGGCTTTAAAACACAACATTTACCATGTTGTAGCGTTTTCCTCAGTCTTGAAAAATGCATTTGAAGTCCTGATTGGTTTTAAATTTCCAGAACTAGACGCCTCTGGTCAGCGAAATTGCAAATTAAAGTTTACAGCCGATCAAGTGCCACACACCAACATGTCGTGCCTACTAGTTTAATACAATTGCTGTACATTATTTGCTTGCGAATATAAATTCACGCCGAAAGAAAATTGCCTAAGCTACCACAATTCCTCAGCAATTTTCTGTGTGCTAAATTAATTCAACTAATTGATTTTCAATCTCTCACAACTCGTTTTGTTGTTAATTAAAAACTACACGCAGATTTTCCGAGTGTTTCACTCACACTGAAACAAACACAGAAACACGTTTTAGGTAGCGTTACACGCATTCGTCTTCGACGTATGTTTGCTGTAGTCTCACTTCGAGTTTACACACGGAAACAAAACCCTTACTCTTGGATAGCATATTTGAATTCGAGGAGTATAGATCGCGTGATAATGATTTTCCTGCTGCTTTTCACTTTTGACAACTATGTGTGAAAGTGAACTGCGAAATGAAAAAAAAAGTCGATGGATTTTACGGTGTCACAGTGAATCTTCGATTGTGGAGTAGTTAAAGTACTGCCTTTGCTTAGAATTCTTGATTTTCCTATGGACGCTTCAAGCCCGGTGTCACTTTTCATAGAGTTCTCGTTAAGGGCTTAAATTAAGGGTTTCCTGCTCCCTTCGCTTTCAACTAATGCTTGAATTTTTATTAACAGGTTTTTACCTCTACGTGGAATCGTCAGGTAGAAGAAAAGGTGAAAGAGCAGACTTAGTGAGTCCATGGGTGCAAGTGCGGAGTGGCGGACAGTGCCTTAAATTTTACTACACTATGTACGGCAAAACAATGGGAACCCTGGCCGTCAGAGTGGAATTATCCGACGGGCGGAACTGGTATATTTTCTACAAAGCAGGAAACCAAGGCATTGAGTGGATTAAGGGAATTGGAAATATAGATCTTCCACTGGGTTTAAGATACAGGGTAAGGTTATCAAGATACAGCATAGTTCAGATTTAAAGAGCAATGAGCTCTTGGAAATAATTAAGCTGACCTAGAGCTTTGTCGATATTTCGTTGTTGGTACACCTGTTAATGTTTACTTTGTTGTTTTTTCATTTTTGGCTGAAATGCTGCATCCGATGGTGCCCATAATGGTCTCTTAGCTAAAACCATGAAGCGATAATGATATGAAGGCGTCTTCACAAGACAAACTAAAGTTGACAAATCCGTGTTGGCAAACGTCCATCGTCCTAGTTTCGAGGTTTTGGAACCTACAAAGAAACAGAAAGTATTTCAGACGTGCACATATATGACTGATTTGATTGAATAACATTTTTCGCCTTTTCTACAAGATTCAATTCCATTCTCAATGGAATGTTGATTTGTTAGGTCACGTAGTAGTGGCATCAGTGGTACAGTTTAGGAACATTAGAAATGAAGTTATATTAAGAGAATATATGAAACTTCAAATGGGAATAAACGGCATCCCTAGTTGAGTTTACATTATCTGACTCAAGAGGATCACAGATAAGCTCGGTCTAATCTTTGTATCATACATTTGCAGCTTAAGATAGAAGCAAAAATTGGAGACACTGGTTATTCAGATATTGCCATTGATGATGTCTATATCGATCCAGGATTATGCCGTAAGTTGTTATATTGGTAAAGTTTCTCCGCGATGCTGTTGATATCGAATCAAGTAACCATTGTCGTCCATTTTATTCATCTGTGCAGAACTGCTCTTTTTACTTGTTAAGATTTGCTTTCTTTTTCTTCGTTAAATCTTTGAATCGTTTACCAGGTTGTCAAGATGACTTTCACACCTGTCAGTTCTGGGCCGCTAAAAAGGAATGTACTGCCAACCCAATCTGGATGAAACAACACTGCAAACGAAGCTGTCAAGTTTGCGGAGGTACATGTATGCTGCAAAATAATTGTATTTTTATTCCATACTTGTAGCTGATATGACTTGTTCTCCGATTGGCTAATAGATCTAAACCCCCTATAATGATAAGTGTTTTCTCCGTAACTTGCTCGGAAAACGTCAAAAAACCTTTGGATGTTCCATGATTTTTCGGAAATGATCCTCGGAAATTTGTCGTTAACATGACCTTCGTAACGTTTATTATCCGGCCGACGTTTCAGTAGACAACGTTGTTGAATGTCATTATCATTATTCGAGATAAACGGGCTTAAAAAATTTTCAATTGCAATCAATTTATTTCATCAGGATATATTCCATTTGAACTTCCTTATTTTCTTGAGACCACATTGGGTAATGTCAGCCCTCGCTCGTATTAGTACATACTGCCACGACAATCTGAGCAAATATTATCCAGCCCGAGAATTGCGTTCGGTTGATGAGAAGTCACTACATCCTATTGGCCTAATGGATAATGATATAAGGATAATTTGATTATGTGGACCTCGTCTACAAATAAGCGAACAAGCAATTTAGGAAGCAACAGTAGTTTAAAATAATAACATCGCAGCCAAGATGAATTACAAATCTTTCAAAGTCGTTTTAACAATAGCAATTGCTTGATTGACTGGCTGACTGACTTATTGACTGACTGACTGACTGACGGATTGATTAACCGGTTGCTGTTTGGTTGAGCGCGTAAATGAACGAGTGTGAGCCAGCAAATGAGTCAGTGAGTGAGTAAGGGACCATGATTTGATATCAACTGAGTTGATTAAGGTTACAGTACACCTTCGGGGGTGTTTCCAGTGTAACGGCTCCAGCGTCTCGAGATTACTCTTAAGATATCTTAACTCCTACATTAGTTAATAGCTTATAGAGCTGGCTATCTAAATTTACCTTTTATTTTCTAATAGAATGAATTGTCGAATTTTTTTACGAAGTCTAAATGCAAGCGTCTGAATCAGCTTTTGAAAGCTACAACTCAAAGCGATTATTAGATTTCGCTTATTTATGTTGTTATCGTGTTTCCGGATCTGAAGCGCTCAACGTTTTCCTATATCAATTTCAGTAAAAGGTTACAGAACATAATCGAAATAAGGCGAACATAAAAACTGGAGTAATCGCGCGGAAATGGCTCTAAATGATAAATGTTTTTCTGAAATTAAAAATCTCCCGACACGTTTTTTATTATTAAAGAAATATTTTTCGTTTGTCTCACGATGTAGTCACTTCCGATGTGGATCGCGACGTTTCGACTGCATACTGCTAGTCTTCTTCAGGCGATGGGGTCGACTGGTTACGCGTCACCTTATGAAGCACGATGCTCTGCTGTGATTGGTTGGCTTTCAACAGCCGTGACTGGTGCATTTTGATCCTCGTTGTTTCGGCGAATTGTTCCCTCGGCGGTCCGTAGTCGTACGGTTCTCCTGTTGTTGTGTTTCTTGATCGTGGGCATCCATCGGCGAGACTGGAAGACCTATGCAAGACAGAATAAAAGAGCATGACCGAGACATCCGATTCGCCCGTACCCAGACCTCCGCCGTTTCAGAGCACGCCAACAACACCGGACACCACCCGCTTTGGAATGAAGTAAAGTTTATTGATCGTGATCCTCATTGGTACACACGCAGGGTCAAAGAGGCGATCCACATAAGACTTAACCCTAACAACATCAACAGGGACAGTGGAATAGAAATTCCAGAAGCATGGATGCCCACGATCAAGAAACACAACAACAGGAGAGCCGTACGACTACGGACCGCCGAGGGAACAATTCGCCGAAACAACGAGGATCAAAATGCACCAGTCACAGCTGTTGAAAGCCAACCAATCACAGCAGAGCATCGTGCTTCATAAGGTGACGCGTAACCAGTCGACCCCATCGCCTGAAGAAGATTAGCAGTATGCAGTCGAAACGACGCGATCCACATCGGAAGTGACTACATCGCGAGACAAACGAAAAATACTTCTTTACTAGTGTGTTCACCACGATGAACAACAACAACCCTTATTACGATATTAACGTTTTTTATTACATGTATATGTTAGCCCGTCTAGCTACAATCGAACAAATTCCCTTAGCTCTTCAAAGTGTCCCCCACAAACAAAAAAATTATCTTGAAAAAAAAAAAAAAACAGCGTTTAAAAAAATCTCGCGTCATAAACTAACCTGCGCAACAGGCGCTTTTGTGGGTGCTTGAGTGGGTTTTGGGGTGCGCATGCGCGACGCGCGAGCAACGAGCGCGAAGTGATTGTGATTGTGATTGTTAATGTTGTGCAGGGTAGGCATAAACAAACTTCCACTCTCAACGTCACACTGTTATCTCTCCGTCAATTTCCACTCTTTTGAATTTTTTTCCAACGAAAGTTCATTATGACACCTTCAATTTTACCCCCGAAAACAATTTTTGAGAAAATAGTCGATCTAACGGTTCTCTGTAACTTTAAGTAAGTCGGCTACCGTCAGCTTATGGTGGCCACTTTATTTATCTCATTGCATACCAAAGTATAATCAGTGCGTCACTTCCCCTCCGACGTAGCACTACAATTTGATTGATTGATCGTTTGGTTGATTGTAGGATTGATCTACTGATTATGAGATGATAAATTGATTGATGCGGTATATCACAAGCCACTAAATGGTCACTGACTAAGTCTATAATGGTAGTGGCCATTATCCCTTTATGTGCCAAAAATTAGCTAAACCCGAGTATTAGCAGCCAAGATAACAGTTTTTCCCTTATCATGCCTCTTCAGAGTGGCATAGCTAACACTCGATCGATTTTTTCGATCGATTAATTGACCATTAATGTGCATCATTTAGGACCAATAACAACCCAACCACCACTACCACCAGCACCGCCAACGCCAAGGCCAACGACCCAATTGCAAAGTTGTGAGGATAGCAGTGGATACCGGGTCCAATGCCCAAAATGGGCTAAGAATGGTGAATGTAAAAAGAACCCGGGCTGGATGCTGATCAATTGCAAGAAAAGCTGCACCAAAGATTCTCATCAGAGTTGTCCCGGCTGGGCAAAACGGGGCGAATGCACCAAAAATCCTAAGTATATGTTGAAATACTGCAAATTGAGCTGCAACCAATGCTAAGAAGGTAAATAAATAACGACCATGAAGTTATAATTAGACAGTGCAACAAAATCCATATTGATTCTCGCTAGATGAGAAAGGAGCGGCTTGTTAGAAGGAGGCGGGGGCTTAACTAATTTACGCAGGGGTCTAAGGTTGTAGTGTTGTTCTTCACTGATTGCCCACAAAAACTTGATAACAGGACTTAATTTGTCGGAAACATAAAAGCGTGCCTCTGAGTTTCGATCGTCTTTAAATGTGTCTTCTGAAGGTGTCTGGTTACTATTGGCAACATCTACTTACTGGCCTGGTATTACATGAATTTCAGGGCACTTAAAATAGTAGAGAAGATTAGCTATCCTTGTAAATGATAGAGAACGATAACACACTTTGCACGGATAGACATTATTTTTAAGTCTATTACTGATCCTGATTTACAATCTGCTGCTGTTTCTTCAAGTGGTCCTTAACAGAAGAGGGCTTAATAGATCATATATCAACCGCCCGATAGATTTTTAAATCTGTCAATTCTTCGTTTTATTTTTGATAGATTAATCCTCCTGAGGAAAGAAGAAAACTTGTCAGATATAAATTGGAAACTGTGGATAGCATAGCTGATTATGAATTTGCTGCACTGACATTACAAATGTCAATATCAGTCATAAAAAATAATAAAGGGTTGATATACATGTATCAGATTGTGTTTGCGTTTTTGTTCCATTCTGTCAATGCCCATCAAATGTCGGTGCACACCTTAAAAATGATATGGCCACGAACTGATAAATGGAGTTACCATAATCTTTACCAAGGTAACCAGCTTCCATTTTGTTTAATGCACACCTCGTACATAGAGAATATTACATGGTCGCGCATGGATACGAATTTTATCTTCGAGAGTGTTGATTGTAAGCCTTGCGATGCTAGCTTTCCTGCATTTTGGAGTTTCGTTATGTCCCCACTATTTCTCTCTGGTCTGCCGTGCTCTTCCACCGTTAATAGTCGACATTGGCCAGTTCTCTCCCACCCACCCCCTTTTCCTTTATCCTCCTTTGGACAGTGTCTCTGCCATCTTTCCCATTTCTCCCATTCTCTCCTATTTTTCAGCCCTTAGATAACATTAAACAATTAATTAAAACTCTTGAATCCTCCTGTCAAAATTTCTCCCAAGACGTTCTTGAAGCGTGGTAAGGTGAATTTTTGCAAAAAAACAAAACAAAACAAACAAACAAGCAAAAAAACAAAGCACCGCAGCGTCGAGCTATGAAGGACTTAGGAAGGTTGGATAGCGCTCAAGAAGCTAGAGTTGCTCAAGGCACACTCTTATGCTTCTCTCATGCTCTCCAAACTTTTCGCGTAAAACTGTATTTGTAAAGCAACCGCGCTACTTGAGTAGCGGGACAATATAATGGAGCCTCAAATTTCATATATGTATCTGCTTTGTTTTGTTTTTTTTTTCCGGCTCTTGTTACGCATTACGGTATAACACATAGTTCTACCGGCAAAGTCTTCGTTCCATTGTTTATTTGCGTTATAATTAATGGCAAATGTTACAAATTCTTATGACATGCTCCTCAAAAACAAATTATTGCTAATTTAAGGCTTCTTACGAATACAACGATGTTTAGTCTTCTTATTTGAAGTATTTGTTTAATTTTGAGAGATACGTATTAGAACACAATATAGTGGATTTTATTCCCAGGCTGCAATTAGTTAACTGATATTCCTAATCATATCAGTGTATGCAAAACGACCTCCGTTTTTAGGGGGGTGGGGGGGGGGGGGGGACCTACAAGAATACAGTCGAAGCTCTCTGAGCGGATCGTTCTCGAACTGATCGAGATCTACAAAAGATCCGGCACTCTTTACTGCCTGGTTTACCGCTGTAGTTTTGCCTTTATTGCACAGCTCTCCGGTGAATCTCGGTTACGATTATCACTCCCGTGAGCGGCCAGCTCCAGTTAAATAGCATTTTTTTTTTGCTTCCCAAGGGCGTGCACGTGCTGGAGCTTCGACTGTATACAAGATTTTGACGTTGTATTATGGTACATGTTTCTACACGACTCTCAATCTTGATGCCAAATTTGAGTTTAATCGGTGCAAAATCGTTGCTGAAACTCTTGTGGGCACTCTTACAAATTGGAAAAATTGCCTGTCAAAGCGTTGTTGCTATGGAAACACCGAATCTCACAAGCAGACATCTGTCACAACGAAATGTTCCCAAATTAATTTATGATACCGTCGCAAGCAAATATTTATCAATTATTGGACAAGGATGAGCAAAATATCGTTATTTGTCAGTGGCGAGCAGATCATCTATCTTCCTCAGCCTTCGGCTTCGGCAAATAATTGATCTGCCGATTTCAATAATTGTTTTATCATTTGATCACCGAGTTTGTTTTTCAATTTAATATTTGTTGATGACTGCTTTTAAGCAGTTAAGAAATCAGGCTGCTATTGTAGAGGACAGGAGCAGAACAATTATTTGCAGCAAAACAACTTTGCACCGTTGTACGCATGAGTAGAATTATTCGTAAGCAGTTATTTGCAGGTCACGTGGTGCGCTTTCGGCCAATGAAAAGGAAAGAAAAAATGCATATAATGACAATGGTAGTTATTGGTCGACCGCTTTCTAAGTTATGCACGTTTTATGTAAGCGCAGGCAACTTTCGCTCCCTACCCCCTTCCAATGTGGACACCTTGCTGGAGTTTGCTTTAAGTAACAATGCGTGTAAGAAGTAGGCAATGCTCTATTGTTCCGCGGCATTTCGCTTTCCCCACACAAGATCGTTTAGGTTTTTTAACTGAGAATGCTCAACCTATGGACAACATGTTTTCTTTTTTAAATAAAATGTAGTAGAACTTTGTTTTAAAGTGATGTTTCTTTTGTGCTACAAGATTTCATCCAATCGCGAAACTCCAAAACAATGGCCAAAAAAGGCTTCTAATTTTACATGTTTCCCACTTAGAATTTTGGTTGCATTAAAACTCAGAATAGTTTTCACTAAAAGGGAATCAATTAGTAAACTAGAGAGAAATAAATGCACTACCTGATTAAGTTATGGTAGATTTTCACGTTTTATCCAATGAGGTGGACGGTTTCAACAATATCACAATTAACACCTTTCTGCATTCCCTGCCGTTAGGTTGCCTACTTCTTACTAGGACCATTACTTAAATTTAGAGCGTTACCACGCATATTTTAAAACAGCTGTACCGGTACAAAAATAGGCCATTTCCGAGTTGCCTTTAGCCTCTCTATCAAAGCGAGGCTAGGTGCGAAACCTTTCATATTAAATTGAGTTTTCATTCACATGCAAATAAAGCTTATTTACATGTGAATGAAAACTCATTTTCATATGAAAGGCTTCGCACCTAGCCTCTCTTCGATAGAGAGGCTAAAGGCAAGTCGGAAATGGCCTATTGCATAAAGGTACAGTTTGGATCCATGAAAGTTATCGACAAATCTTAAATCCTAAAACGCTTAATTGACATTAACGAGAGGTAAAACATCATTAAACCATCACATTTCACTATATCTGGGGCTGAGATCAAACCCAAACTGATTGCCCAACGCCATCTCCAGGGCACTGGTCTCCAGGAAACGGGTCTCATGGGGACGGGAAGAAGTGAGTCCCTGGTTACGAGGTTGCTGACTTCCACGTGTACGTCCCAATTGGGGATTATGTCGTCGTTCCTGTAGACAGCAAAGAAAAAGAAAAACATAAACAAGTTGTTTTCCTATGTTTTATGTTCCTGTGAAATTAGCATTTAGCTGTTTCTGCCAAACGCTTCCTCAGCTAGTCTCACTTTCCTTAAAGTCTACGGGGAACTCGGAACGACTCTGGTGCGAATTTTAGTGCGAGTTTTAGACGACTAATCCGCATAGACAAACAAAAATTGTTAGACATCACTAGGGGGAAGGGGTATGATCCAATTTTAGTCATATGAAATTCATTTTAAATTTCAGTTGCCCATTTTCAAAAGGTGTTATTCACCGGGTAAATATATATCCAGTCGCCATAGGTATCCATCATAGCTTTTTAAGACAACAAGGACTGCGGTTTATTATCTATTAATTATGTACAATACCAAACCAAAGCCGAATCAACCCCACTGCAGAGTTTTGTTCAAACAATGATGTTCACAGTGTCAATGATATTCTACTTACCTGGTTTTGCATGCGATGCATCGGAAGGGACAGATGTTTCTTGTAGCTTTCACTACTGTGTATACAAATGGCCACTGCGAGAACGATTTCAACGATAGATAACATGATAATGACACCGAAAACGGCCAGTGCAGACTTTTCGTGGCCTGTCAACTCCAAATTCTTTGCATCTGGCTTCACAAACGATAAATTCAAAGAATTGGCTTGTTGGTGCTTTTCAATCAATAACATCTCTATTCCCCAGTGATACATATATACTGTCATTGCTGAGTACAGAATACACGCCACGCTGACTGACCAAATGGCACTGATCTAAAAAAAATGCAACAAAAAAGGCTTGTTCAGGAATGAGAACTATGTAGAAAATAGAAGGTCAAGCAATGTGGCTGTAGCCCTTTAACTCCCTGGGGTGCTAAACATCAAAATACAAGAAAAACCCCCAAATTTCATTTTGTAAAATATTGAAAAACAAATGGTACCATGCAAAAGTACTGCCGAAGAGGTTTCATTTGAATGATCACAGCACAAGATTTCATCAATAGACTCAAGAGTTATAACTGCATTACATATCTCTATAACTCTGAGAGGGAAAGAGTCAAGAAAGAAACAGCAACGTCCGTTTGTAGTTTTACATATGTTTTTATAACATTTTGATCATATAACGCACGCTCTTATAGGTTGTTTTAATTGATTTCATATTATACACATAATGACTGTTCCCTCGGGAAGCAGTTATTTTTTTTCCCGAGAATCTCGATGTTTCCCGTGACGAAGTCGAGTCAAACATAGATATTCGAGAGAAAAATAAAACTAACTGTTTCCTGAGGGAGCACGGTCATTAAGTGTTGCGCGGGCTACTATTTTTGAATTGTAGCCCGCGCGGGTTTCATTTGAATTTATCCTATACCACATGACCAAAAAACCAACCAATCAAAGCAGGTGTTAGGTCCAACGAAACTCCAGCTATATAAAAACAGCTTATGTACACGCCGATTTGACGTCATGTTTATTTTAACAATATTCAGTTACAATTCAATTTTTGTGTACCCAAGTGGATCTGAGACGATCGAATATTTTTTCATCTCTGATGTAGTTTCCGCTGTAATATAAACACTTTGCTCGATCTCGGCCAAAATCGCTACTGATTTTCTGTTTTTGATTGGAATGTGTTTCACTCGACTATTGTCTTGCTCGTGGGCGCAAATGTTTTCCTTAACAACTTTTGACGCCATCTGTGGTCCATATACAATTCGGACGCACAGCAACATTCAATCTATTTGCTAAATTAAATTTCAAAAGTTTTCGTTATTTTCGATCACTTTCCATAAGACTCCAATGATAAAGAGCGATATAATGCGAAATATATACAGCAATACCGGAAATCTTCTATAGGTGGTTTTCACGTTACGTCACGGCAGCCATGTTGGTGCACACCTACAAAATAATTTTAATGAACTTCTTTTGTTATGTGCACCAACATGGCCGCCATGGCCTTTGTCATTTGAGTCCCACAGGACTGAAGGTAACGTGAGTGAAAACCATCTATTAAATCGCCCCTCTCTTTTAAGCAAACCCCTCTCCCTCCTCGCCGGGTAGTACAGCACTTGTCCAAACGATGTCTGTGATTCGCTAAGAAAATAATAGATTTGTCCCGCTGGGATGGGGATTGGCGATAAAGGGCATTGTTCAAATGATATATCAATGGTATCGTTCGCCAATCACAGACATCGCTTGGACAGCTACGGGGTCGCCCTCCCCGCCCCTTTTTCCTTGTAACCAAAACAATAACCGCTAAACTATATTGCCAGTAGATTTTTACTTTCCAATCCGAGCACGAGTTCATATACAGTACTCGTGAGCTTTTGGGAAAATATCACCGGTACTTGCACTAAAGCATAATCGATATTAGGGTAATAAATGAATGAATTACAAAAAAAATGAGTAGTAAACTGCTAGCGTTTAGGTAAATTATAATCCACCCACCCACCTTTAATTAAGCCTCCGTCCGTCCCTTTTATGCCCCACTTAAATGAGCTTAAGGATTTACGGTAACTAAAAGACAAGTTTATTCAGCACAGTGCAGTTTTGTTTTCTGAAGCCTTTACAAACATGACACTCGGCTCGTATCCGATTTAGTAAGAGTGACTCAAATGTATTCCGGCACAAGTAAAAACAACGGAAGGGCCACACCCTCATTAGGCTCGCTATATGTCTTACCAGCAATGAAGAAGGTTTGCGACTAGTGGCCAAACACAATCCCATGGCGCCGATTGAACAGGCCTGGTTAAAAGGAAGGAGGGAAACAAACAAGAAACACGTAAGAGAAATAAAATTCCACACTATTGTTCTGATGCCTTTGTATCGTACAATGTATTAACACCACTGTCTCCTCTCATATTAGACTACGAGCAGTCCCTCGTCCTCATCTTAGTCCATCGAGCGAGAAACAAGAAAACATTAGCGAGCGGAAAATGGCTGCGCTCGTCTTGCCCCAGTTTTTGCGCGGCCATTATCCGCTCGCCATTGTTTTCTCGTTTCTCGCTCGATGGACTAAGCTGGGAAAGAGGGACCGCTCGTAGTCTCTTCTCATAAAATGTAAAGAAATGGACTGTTATTTTTTGTTTTAGTTGTCGTATACTCAATTATGAACCTTACGCAACAAGAAATTAACACACCGGACGTCACGAATAACAACCAGATGTCGATTGTTTTCTCTTTGTGTTTTCTGTCAACATTGCGTCATGCCTCAGGTGTTAAAGGGATTGTATCACGCTCTGTACATGCCTTCGCAAATGTTTTCAATTGCTCGGCTAAAAACCGTTCACAATTTGAAATATCAAATGTTACCAATAATTCAAGTACAATTATGCATTAAGAGCGGCCGTCCCTAAATATCGCCTGGAGGTGTGCAAAATGAAAAAAACGAAAATCCCCAAACTTTGTCAGAATATAGGTCTAGATAAACTCTTTCCAGAAAAATAACTTTCAGTTCGATTAGATTTTTATTTTACGCGAACGGCGACAAAGTCGGTTCGGCGGCTGTAGCATCGATTTTACGGGCTCCACACCACGCATCACTTAAATATTGCCTAAAAATTCAAAATGGAATAAACTCCACCAGTACAGATCTAACTAATAAAAGCACACATTCACCAATAGTTTAAACGTTAAATTGTTCAATTCGACCGTTAACTAAATATTTTTGAGATTTTTAATTATTTTACTTATTTTAACGATTTTCGCGATTTAAAAAAATGGCAAAATCGAGAGGCCAAAATCATAACTTGGTACATGGCCTGGTGCAATATCAGTCATACCCAGAGAAAGAGCAATGTTTCTTCCTCAAATAAATGCAATAAAATTTTTGGGCAATCGAAAATACGGAATTTTTGAGCGCCAAACAAAGGTGACACAAAAGGTCAAAACACGCCATTCTTGTAACGGCCTTTAAAAGCGTTAAATCGACAATAAGCTCGTTAAAAATAAATAACAGCTCAACAACACCGCCAAAAATCGTTAAAATTGCCAATATCAGTTAGTTTTGAGTAACTGTGTCCTTTCGGTGTTTATTCTGTTTCGAAACAAAAGGTAAGAGTCAATTTTGCGACAGACAAAATCAAAACTCAAAATTCATTTACTCCAAATGGCCGACCAAACGGTCTCAACATCATCATTCGATTAATACTTTCAAAAGCCTTAAAGATAACTCCTGCTACGATAAACCACATAATTATGCTATTTCTTATTTATATTTCGATACAAGTGTTTCTGATTCTAATTAGGTACGTACCACAATATTGTGAACGATAAACATACAAACTGGCTTCCCATGCTTTGCTTGTAACTATTCCGACAGAAAAGATTGCGTGACAAGCGCCCAGCACGTCGAAAACAGGAAATGAATGCAGTGCAACAGGAAGCGCGCTCATATGTGACTATTACGCTGCCTTTGATAAATTGCATCTTTCTGTCTTGATTGATTTACACGTCTTAAAAACGAATAAGCGGCTTCTTTCTTTGTTGTTGCAACTGCGACATCCATCCCCAACACAAACCCTCACCATCCCCTTCCCCTAACGTCTAGCTGATGCTGAGGGCAAAAACCGCTTGAGCCAGATGCGTGAAATTTGACAACGTGCATCCAAGTTTTTTCTTACAAATCGTTTTGCAGAAATTTTTTGCCGAAGTGAAGAAATTTAACCGCATGCGTGGATGAATAAATGTTACATAAGAGGATAATATTGTGTTTGTGGTGGTGGTTGGGGGGGGGGGGGGGAGAGGGGGGTTGGGGGGAGAGGGGGGAGGGTTGTCGGCGTTTCCATTTTATGAGTTTCATGCATGCAAAAGTCGATGATTAAGTACAAGAGCATGATTTTACGAGGCCCTCGAGTAACTTCACATAAGGTGCTTTACGTTTCAGTGGCAGATCATCAATTTTTAAATCAAAGTAACCGCATATTAAGCGCAACATGGCGATGCTGAGCTTGTTCAGTTTACTTGTTGCATACAAATCACATAGATTGTATGTATCATACGTGATTGGATGAACAAGTTGGCATTCTTGGATGATATGGGCACGAGCAGTGGAGTACGCAGCTTGTTCTGCCACAGCTTCAGAATCACGCTCAACAGCATCTTCCACACCGCCTTGGCGTAACTTCGCCGCAGTTCTTGAAAAGTAAGACTTGATTTGCTGAGCGGTGAGGAATTCATCGGCTGTAAATCTCCGGCTGCCATCTTCATTCTTTGCATGGCGCATGTCTTTCGATACCTGTTGTGGGTCTGCCTTATTTCCAGTCTCCTCTCCTATTTTAAACTTTTCGTTGAGATAGATTTTCTGCTTAGAGCTGAATCGGGCAGTCTTTTTAGCTGTTCGAAGGCCCCAACCCTGTGGCAGCAGCTGTCCGCTTTGCTCTGCAGCCACTGTTCCGACGATGTAAGGCTGTGCGCTGGCCCCTTCCTCAAGTTTTTCAGTGTACATCACCTTTGCTTTGTCCAGAAGGGTGTGCTTTTCCTCCATGAACTTGCATTTCCCATAGTGCATGTGCCGTTCAAGGTTACAGTGGCGCTGAAAGGTTGTAACGCATCCATCAACTGGACAAGGGAAAAGCCGGATCTCGTGGTCACCTGACGTATCACTTTCCTCTCCTTCTACTGCGTGTTCCTCTGTTCTTTGCATGACAGACGACCGCCTACTGTCAAATGAAACGTCCTGGAAATCTCCTTTGGAAATGGGACTATCATTGAAGACTGGTTCCTCCAGTGAGCCAATTTGGACTAAATTGGAAGAGAAAATAAAAAGATGCGATTAAGGTATTAGTTTACGTTTTTATTTTGCGTAAAATAAAAGATTCCCGTGGAACTATTTGGTACATCCGCGGTGTATTTAGTATTTCTCATATACAAGCTTTACTGAAAGTTCACGTCTTTTAATATTTAAAGTCCCTTTTGACTCGGCAAAGCATTTTCGAGCGCGAATTGAATACCCACAAAACTCACATGTGCAAATATGAGACGTCGTTGCATTCTTTTGACCACACGCAAGGAAAACATTTCCACGCCCACGCTATTTTTATCAGTACTCGGGTATACGCGACATCCCCGCTTCAGTGAAACCTAGCATGTGTCTATCTAACTTAAATCATCTTTAAAGCTCCACCCTCTCTAATAAGCGCCCCCCCCCCCCAACCCCCTTTTGGGGTAAAAAAATATTATTAAGCCGCACCCTTTCTCCCTTTTCCTTTACAACCAAGACACTGTTATTACCGGTACACTATTGCCGCTCTACATGGGGGTCTGAGTGAAGGCGTTGTACGTGCGTATTGTTAAAGTTATTTTTAACATTTTTATGCACTTGTGGGAACCTATTGAAATTTATGTATTACATTAAGAGTGGTGAACTGCTGGCGTTTCGCTAATTCTAATAAGTCTCCTCCTTTCCCCCCTCCTTTCCTTTCCTCAGTACTCGGGTATACGCGACATCCCCGCTTCAGTGAAACCTAGCATGTGTCTATCTAACTTAAATCATCTTTAAAGCTCCACCCTCTCTAATAAGCGCCCCCCCCCCCCAACCCCCTTTTGGGGTAAAAAAATATTATTAAGCCGCACCCTTTCTCCCTTTTCCTTTACAACCAAGACACTGTTATTACCGGTACACTATTGCCGCTCTACATGGGGGTCTGAGTGAAGGCGTTGTACGTGCGTATTGTTAAAGTTATTTTTAACATTTTTATGCACTTGTGGGAACCTATTGAAATTTATGTATTACATTAAGAGTGGTGAACTGCTGGCGTTTCGCTAATTCTAATAAGTCTCCTCCTTTCCCCCCTCCCCTCCCCCCCCCCCCCCCCCCAAACGCGCTTGAAATAAATAAATAAGCTTCCAAGGAGCGTTATAGAGGATTTACGGTGTCTGATGATTAAATACGTTTCTAGGCTACAAATGTCGTATGGGTTATGAAGCCTCCAAACAAGAATATCGCTGGCTATCAGTTGCTGTGTAGAATAAGTCATGTAAACGAGAACAAGCGACAGGATATGTTTTACCTTGCAACTCTGACCATGGAATTATCTTTCCTTCGCCCACATCAAATGCTTTCCACGCCGTTAGAAATTTCTCGCCGTAATGGAAGTTGTTGAGACTGCTCACCCCTTCCAGTTTTCCACGCAAAGATGTTTGATAGATGTTGGATGCATCAACCAATGCCACCCGAACTCCCCTGACGCCACCATAGGAGAGCATAGCCTCTTTGAAATCTTCTGCAGTGACTACATCGTGTCCTTCATTTATGTAGCGAAGGACATGTGCTTTGATGGTGGCTGCTTTTCTGTCGCACGGTCCCTTGCCGCCTTGTGGATCGCTGAAGTCCACCCTTTTAACTGCAATTCCCGTTGCCTGTTCCATAAGTCGACATGCAGCTAGCATAGTGACACTATGGTAGCATCCAGCATTGTCCTGACGAAGAAAGGCAGTTGAAACTTCTGGGTGTTCCTTTTTGAGCTCCTGCAGGGTGTGTCTCAGTACGCTGACCACTGCGTCGCTGTCTTGATTGCAATTTTTTACAATATGGACAAACGATTGATGTTGCAACTTTTTGCCCATTAGTCGACGGACGACAACGCTGATATGCCAAGAAATTCCTCTCTTGGCAAACCAATCTGCCTGTGTCTCCCTGTACTTTTGGGGGAGGAATTTCATCGCCCAGTCCTGTGTGATCAAAACTGATGTATCATTTAGACTATCAAGGAGGCTTGTCCGTGCCTTATCCTGTTGGATTGACCTCAGCTGATGGGCTTTCCATGCTTCAATTGCCTTACGGGCCTGCTGAAATGAATAGATGATGTCATCACGGTCTTCGTCAGGAAGCTGCACGCCAATCAGCGAAAGCTCAATGTCTTTTATTGTAAGTTTTAGCTGGTCACAGGAGGGACAACTCTTGTCGTGGGAGTGGTCACAAGTTCCACGAAGACACTCTTCCTTTGTATCACTAAGTGCATATGTACTGCAATGGTCTGGCACGTTAGAGGCTGCGGCAATATGTACCTGTAATAAAGAACGATACAAGCTGAGTGACTTAAAAATGGCGAGACATGGCTGTCGCGAGTAATAATAAAAAGTGGTTGTAATAATATAAAACAATGATTGCAAAACGAAACTGTGGAAGTAGTGTACATAAGATATATACTTTGTTTATATTGAAACACGACACAAAAAGGGCTGATAAAAAGAAAAAACGCATGAAAATTTATTAATTGCATCAGAGTCTTTTTGGTTAAGAATATATTTGTTTCCTCAAACAAGTTCACTTTTCTTCTCCGATGCTTTTAAAAAATTCTTGATACACGGTATAAACAATTCCAATGGACATACCTTGTAGTCTGTCTTTAGATACTGTTTCCCTTCCTTCAGCGCTTGCTCGTATCTAAGGGCCCACTGCCTGTCTCCAAGCTTTCCCACTATTTCTATCAAATCATCGAAAGCTTTTGCTCCTTCAGCCGCAAAGTAGTCTAGTCCTTGGAGTGACTTTCTTACTGTAGCGGCACACGATGACAATATTCGGAGCATTGTAGAGGGACTGAAAGGTGTAAAGTTGCTCTCTGAGCAAAACTGGTTGTACTGGTTGATTATGCGCTGCGGTATCATAGACCTGATAACATTTGGTGTTTCTAGCATCTTGCCGTTTGATAGGTACAAGTAGCGTTGACCAAAAGGTAGATCTTGTACAACATGAGGGCTAGTTATAAAGCACAAGAAGTGATCCAGTTGGCAATCGTCTACCCGCATTCTAGGGCTCTTGGTGGCAGGCAAGGGAACACCACGTCCATACTGGATGGTGTGTTGGCGCGCTGCTTTAATTCTGTACTCCGTGATGCCAGGTATAAATTGCTGCAACACGGAATACGGAATCAGATCAGCCATTATTGACAACACCTGTCGGCGCGTGTCCCAGCTATTGGCATTCTGATACGCATCCTTTAAGGCTTCCAGGTACTTCTGATCGGCGGACGCTTGATATGTTGTATACAACGCTTTGTCCACTGACTGTGAACTCTTCAATGCTTCCCACAGGGATGCAGGGTTTTCAGGAGAAATCACCTCTAATGACGCAACGACAGCATCTTTTGCTTTAGAGATGCGAATATTTTTTGTGCGTGTACTTAACTGCTCCCAGCTCTTTTTGGGTTGATTCACAGTTTCCCTGCCACTGACCCTAAGAAACTCGTTTAACTTCAAGCGACGAAGGGTTTGGTTGTCGATGGTGTTTTTGCTTGAGGTATCACTGGTACTACTACTGCTACCGGTACTTTCTGGTACATATGGGCTTTCGTCCGAGGCAACAATTGTGAGACTTTTCATTGCTTGGGACAAACCAGAGGTGCTTTCGTTTTCCTAAGAAAAGTAACAAAGCCGTGAATGCTTAAACAATTTATAATGCAAGGGTAGTAGGAGGGAAACTAAATGTTTCCCTTTTTGGGCATCAGTTTGTGATTGCCTAATTACTGGATCTATAAAAATTATTGTCTGCAAGTAAAACAGTCTGGTATCCTTGGTTACCAGGCTCCTTGGTCAGCGGTCGGCCACCGGTAGGAACTCTGGGATAATGGGAAAATATGATTTTTGTATTGGTTATTTGCAAGAGTCAATATTAGAAAACCAAAACCGCACGATTTTGCCGGGTAAACAATTCATTAATTTCCTCAGAGTTCCTCTGAGCACCTTGGACCAAGGACGTAAGGCCGCTGGGAACCAGACAGGCAACAAACTGACATGCATGATTACTCTTAGTCAGAGATAAAAGTGTGTATAGAAACCTACTGGGTCACTTTCTGTAGATTCAACTGGAGACAAAATCTTTTTTAATCCTTGTTTATCTGCTTGAGGGACATCCTCCACTGACTTAGAAGGTGAATCACCCTGGGTGGAAAGCGTCTCTTGTGCAAGGAAAAGGCGGCATTGTTTACAAATAGCTAGTAGTAACAAAAGGAAGTTACAATAAATTGATGAAAATATACATATATATTAAAAACATTGCAGGATTATTCTTACATTCTTTACATTCTGTACATCGATTCTGTAATACCCCTTGACCATATTACAGTTTCTACCGATCTGCAATCCAGGTTCAGTCCCCATTTCATAACAGGTATAAGCTTTATAAAACAGTTTTAAAACAGTGTCAGACATAGCTTTTTTCTTACCAGATGATGATCTTAATAGGGTATGATTTTCCTACTAATCTGAAATGCATGTACAAGGTGACAGACAAAAAAAAAAGCTGAACTGGACCCTGGACTCTTGACTCTTCAGTCTCTCCTAGAAATTTATTTCCTCCCCCCCCCCCTCCGAAAAAGCCATACCCCCCGGAAAATGTTAATGCTAGTTATAATCAAAGCGATTGATTAAACACGTGTCATCACAGGTAGCCCAAGCTATATGTGTCACAGTGTCCGCTACGTGCGAAATTATAAGGATTTGTATGACGAAAAACGGTCCATTCTAGGAGTTAAAAAATACGAACAAGATTTCAATAAAAAATGCCTACCCTAATTCGCTTATGTTTTTCCTTGTCTCCTGTGTGGTTTAGGGGGCGATTTAGAGCGTTTTCAGTGAGTTTTAGTTAAATCGCCCCAAAAACCACACAGGAGACAAGAAAACACACAAGCGGAGTAGGGTAGGCAATTTTTGTTGAAATCTTGTTCGTATTTTTTAAGTCCTAGAATGGACCGTTTTTCGTCATACAAATCCTTATAATTTCGCACGTAGCGGACACTGTGACACATATAGCTTGGGCTACCTGTGGTGTCATCTCAATATTCTTGCCAAATCGGCAAATCGGTAGACTGCAAAACAATCGTATTTTTTGCGTTGGTCATACGAATGCGCGCGGGCTTTGCTTCGCACCTTTCCGAGCGAGCCAGCGAAAAAAAAAACGACTTTCTAGCATAGCCTAGCATAGCCTGCGAGCAGGCTCACTTGTTTGGGGTATCGCGCGAGTATCTTGGCGGCGGAGCTGCCAGGGTGAGCCAGTGAAGAATGGGGCGAGGAAATTTCATGCTCGAAATTTGCGGCTTAGCCGCTCGCATAACACTCGCGCGCGAAACCCAAATAGTAGAGTCCGCTCGCAGGCTAAGTCTAGCAAATCGGCATGGAATCTAGCGTTTCCGCGCGAGTTCATTGTGAAAGTTGGAAGAAAGGGGGGGGGGGGGGGAGTTGCTATATTGAATTACAAACGCTATCAAACGACAATTAATTAAATAAAACACAACCTGTGCCATGATTGAAATAACTGGAACTGCTGGGTTCCTAATCGAAGTAAAGATCAGATAAAATTCTCTATTCACCTATATGCGAATGTGTTAGAAAGTCAAGTCGGAGAAGAGACTCCTAATTCTATTATTAAAAATATATTTGTACGTGTGTTTAAAATCACCTAACATCTTGTGTATTTCATATGGCCTGCCGAAAAGAAGGTCTTTTCTGTTCACGAATATTTGAATTCAATTCACCTACAAGTTAGTTCGCCGCCCTGTTTATTTACTCAGCGTCTACGCGTATTTAGTTATGACTGACAGCTGATAAGACATGAAGATGAATACAGAATTTTATCTGATCTTTGCTTTGATAAGGACCCCACCCAAACCAAATTAACCACCCCACCCATTCGGGGCTAACGCTGAACATCACGGAATATGTCAGGTTTTAAAAAGAGAGTTATAACTTGGATAAAACATTTACCGATTAAGTTGTACTTTTCAGTATGCATGTATGATTATACTTACGGGAAGCAACTGGAACAAGCACTGAGGTTAGATTGTACAGACGCTTAGATTGTGGCTGAGTGATACCACGATCTCCCTTGGTTTGTTTTTTCTTGTGGGCAGCCCAGTCTGGCGGAGATGAACATGCCTTTTTGGAACAACGCCAACGAATTCCAAATGACTCTCGGTGCCGTGGACATATCGACATTTTAAAATAATTTTCATTCACCTCAAAAATCCCTGAAAATTATTTAAGAGGCATTTCAATAACAACAACAACTTTATTTGGTCATGCAGGTGTGTATCTTTATTTGGTCATTCCAGTGTGTAATTTTCAGTGTGTATTCATGCTACAATCTTTACCTCATACAGGTAGACGTTTAATTAAGTTTACTAAAAGGACTAAAAGCAATGTTTACACAAGTGTCTAAGTCTGATAACTGTTGATTAAACTGATTGGGCTCACAAAAGAACCGTCCTTTAACCGGCTGTCTCCGAAATAACCCTCTCATCATCGAAATAACTCTCATCAGTACAAACAAAGCACGATACTACTGTGTAAAATTTTAAGGCCGTTTTAAAATCTTCATGAAAAAAGAGATGACCAGTGGATTGAGAGGGTCGTTGACCTTTTGTAGTGGCTGTTTTAGTTGTTGCAAGTTATACACAATATCATTGACGGTTACCTGCTCTTGCAAGAAGAAGATCTGCCTCCGTTTTCAAGGAAGAATCATAGCAGTCATAGAACTTCAAATGAGCTTTGATATCTTTTGCGCATCTTTCTACTGTCACACATGCAGCATCCGCAGGGTTGGAAAAACTAGCTCCACACGGCCCTCCAACATACGTGGAGTAGGCACACGTCGCCATTGCTTAACGAATAGCTCGACACAACTGACCTAAAAGCTTGCAAGGGCTTCTTTTAGTGCTATCACTCCACAGCAATATGTCAAGATGTGTAGACGAGATGTCCCGAGCCCTAATTACTTTTCGGTGACAATTCCGCAATGCCATTGTCCCGGGCCTCTTGCGTTACACCAGTTGGTCAGTTGGAAAATACTTTTCAAAAAGCTCGAGCCACAAATCACCAAAATAAACACAGGAAAACAAAGTTAAACAAAATGGCAGTGATTTTTAGCTATTTTTAAAGTTCATTTTCATTAGTCAGTTAAGAGTCCTAAATTTCGGCTTCGCTGGGGTGTAGTTCTATAAACCGATGTGGTCATTACAGATGCATATTAAACCACAGAAACAGAGGAAGGTAAACCTGTGGTACGAGTCGCACACGACTGCAAGTATCATTTCTATTTTAAATAAAAGCCATACCAACCTTATTTGGGCACTTATTATATTCTGATAAAGTACGATATAAACCCAATGACAATTCAACCACCCCACCTCCCATCTCCCGTCTGCATCACCGCCCCCGTCTATACTCTTCCTTCCAATTTGTTGCAATAATCGTTCACGAAAAAAAAGAATACCGCATATTCGTTTTTGGGACGTGTAAATCAATCAAGATAGAAAGATAAAATTTATCAAAGGTAGCGTAAAAGTCACATATGAGCTCGCTTCCTGTTGCACTGCATGCATTTCCCGTTTTCGACGTGCTGGGCGCTTGTCACGCAATCTTTTCTTTCGGAATAGTTACAAGCAAAGCATGGAAAGCCAGTTTGTATGTTTATCGCTCACAATTTGGTACGTACCTAATTAGAATCAGAAACACTTGTATCGAAATATAAATAAGAAATAGCATAATTATGTGGTTTATCGTAGCAGGAGTTATCTTTAAGGCTTTTGAAAGTATTAATCTAATGATGATGTTGAGACCGTTTGGTCGGCTAATTGGAGTAAATGAATTTTGATTTTTGATTTTGTCTGTCGCAAAATTGACTCTTACCTTTTGATTCGAAATAGAATAAACATCGACACCAAAGGACACAGTTACTCAAAAACTAACTGATATTGGCAATTTTAACGATTTTTGGCGGTGTTGTTGAGCTGTTCTTTACTTTTAACGAGCTTATTGTCGATTTAACGCTTTTAAAAGCCGTTACAAGAATGGCTTGTTTTAACCTTTTGTGTCACCTTTGTTTGGCGCTCAAAAATTCCGTATTTTCGATTGCCCAAAAATTTTATTGCATTTATTTGAGGAAGAAACATTGCTCTTTCTCTGGGTATGACTTATATTGCACCAGGCCATGTACCAAGTTATGATTTTAGCCTCTCGATTTTGCCATTTTTTTGACTCGCGAAAATCGCTAAAATAAGTAAAATAATTAAAAATCTCAAAAATATTTAGTTAACGGTCGAATTGAACAATTTAACGTTTAAACTATTGGTGAATGTGTGCTTTTATTTGTTAGATCTTTACTGGTGGAGTTTATTCCATTTTGAATTTTTAGGCAATATTTAAGTGATGCGTGGTGTGGAGCCCGTAAAATCGATGCTACAGCCGCCGAACCGACTTTGTCGCCGTTCGCGTAAAATAAAAATCTAATCGAACTGAAAGTTATTTTTCTGGAAAGAGTTTATCTAGACCTATATTCTGACAAAGTTTGGGGATTTTCATTTTTTTCATTTTGCACACCTCCAGGCGATATTTAGGGACGGCCGCTCTTAAACGCTATAAATGCGGTACAGATGGCTTCATTCCGAGGACTATTTAAAAGGGATTACAGTTATGAGTGCTGAAGCGAATTTATTGTTGACCCATAGGAAAAATATGACTCGCGTAACAAATAGCGACAAAAGCCTCCGATTCTTGACAATTTTGTTTACCAAACGTTTTTTTTTGTCTAATTAATTCGTTTTGATCAATATACGTAGGCTAGCACAAACGTAAGAACATTTTTTTTAAAGTACCAGTTTAGTATGTAACAACCGTGATATCCAACCCTAAAAGAAGAGTTTTCCTTTTCTTTGTTAGAGGCAGAAGCCTGCCATAAAAACAGACATCAGGTTGTTGATCGTGAAGTCCGTGATGTGAACGTCCTCGTTAGAACAATTTGGCCTCAAGGTCTTTCAGCGCGTGGTTAATTGAACGCATGAAAGAAAACCATTTTCTGTAAGTTAAATAGAATGTGCCACATTTTCGATTTTTTTTTTTGATTTTTTTGATGTTTGTCAGGCTGTTAAATAAATCGTTTCGTTTTTTATCGCCCGGCCTAGAATTTTTTTCATTTTACGGATAAAAATCCGTAAAGATAACAACAAATTCGTCATTCATTGTCGGCTCCGTTCCCGCATACTTGTAAATTTTTATTCCATTGCGTACATCTTAAGTTCCTTAAACATCAAAACGGAACTCATAAACATCTGCAAACACCTTTTGGAATGATAACATCTTGTTCCACATATTTCCGTCGAGGGGAAACTATGATCCAAGCTTGACACTATTATCCGTCGTGTTATTTAATTTGTGTTTTCTTTCGTTGTTTTTGTTTTTGTTTATGTTTATGTTTTCATTTTGTCCGATGGATCCACAAAAGGGAGACAGAGAGATTGGAAAACGAAACATTTTATGTGAATGCCCACATGAGGAGCTTGTGGTTATCTGTAACAGATGTAAATGAAATGTGTAATATTAAATATACCAATGATGGTATAATCTACAGTAAATTTCAACTACGCTTTTCCTTAAAAGCTACCAAACACAAAACTGAAATTTGTATACCCAGGTTTTTGCGAACATATTAAAACGGGCTTGATTCCCCGGTTATGAATAATCAATAGTCATCATTCGTACAGAGGCATTTATACTTAAAGTTAGTTTAATTACCAACTTCTTAAAGTATGATTTTTTTTAAACTAAAAGACCAGAGAATATAATGAACATGTTCTGCACCTTTCTGAAAGGGATTGAAATATGGCAAGCGGGCCTCTGTCCGTATGTTTGAAAGGGACAATTACACACAAACTTACCAGAGCAGCGACCCAACATGGCACATACAAGAGGCTGACATACTGAAAGCGAATTTCGACTACATCTACAAATCCGAGATTGAGAAAAATTATGGATAATGCAATCTGAGCAATCGATAGGGCCCTAAGACGTTTGTAACGACTTTCCATTGCAAAAGAAATTACATTTTGTGAACCACCAGGCGAATAATACGACAGATGGTTTGACTACGTCGTCGAACGATTACGAAAGATATCAACACTTCTCGGAGGTCCTTCCCATGTCGCATCGAGCTGAAAGAGTGAAGTGAGGGGGCTTGGAGCCGAACGCGAAGGCAAATTCTTTCTGATTGTAAATTAGAGAACCCGGGCTATCTATATATAAAGAAGTAGTAAAGGTGTTAAGCAATATTTTTTGATGCGACGTATATATATATATATTTCATTTGAGGTCTTTTCTTTTACGGACTAGGAACATACTAAGCCAAAACTAGCTCAAACGCTGCACCTGATATATCCGTTGTTACCAAACATTGCGGTGACCTGATATCCGTCGTTACCTAACATTGCTTTGAAGAATCCTCAAATATTTCGATGCATGATCTAAATGAATCCTTTTCTGGATTTTGAAGAGTGAACAATGCAATACATTGTCTCTTATTCGTTTCGGTTTTAGAAATTGAACTTAAAACGTTTTACCTGTCCTTTATTTTCCCTAAGAAAATTGTCTATCTGGGTATCGAAATCCTGGTAATTTTTCATCTTATAATAGTTTTCATTCTTGCTGCGATTTTTATCTAATCTAATCTATCCAACTTTTCTGGACTCATACAGACCAGAGGGAAAGACACGAACGGGACTCAGGTCCCATGCGAGGTGCCATCCCTTCCAATCCCACAACCCGCAAGGTTGACCACACCACCGGGGTCTACGGCCCCTACTCTTTTCGAATAGTGATGTGGGATCTTTTACGTCCCCCGTTTAACAATACTGCAAGCAAGTATTGTTAAACGAGTATTTCATATTTGACAGATTTTATAGGTGAGGACACTTTGTGATGCCAGTCATGGAGTAGCCTCCATCTGCCTGCATTTATGGACACATTTCAATTTTCAAGCTAGCATTTAATATTCAGATGTAATTATAAAGTCGCGTTACTCTCTGTTACGCATGTTATAACACTCGCGTTAGGCCCCACAGAACCGGTCACGCTTCCATATATGGCAAGCCAAAAACTTCTACTTGTCCACTCGTCTGAGACGAGTACTTCTTGGTCTCGGACAAGTGGATTTCCAAAAGCACTTGTCCGACGGGACGAGTACAATTTACCAGGAGAAATTTGCGTCGTTTTTCACTGAGTTCTAAGTTTCCCAAGCATCTCTGGATTTCGTAGACTAACCTGGATTCCGCGAATTCCTGTTTCCTTTTACTCATAAACTTACCCGTTTTCCGACCGCGCAAATTTCTTGAGCACATGTTTTATTTAGCCTGGTTATTAAGGATAACCAAGATGGCCGCTTGTTTACAGACTCTTTTCTTTGGCTTTGAATTCGTTCGTCTTCGGTGTTCTTTCATTGCTACAAGCTTCAAAATGTCCGACAAAGATAGGGAGCACTATTTCAACGCAGGTATTTTTTATTTATTTCAGATGTTCCCGCATATATAAGCCGCACCCCCAATTTTGAGCAAAAATGTTTGGGCAGATGTGGCTTATTTATGTATTTAGTTACTTTATATCCGTGCCTCAGGATTCAAACCAGACGCTTGATACCAAGCCACATCAACCAGGATCAACCAGGAATATTCTGAAATATGAGCTGTTTTTTTCTGCTTCGGGTACCAGATATATGGATAACATCGACAACAAAATACTAAATAAGGACTTTTTCACCGTTAGCTAATTGCTTTTATTTTAATAGTGGAAAAAAATCAAATTCAACGTACATCAACAAATTTGCTATGCACGTATCCTATAGCTCATGACTTCACATGTAAACTTATTTGGATACCGCGTAGCATGAAATTTTTGCTAGATTTATTATTATTTTTTTTTCGAATTTTGCGGATTACCTTTGATCCACAAAAATAAGTTCCCGCAAAAAAACAACAACAACAACAACAAAAAACTCTCGTAGTTACTCCCTCGGTGAAATAAAGAACTCTGCTTTTTAACGCAACTTGCGTTACTGAGATGATATCGGACGTAAATAAGAACTATTAACACTGATTTTTAATTCAAAACAACAGGTTTTTTTAATGAAAATATCATGCGTTTTTTCCTGACCATGGCAGGGTGCAGTGGTGGGCTTTTTCTTTCATTTTGTTGTTGCGCCAATCCTTTAGGACAGTACTGTCAGTATCACTTTCAAAGATTTATGATATAATTCAGTGAAGTGTGTCCAAGTAGAACGTACCGTAACTCGACATGTAAAAAACTTGATAATAACAAGTTGCCTGCCTTCTTTGTTAATGATCTGCTGCTTGAATAGGAAATCGTAAAAAAATAATTCCCAGCAGAAGTTTCAGTAATCTCGAACCGCACGAAATAGCCCAATTTCGATACATTAAAATCCAACTTAAAACAAACGACATCACTACGAGGGCAGGCTTAGGGGAATAAACCATATAAATCACTACAATCATTCCCCCAAGGCTCGTAGTGATGTCTTTTGTTTCAAGTTGAATTTTAATATATCGAAATTGGGCTATTGTTCCGCAAAACACAAAATAACAAAAAATAAATAAATAAATCGGCAAAATAAAACTCCGTCAAAAATGTCATGCTACATGGTATTTACGCGAGGATTTATGTATCTACCTTTATGTATCTACCTTATATGATCATAACTCAGAAAATCGAATAAAGCTCAAGTTTTCCTTTAAAAGTGTGTGGATTCTTGACCCTCTTATTTGGTTGCTAGTTCGGTTTACCATACACTAAAACGGTGGATAGCGTTATTGGCGCGCTCTGATTGGCTATTGAAACTCGGGATAGCAAGTGTTATTCACCTCCAAGCAATTTAAGCGCGAAAATTGTAATCGTTGACAGGAATAAATTAAAAAAAAAATCATCATTTTCCTGGTATATAGGGGAATCTTTGTTTACCATTTTTGCCTCATTGGCATATGCGCTTCGTTCTCTAACCTACCTATAAAAAAAACCAATTGAGAATATTGAAAGAGCATAGCACAATTAGCTTTCTCTGAAAATTTGAGCCCTATATACTAGATACACTTCAATCCAATGTTGTATTAAAACTTCTAAATTTAACTGAAAATGTATGGCTCAGCGCTTTTGCCACCCAACAATTTTGCAGTTTTCGATAAAGGTTATTTCCTTATATATTGCATGAAAAAAGCTGAAAATTGCATAGATTCCAAAGTGTAACAAGCTCTTTCAACTTTTGAAGTCAATTCGTATTTAGCATGATGCCTTCTCTATGCAGATTCGTATGCTAATGAAGCAAAATGTAAACAATGACGTCAGCAAAGATTCCCCTATTATCTCACAGTTTTAACATATACTAAAACAACTATTCACCTCAGTGTCGGTGGTCAGCGGTGGATATCCAGCACTCGCCGCCTCCACTTCGTTGAACAGTTGTTAATTATTTGTACGTTTGGAAGCTTAGTTTTCAAATAAACGAAGAGTTTTGGTTAATATTTTGTATTTTGGACACTATTTAGACCGTGGCTGAATCCGCTTCCTCCGTAGATTCAAGAATATTAAAGCTGCAACACTGAAAACTTCACGTTTGTTAAGTGGCGTAATATGGCATGGGCATTATCAAAATAATTAAAAATGGCCGCCATGTTGGATCCGAAATGCCATTAAAATTAATCAAAATAGATAGAAACCTATAGTAAAGTGATCTCAGAATATACATCGCTCTAATCAAACTATTCCCAGATAAATTTTAGCAGAATTCGCGAGCTTTAGACATAAATAAACGTTGAAAGAATCGCTACCTGCACTCGATGGGACTTTTTAGCGGAGCTCTTGCCGAGCCGAAGGCCTGGCTGCGCAGCTCCATACTCATAGAACCAGAGAACCATAGAACCCATGGCCATCATTTTTCATAGTCATGGCTAGCGGAATCTTTCGCGGGCGCGTTGTCACACCGCCGCCGCCGCCGTCGCTGTCGCTTAGGGCTAACTCGCAGGCGCGTAGACCGTCTCAAAACATGCGCGTATGACGCCACCCAACAACTGGGATCTTTGCAATTTCACGTCACCTGGGAAAACACTGCTGTGTTTAGCGAAGAAAACCGTTTAAATTAAAGTCGTTATTCTCCTGAATTTTTTCGCGGTTTGCTACTCAAGACAGGGATACTAATAAAGGGATACTCAGAATCCGCTATAGTGGAAATAGAAGAGCTTTCAGAGGTAAAATCTCGCTTCGAGGATGGGAGCAATGCGGGAAGATGTTTGTCACTTCGGGTTTCAGAACTGAAGAAGCGGAGATTTAAACAATTTCCAAGCAGTGGAGGGACTTAAAAGGTAAAATAAAATACATTTTTCGATGTGAATTTATGTTGATATCAATCTGTGATTGACTTTTTTGTGTTCTCGCTAGTTTTCGGGAGAATTGTTTATAACGCGCTCAATTAAGGTTACAGTGTACCTTCGGGGGTGTCTCCAGTATAACAGCTCTAGTGTCTTAAGATTACACTTAACATACCTAAACCCAGATATCAAATTAAAGCTTATAGAGCTGGCTATCTAAATATGGAAATCATTTGGTAATAAAATGAATTGTCGAATTTTTTACGACGTCTAAATTCGAACGTCCGAATCAGCTTTAAAACACGATAACTCAAAGCGATTATTGTATTTTGCTAATTTGATTTGTTCTCGGGTTTCCGGACACGAAGCGCTACAAAAACGTGTCGGCGATTTCCCATATTCAATTGCAGTGAAAAGTTACAGAATATTTTCGAAAAAGGGAGAAAAACAATTGGAATGATCGCACGGAAATGGCTCTTGACGAAAAAGTTTTCGGAAATAAGAAATTCGCCGACAAGTTTTTGTTGATTATATGTTAGCCTAGCTTCTGTCCAAATTTGAGGAAAATCGAACAAATTTCCTTTGAGTTGTAGCTTTTTAAAGTGTCTCCAACAAGCGAAAAATTTACCTTGGAGAAAACAGCGCTTAAAAAAACATATCGCTTCATAAACAAACTCCGCCCACAAAAGTTATACTGTCATTTCTCCGTCAATTTTCACTATTTTTCGATAATTTTTTTTTTGAATGAAAGTTCATTCTGTAAACTTTATTTTGACGCCAAAAAAAAAAATTTCGATAAATTTTCGATCTGAAGGTACACTGTAACCTTAAATTCAGTTGTTTTGATTTCTTTCATCGGATACATCTCGACCTCGATGAGTTCTTAATAATTCGCGTTTTGCTTTTAAACATAAACTTATAGAGATTTGAATAAAATTTTTCGAAAAAAGATTGTGTTGTCCATTTTTATGTGTTTGTTCATTCATTACATAGGTTGAAAAGCGATTTTATGTAAACAAAACAAAACAAGACTTGGATTTTATAGTTGTAAACTTTACTCGCGTGGTCTTATGCGAATTCCTCTTATGCAAATATGTTTGTGTATTTTTTGCAATTTTGATTTCCAAATCAGTTTCTCGGACAATTTGATAAACAGCAGGTGTATTTTATTTGAAAATTAGTCGTACTAATTATTCTAGACGGAGAAAAAGTTGTTTTTGTGAACTTTTGTACGGTCTAATGTACTGTGCAAACGGTCGCGTAAGTCTGTTTTTGAGAATTGCTAAAATTAAAAGATAGCCCGGTCGTCAATTTTATAGGTGGTTTTCACATTACGTCATCGCCGCCATGCTGGTGGACATAAACAATAGTTCTCTCATTAGCTCCTTTTGTTCGTCCACCAGCATTTGTTCGTTTCACTATTGTTATCTATGTCTCTAGAGATTGATTGAAAACCACCTATTCTTGTGCTTCCGACCTTTCACCTCAGTTAAGTTTATCATCGGCTTTCTGTTCAAAGAGCGACGCTGTTAGGCTCAGGCTATCTATATATATTAGTCCCTTTCTTTAGCACCAAGCATTCCAAAAAGAAAGTTTACAAGTTTAAATGAGTTGAATTACTTTTGTTGTTGGTTTTGACGTTGACCATTCGTTGAAGAACCCACATCTTAAGGCCTGCCGTTTCAAGTCCGAAGTAAAGTATAAGCTGTCCTCTCCACAATTAATAAGCCCCTCCCGATTGTGGTAGCACTTGTTTTGGCATAATCTGGCTATAAACGAGCATTTATTAGTACTAGCATAAGTTAACCATTTCGGTCGGTTTAAAACTAAATTTTCCGAAGATTGTCGAAAATACTACGAACACTGTCCGAAGGTTGTAAGAACGTTTCAAAACATTTTTCGACATTTTCCGAAGATTTCAGAAAAGATCCGTACACGGTGGTCGGTTGCTAGGGCTTTTCCTCCCGCAACTCTCGAAACTGAGAGTTTTAGGCTATAGACAAAAGTGGAATACATCGAATCTAACGAAACTTGGAAGGAAAGTAGGTGGATAAATTATCTATCAATTGATGATTATTATATCCCATTTGACTGCTATTGTGACGTCATAAATGATGTCCAAATTTGGCATCAGAATTAAAATTCAGGAAAAAAAGTGTGAAAATGTTGTATTAGTTTTCAGTATAGAATTCTATGATTTCTGGTGAAAACCCCATCTCAATCGGATAAAAAGGCGTAAAGTTACAGCTAATTAACGAAATTCAAATTTCCCGCCAAATGACCATATATGGTCAAACGTTAGGGGTATTTAAACGCGAAAACAATGAATGTAGTCTCAACGGAGAAAGGACAAAGTTGCATAAAATCGAAATTGTAGTTTTTTCAACTTAGCATATGTTGTACTATGACGTCACAATGACGTAATTCGTGATGAAATACGCGTCATAGTACAACATATGCTAAGTTGAAAAAACTACAATTTCGATTTTATGCAACTTTGTCCTTTCTCCGTTGAGACTACATTCATTGTTTTCGCGTTTAAATACCCCTAACGTTTGACCATATATGGTCATTTGGCGGGAAATTTGAATTTCTTTAATTAGCTGTAACTTTACGCCTTTTTATCCGATTGAGATGGGGTTTTCACCAGAAATCATAGAATTCTATACTGAAAACTAATACAACATTTTCACACTTTTTTCCTTAATTTTAATTCTGATGCCAAATTTGGACATTATTTGTGACGTCACAATAGCAGTCAAATGGGATGAAATAATCATCAATTGATATGTAATTTATCCACCTACTTTCCTTCCAAGGTTCGTTAGATTCTATGTATTCTACTTTTGTCTGTAGCCTAAACCTCTCAGTTTCGAGAGTTGCGGGAGGAAAAGCCCTAGCAACCGACCACCGTGGTAGGTGTTTCGATTGCTTTCTATACATTAATTTAGCTTTCTTATATGTGTTTTATATAACTAACTTTTCTCTATCATAGTACAATCTAAGGTTACTCATTTCGTCAACTAAAAAGCTTTTATTTTAGTTTTGAGGAGGTTCTAAAGAGCTGCGTGGCTACTGGTCGTTAGTGTTGATGTTTCGATGTCTCGAGAGCGACCGCTACACTCAAATACTTGAAAATATGAGTACAGAGGACACTCTGATGTAAAGATAATTGCTGTACAGGTGATGATAATTAATCAATTTCCAGGTGGGAAAGTGAGCATTAAAAAATACAATTTTGAAAATTTGAGCATATCTTTTTTTTTTTTTTTACAAAAACCGAACACTGGTTGGGGCATAAAATACCAGATTTACAAGTAAAATCGGGAGGGGCCTTTTAATAAGCAACAGCGGTTTCAGTGCTGCATAGAAATTCTGTTTCAATTCATAATATATTGTTGCACTGAGTTCGGCTAAACAGCCCGCGGTGCAAAAATATGCAAACTTGCTCGTTTTAGCTCCTACAGCCGTAATGGTGAGATCGGTTCCAATCTATTTCAAACAATTTTAAGTAAGCATTAAGCATACAACATATTTCTTCAGATCGAGCGGTTTGAATGGCTCCGCCCAAGTCAACTTTGATTCAGCTTCGACAAGTCAACTGCGACGCACGGAAGAATTTTTTGCGCCTTTTCCGTTCAGTCATGTGAAAGTCAAATTCTCCCTATTTTTTAGTTGTTTTTTTTTTTATTCTTGGTGGTTCGTAGCCTCGTTTTTAATAAATCAATTGTTCTTGCCGGATATGAAATGATTAAAACCAAACGCGGCACTACGCTTCTCGTTGGTTATTTATTATTTGATAGCCGGTGCGCCCTCGCAGACTGATTGTTTAGCATAGCGCGGAGAATAATTACATAACTAAAGCTGTATATTATATTCTCATACCATTTTCACTGTGTTGTTAATGAAGATATTAGAAGTTTGCAGGAAGTCTGGTATATCGCCGCTGAGTAAAATGTCAACGACTGTATGTAATTATACCAACCGCGCTTCGTGAATATATAGCAACATAATCGAATGTGCATGTATGAGAAATACATACATATAAACAAAGTTAACTTTCAAACACAAGGTAGAAGACATCCAAAATAAATCAAACATATTGGAAAAGGAAAAGAACAAGACCGTTAGAGAAATTTATTTAGACTTCAAACTAGTTAAATTTATAGTCTTGGGGGAGACCTTTGCCAAGTCATATAAGTTCCGACGCTAGGTTTCTTGAACAAACTGGAAATACATCCACGTTGGACTTTTAAAAATTCACTGACACTACTAGCAACTTAGTTAAGCAATTATTTAATTGTAGTAAATATCAGTTGAATATCGTCTGATTTTTGACAATTCTAGCCTGCATAACAGGCGTTATTAGGGCGCTCAAGCGGGTTTTAGGTCGCGAGCGCGTAGCGCGAGACACGAGCGCGAAGCGCGAGACACGCACGGGGAGGGAAAAGAAAAAATAACGCCTGTAGACACGCTATTGTTCGGTCTCTTCCGCCCACACACACGCCCCCTAAACTTGACAGACAACAATCAGACATTCTCACAGGCATATAATTACGGCGACCAATCAAAAAATGTTAATATTATTCACGGCAAGCGTTGCTGAAGGCGCCAAATCTGTTTGCATAAAATTCCGTGGACGTGAGGATTCGCGACGATGTTGTGCACTCTAACAAAAGTTTATGGTCCAAAGGTTTGCAATTCCTTTTGAAGATTTTGTGGTAATCCTGGTTTTCCAGAAAAAAAGTACTACCGTTGCAGTTTTTTCGATTACTCAAAGACGTGGATTTCAAGGAAATGAACACGAGTTGTTATAAAAGGTGACAGGCCGAACCCAAATCCTGCTCGTCAGCTTTAGAATAAGTCTATCCCAGGTAAGTGCCTGACAGATTCTTTCCTTTTAGATCAAAATAAAGATGTAACAGGCCTGTTGTTCTAAAAGTTTTCGTTTCTTTGATTTTAGGAAAAAATCTCTAGCTGTGAATCATACTGACAGGAGGAATTTACGCTTTCCTGAATCGTTTGGAATAATTAGTTTGTTTGATAGCTCTCGGCATAACAGTGGAGTTTTTTTGGCTCACTTTGAAAGAGTTGCAAGATCAGTAGTGGCCGCTTAAGTTGGAATTATTCGCTGCTTTTAATTAACAGGATCGGTTCATTTCTCAGTCCGTGATTTAACTGCGAGCGCAAGTCTGCGGTTAGCATAACTCGCGAGATAGTTTTTCTTCATCACGACTAAAAGAGTATAAGATCCAAGTATTATGCAATAGCCACGGTCTATAGTGGCATCTTGCAATTGTTTTTAGCTCCTCAAAGCTTATTCGTGTTGGGTTCGTGTTTCTCGGAGCTAGGCAGTACCTCCATTGTCAGACGTATGGCGTCAAGATTGCATCCCGCATCCGGTTTGAAATATTTGAATCCCCAGCATGTTAGCTGTTTAGTACACAGGCGGCCCAAGCTCACTATATCAGATAACCGGTACGTGACCCTTGCTTTATGAGCGGTATTGTGTTACAAAGATTCGATTTATAAAGGTTTGTATGGGAACGCAACGGTTTTGTCTCAAAACTTAAAAATTTGAATGGTATGTGAATAAAATTGACTTACCCTGTTGCTGTGTTGTATTCTTTGTTGTTTGCCTGCTCCTCGGGACGATTTAACGCGATTTCGGCGAGTTATCGCTATTTCGGTGTTTCACTGCTAAGAAAAAGATTAGGCACAACACTGTTTTCCGGAGTGCCCGCTGATCGAAGCGAATAAATCCTCTGAAAATAACCCTGTCGACTCAATTCCTCCGCAGAATCAAAGAAGAGATGTTGAAGTTCCGTGTCAGTTCACTCGCGACGCAATTCCATCAAAAACGCGTTCCCTGCGAAACATTTGTTTCGAGTCAGCTTCGCTCGGTATATTCGAAATGGGCGCGTGAAGAGTCGCGAGGACACATTCACCGTTCGCGTGGTGTGTCGGGTAAAAAGATCTAGCCTGACGGGGGTAGTCAGCAGCCAGTTGTCGACAAGCAAACCAAAATGCTCCTCGGGTCCCCTCGTAAGTATTATTGAAACAATGCGCCTTTCTGGCCTTGACAATAATACTCACGAGGGGACCCGGGGAGCATTTTGGTTTGCTTGTCGACAACTGGCTGCTGACTACCCTCGTCAGGCTAGATCTTTTTACCCGACACACCACGCGAACGGTGAATGTGTCCTCGCGACTCTTCACGCGCCCATTTCGAATATACCGAGCGAAGCTGACTCGAAACAAATGTTTCGCAGGGAACGCGTTTTTGATGGAATTGCGTCGCGAGTGAACTGACACGGAACTTCAACATCTCTTCTTTGATTCTGCGGAGGAATTGAGTCGACAGGGTTATTTTCAGAGGATTTATTCGCTTCGATCGGCGGGCACTCCGGAAAACAGTGTTCTGCCTTGTCTTTTTCTTAGCAGTGGGACACCGAAATAGCGATAACTCGCCGAAATCGCGTTAAATCGTCCCGAGGAGCAGGCAATTAACAAAGAATACAACACAGCAACAGGGTAAGTCAATTTTATTCACATACCATTCGAATTTTTAAGTTTTGAGACAAAACCGTTGCGTTCCCATACAAACCTTTATAAATCGAATCTTTGTAACACAATACCGCTCATAAAGCAAGGGTCACGTACCGGTTATCTGATATAGTGAGCTTGGGCCGCCTGTGTTTAGTAATTCTAATGCATGTAAGTGGTTACTTTTGTATATTCTCGCTGTTCGCAATTCGTTCTTTAGATATTCTAAATACAGGAATTTAACTCAAGAGCTTTTGAAATAGCTTTCTCCAGACTCAACGCCATCTTGGTTCTAACAGCTTCATTTCTCACATCTTGATCTCACATTTCGACAACATGCATCACGTGGTACAAATCAGCCAATAGACATTTACGTTCGCCAGATGAACGTTTGGAAGAGACCGAACAATAGCGTGTCTACAGGCGTTATTTTTTCTTTTCCCTCCCCGTGCGTGTCTCGCGCTTCGCGCTCGTGTCTTGCGCTACGCGCTCGAGACCTAAAACCCGCTTGAGCGTCCCAATAACGCCTGTTATGCAGGCTAAGACAATTCGGCCTACGGTATCCGGCGATATAGCGCATCGCCGTTATTTAGGTCGTCACGCAACGCGCCCGGGGAGTAGCGTTGTGTGACGACCTAACTAATATTTACTGCAATGGAGACTTTTATGTTATGTGCAGGTGAGCATTTAATTGCCTGTTATAAGTATTAAATATTACTAGTAGTAATCAGGGATTACACGAGTGCATTCGATGCCGGTATGATGTCTGAGCACGAGAACGAAAGCGAGGCTGGAGTGGGAACCAGTTTCCAGCCGAAATGTGCAGGGCGGCTAATTTGGTGGACTGCGAGTCGTCTCTTATTTTTCTTTCTGTAAGTCAAGCGAGCACGCGTAGGCGAGCGGCGAAGCCGCGTGGCGTTAACCCAAAAGATCTAAAAAAAGCCTACCTGCACGAGATTAGGAAGCGTTCTCCTTCGGACATTAGAACCTCTGCCTTGATATTTTGTTATTTAGGCCCCGTTTACACGGGTCCGGACAAATTTTTGCACGGACAAAAACTTTCACGGTTCCACCTTGCGTTTACACGGGACCGGTGGAACTGGACGAATTTTTGAACGGCTAAGTGTGCAAATTCCGTGTAAACACCACTGCAATCTGTAATAGAATTTGCACGGATCCATGTAAACACGTGGTCTAGGAACAAAATTCGTCCGTGCAAAAATTTGTCTGGACCCGTGTAAACGGGGCCTATATTAGGACTTAAAAAAAATTGGCCGAGCAAGATTATAAAAGACGGTAACAAGGCCGCGTGCGACAGCTGCGTCGGTTGAACATCAATGCTGCCCACAAGGTAACAAAGTAGACGAACTGAGTTCATTACTACCGCGAGTCGAACCGCCACTCATTTTTCGCTTGCTCGCACACGTAGACTCCCAATACACTATACCATCAATCTCACAACTGAGAAACTCAGTCCCATTGTTCAAAGCAAAACAATTAACCAGTGTGTAGCAGAAATATAAAATGATGACAACTCCGAAGAACAGTTTATTTTTTGCACTTTGCCTATATACAATAGCGTTATTTCAATCACTAAATTACACGAGGGTGGCAAAAATAGCACCGAAACATGTATTTTAAAATAGTTGCTTTGTTTTAAATTTTAACAATTAGATTATGATCTCGAGATTTCTATAGAAATTAAGCGAGAATAATTTAACTGCAAGTTTTGGTATAAATCTACTAGACGTTCAAGTTAACAACAAGTACTCTTCACCTCGAAAACGCAAGAACTGGCCGCCATTAGGCTACTCACTCTACTCACTATCTACAACAGAATAGATAGTGAGTAGCGTAGCCAATAAGAGAACAGCATTCGTGATGGACCGCTAGTAGATTTATAATAATTGCTATTAGTTTAATACTAGAGTGATGTTCTTTAGATCTAAACCGTGAAATAGTTACGAAGCTAGTAGGGACTAGTAGGCACTGCACTAATTCCATTGTTTTATTTTGTTTAGGTTTTCCTAATTTTGGCTAATTTTGATTAAATGCAAGACACTAGGTGCGGCTACACGGGGCACATTTACCGTGGTAAATGACCCTTTCAACACGGGAAACTGCATTTAGTGAGTGTGACCGACATTTCCCGAGGTAAATTGTCCATGGTAAATATCCACGGATACATAAAAAAGATCACACGAAGCGCCCATGACATTTAACGTGGTAAGTTGCAATGGTGTTTTAATGTCCAAGGTACAAGAGCCAATCGCGATGCTCCGTTTGACATCAACACGTAACCGCAAATGAAAGTGATTCACTGAATAGGCCATTTCCGAGTTGTCTTTAGCCTCTCTATCAAAGCGAGGCTAGGTGCGAAACTTTTCATATGAAAATGAGTTTTCATTCACATGCAAATTCATTTGCATCTGAATGAAATCTCATTTTCATAAGAAAGGTTTCGCACCTAGCCTCGCTTTGATGGAGAGACCAAAGACAACTCGGAAATGACCTTTTGCGTGGCTTTTTGTTACCTCGGCAAATCACAAATCGTGTCTAACTGCTGGTTAACACGGTATACTTAACCCAAGTGTGATGCACCGCGGTCTACCATCTATCTACCATGGGAAATACCATTTACCGTGCTGTGTGTAACCACACCTACTGTTTCACGGTCTAAGTAAAATTACTCTATATTAGTAAGAAGATATGGTATGATGATAGGCAGGTGGATCCTGAGCTGTCGTTTCGCGGTTTTCGTCTGATACACCCGTATTTGTACGTATCAGTAGGGGATCTTCTTGAACATGCTGTAGAAGAAAAAAAGTAAAGCGTCAAAGACAGTTGCTTTGGCAGCCTCGCTCCTACTTAAGCGTCCTCATCCTCCCGAAGGACGTGCGCGAATTCCACGTAAGGTCCTGGGAGCTAGTGTTAATCGGTGACATCACCACTAAAGATAGAGCACAGGCTTAAACGAGCCGGACAAGCTTGGAATTAGGCTGTTGCTTTGCAATAAATATAGAGTGTTTTCACTCACGTGGTCTGCAGCTATGCTAATTTATTTGAACAAACAAAGTGTTTGCATTACAAAGGAGTTCAATCCCCACAGGATTAGCTTGGGATACCAATATGGCCGCCGTTTTATTTTTTTGGGACACCAACATGGCCGCCGTGACGTCATGTGAAAACACTCCATACTTTTAGGTGTGTAATTTGTGTGACTAATGGAATGTCGCTGTTACGTTCAAAAGCAAAATTTGATATTAAGCATCCTCTCAATTCAATTTATCTCTGGGATAAGTTATATGGTACTGAAAATGCTAGTGAGAAAACATTTATATCAATAAGCTTTAATTGAAACCATTTTGGAGATAAAATACATACATGGTTTTTACAATGCATAAAAATTTAGTAAGAATAAATATACAAAGAATAAAAAATAATAAAGAATAAAATAAAAAGGAAGCGCAACTAACGTGGCCAACTTACCTGATAATTCAGGTAATACATCGGAGGAGATTGAGACTTCTGGTAGCTTCCATCACTGATTTTAGCGATAACAGCAGTGAGAATGATTTCAATGATAGATAATATGACAATGAGCCCAAATACGGCCAGTGCATTTTCCTCTTGCTTAGTGTATTCCAAGATGGTTTCTTTCTTTACAAATAACGACGACGTGTCGCGGTACCCAATCGATTTGGCATCCTCGTGTTTGCTTCTCAATAGGTACTCCATACCCCACTGTTGATACTTATGCGCGGTATCAGCTGAGTACAGAATGCACGCTACGCTAACAGACCAAATGGCAATTATCTATAACAAAATATAGAGCGATAAAACTTTACGAAGAATAATTCAATTTATGAATAGCGCTCAAGTTTGTAATTTCATATCAGTTTGTAAAAGTTAAATCAAAAGAACACACTACAGTTGATTGGATATACAGTTTTTACTTCAGCGTAAAAAAAAATCCACCAGCGTGAAAACATCCACCAGTTTGATACCATAAATCGCTGCAACTACATGGTAGTTGCAAAATTGTTGTCAAAATACGCTTGTGGTTAATAGAATACACTAGAGATCAAATAAAGTTAGTTATTTAAGTATTTAGCACCAAACCTCATTTCAATGTTGCAAAGCTAAGTTGCCACTATGATTTTCTCATTATCTCATAACTTTGACATGGAGGGGGGAGGGGGGGGGGGGGGGTTGGGAAAGGGGGGGGTGGGTGGGATTAGGCCTTGGCGGATTGTGCTAGCATAATTTTTGGCATAATTGGAGAAAAAAGCATAATTTTTTAAACGAGCACTGCAACGGCATAATTAGCACATTTTAGCACTTTTTGCCATTTTGGAGCATAAATTCATAACATTTAGTAAATATAGTGTATTTTCTATAGAAATAAATTAAATTTAGGTAGTAGTTTTGAGTTAGTTTAAATCAAGAGAGTGCTATATTCTTTTGGTTCAGTCAGTATATACAAGAGTGATCGTTAAGTCATTAAAGGCATTTTCAATTCCAAACGGTTCAGACATGCGAGCAGCTAATTTGGACAGCTGACGGCCGAGACAAACTGCCATAAAACACAAATAAATTTACAACAACAGTTTATTTGAAAAACATCATAATTTGATGTAGTTATTGCGCGCCTATATGTACAGAATCTAACTCATTTTGTGAGCATAATTTCGGAAATTAGGAGCATAATTTGGGAATTCTAGCACAATTTTGGCATAATTTGGCAAAATTTCGAGCACTGCTAGTAGCATAATATGCCACTTTTAGGAGCACAATTCTCCAAGGCCTAGGGGGAGACAAGAACAATATTTGGCCTTATTAGACCTAGTTGTAGCGCTGAATCCTTTTAAAATCTGATAAAGATCAAATTTATGACATTAAGTTTCCTGGCTACAAATTAACAATTATTGGATTCGGTTTTCGCATGATAGCGATAATTATCAAGGCCAAAGTTTGTGTTATCTGCCGAAGCCGAAGGCTGAGGCGGATAACACAAACTGAGGACTTGATAATTATCGCTATCATGCGAAAACCGAATCCAATAATTGTTTTATTATGCATATTCCTGAGCTGCACTTGTATGCATAAAACTATTGTCTGTAGGTATGACGTCACTTCTGCATGCATAAACTATTGTCTGTAGGTATGACGTAACAGAAACGGCGAGCAATAATTAGCTGCGTGCTTATAGCCAATCAAAATCGAGCTAGTGACACCAATGTATAATAATAAGCCATATCGGATTCAGCGTTTGAAACTTTACAACGGATAAAAGAAAACGAAACGAACGAAACGAAAACGAAAACGAAAACGAAAACGAAAACGAAACTGAAAATCAATAAGGCGCCTACGAAAACCCGTGTTGAATTTTACGTTGGAGTTTAAACCAAATGCTCAACCAAACTATTATAATTGTTTGCGTTTGAGGTAAAAAGAATAAACTGTTAAGTAACAATCCGTGTAAGAAGTAGGCAACCCAAATCCACGGTATGCAGAAAGGTGTGAATTGTGCTATTGTTGAAACCGTCCACTTCATTGGCTAAAACATGAAAATCTACCATAACTTCATCAGGCAGCGCATTTATTTATCTCTAGTTTACTAATTGATTCCCTTTTAGTGAAAACTATTGTGATTTTTAATGCAACGAAATTCTATGTGGGGAACATGGAAAATTAGAAGTCTTTCTTGGACATTGTTGGGAGTCTCACGATTGGCTGAAATCTTGTAACACAAAAGAAACATCGCTTTAAAATAAAGTTTCAGTAAATTTTATTTCAAAACCATGTTGTCCATAGGTTGACGTATTCTTAGTACGAAAATCTAAACATTCTTATCTGGGGAAAGCGAAATGCAGCGGAACAATAGAGAATTGCCTACTTCTTACACGGATTGTTACTTAATTATCGGGAGTTAAAAAAAAAAATCTGCCAAAGTGGTTAAAAGGCCTCTAGCTTGAACGAAATGTCCACTCATTACAGCAAGAAGGCAAAAAGCATAAAAGCGTCTAAATCTAACCTCGGTAATGTCCTGTGAAGCAAATAAACTCAGATCTCTGATTAAACATTCTCCTGTGCTGACAAAAAAACCGTTTGGCAGCTTTCGCCTCGTTGTTTTAGCTTTCAAAGTCGTCAAGATCATTTTTAAGATTGAACACTTTCCCGATCCCGCGTAAATAAACAAAACGGCGACAGCGTACGTCGAAACATTTTAACCACAGCAGCCTGCGGATAAAGTTTCTAACAGTAGCTAGGACAGGAGTAAATAGAAATACGAAATTAAACCTCGTGATGCAGTTCTTGTAGAGAGTGCATGAACATATTCACGCATGAATTCGTCTGTCAAAATTTCGACTAATCTGAGTTAAAAGGACACTGTCCCCGCTGAAATAACGTGTTTTCATGATTATGACCAGGAGCTTGGTCTAAGCTTATCTTATTATCTGAAAATTGGAAGAAACCATCGTCAAAAGTGATAGAAGCAAAGAACTAAACATACTGAACAGACAAAATAACGGCTATAAAAGTCAAAATTTAACAAGAATGGCAAGTTTGATTTATTGACAGGCGGTCAATTGATCAAATTTCATGAACTGCAATCCACTTCAATCCTTGCAATCCTGCACTTTATCTCCAAACTATTGCTTTTGTTTTGCCCTATGTAATCTTTTTATCCAATTAAGTTGCATATTTGGTGGCATTAGGCGATATAACGTGGAAATAAGCTTAGCGAAATTTTGCTATTTTGGCGGGACAGTGTCCCTTTAAGCGGTTAGCATGAGATTGCATCCACCAGCACCACCCTGGACACCTTATTGAGACTTATATAACGGAGTAACTGGTTAGCTTTCAGTTGAGGTTGGGGTTAGCAGTTTATATAGTTAAATTTAGGACTAAGCATCCCGAGAAGCTAGGTGGTACTGTGGTACGGTAGGCTATGTAAGCCTAAGCCCAGCTGCGGTCACAGGTTTAATCCTGAGAGGGGATTTTAGATTTTCTTTTTTACACTTAAACATTTATTGAAAATAAAATTCTAAGTGTCGACATTACGTTATATAATTCTCACCGAGGTGGTGAGTTGGTGGATGGAATCTAATGCTGACCCCTTTATGCGTAGCAAAGAGAAGTTTTGTAACGAAAACAACCGCAGCGTGACAGACATTTTTGCATTTATATTATTAACAAGCAATCACATGATTATTCTTGTGCAATTTGGAATAAATAAGCACTCGTAAATTTACTCGTGCTTATGTATTCCAAATTGCACACAAAATCATGTGATTACTGGTGCTTATTTCTTATTTTGTAATATCTGTCTTACAACCCCCTGCTGTTGTGTCCCATGGTATTTAGTCTCACCAGATTTGAAGAAGGTCTGCGTCTGCTTGCCAAAACAAATCCCATGGCACCGATTGCAAGCGCCTGGATAGACCAAAAAAAGAAAACGATATAAAACAGGAAAAAATAATCAAGAAAAAAGCGTAAAAGGGAACACGATTTGCCAAATTATCTACTACAAAATATTTATAAACACCCGAAGCGAAGTTATTAGAAGGGGAGACAACGACTTCGAATAACTTCGCTAACTTCGCTAAATGGGAGAAGTTATTAACTTCGTTAAATGGGAGAATAACTTCGCTAAATGGGAGAAGTTATTAGAAGGAAAGACAACGACTTCGAATAACTTCGCTGAATGGCGTCGGAATGGCTTCAAATTCGGTACAAGACACAAGTAAGCGACACATTTGAGGTCGGTAAACTTTATTTCAAAATAGATAGTTATTTACCCAATTTTAGAGAATCTGTGATTTTCCCATACATTTCTCTATGTACACAAGCTGTCGCATACACCACGTATGTAGAGCTTGGGAAGCCTGTTGGTTGATTGGGTTAATTGATCGTAAACAGGTTAAAAACCATTCGAGCGTTAGTCCCTCGTCAGGTCGAAACATAAACGCTCGAAACATCTGTGTAGGTGACCACAACCCAATGCTCGAGGAGAGGAAATTGTGAATTACGGAAAATAATCTAATATATGAATTATTGAGGTAATAATTGAGTTTTGGTCGATTTATTTGTATAAAACGACGGCCTTTCCAACTTTTGAATGATTTTGTTGCAAATCTATTCTTGACCAGGAACTATTAGTTATAATAACCATATCCAGACCAGGCACTTCCTTCTGGTGACGCGTGGTATCCCTCCCCTGGGAAATTGCGTCATCATTAAAATTGTCTTCCATCTTGGAATCGTCATTTAAAACTAGTTAATACCCGATAGCGTAGAACGAGTTATAGCATTCTGAGCTGTAAATTTTAATTTTCTTGGTAATTCCGCCGACCAGCAGAGTAGTCTATTACCGAGTCAGACTTAAGCCCCGCTAATGGATAGGTAGGGGATATTATAAAGGATATATCGTTATATAGTTGTAGCTGGAGTTTTTCTCAATACATCGCGCACATTCATTGGTTGATCGTGGTCACATGACATATATCAAACAAACTGTTTCCCGCTAACGTCCATGAGCGGGCAACATTTGCGAAAGCGGCAACATTTTGACGTCAGAGGGTAACAGTGCTCTGTGTTGCCCGCTAGTCCACTTGATCAGACCGTGACGAAACGTGCCATGATTATGTTTTTTACCTCGAGTGCTCGGTGCGTTTTTCAAACTGTGTTTTTTTTTCCGCGATGAAGAAATTTATATAACAAATCGCTTTATGACTAATTTCTCGGGAAACAGTGAATTTTGTTTCCCGAGAAACAAAATTGACTGTTTCCGTGAGACATTGGTCAGCTACCTATACCTTTTGTGTTATTGTAAATGGGAATCCCTAAACATGACATTACAATTCATATTTCCGCGTCCTTTTCAAACAATGATAATTATAATAACCTTGTCCAGACTCTTAATACCGTGTACATTTCCTTTGTCTGTTGATCTGCTTTTCCAAATAAATATGTAAAAAAGCGACGCATAATTGAAAAATTCCTATTTTTTTTTCGAAGACAGCATCACAGTAGGTAGCCGCGGCCACTTAAGTAAGTTCAAATCCACAGTGAATACTCGTTCAGAAATAGAAATAAAAGCGTTTAAATCTATTTACGGTGTCTAATTTACCTTATCAATTCAGTTTATGATTTTTACACCGAGGTAAACCATACTGTACACTTTATGCAGGTTAAAGAATTACCGTATAACAAATAAATGGTAGCTGAATAAAAAGGAATGACGGTGATTTCAAGAATTACTGATGAATTAATTGATAAAAACGACATCCGTACGTCCCACTAGATATTTTCATACAACTTCCACTCAATACGCAAATGACCATCCGCCATTCACGCCTAATAGAATTGTAGTTTTTCTTTCGTCAGTCAACCGTATACTCGCGAACTAGAAGTGGGTCTCTCTTTATAACACTTCACTTTTAAATAGCAAACAAAAAAACAAATTCATATTTGAAAAGTTTGGTGTTTTTTGTCCACGAATCATGCATCACAAAAAAAGAAACTCAAACGAGCGATAAGACAGTCCGTTTATGACCCGGTCTGATCGCCATAAAGTTTAGTACATTCATGCGAATTAAAGTTAATCGATCGTATCATCAAGCAACACGACATGTCCTCGGGCGAGCAAAGCTCTGCCGCTGTTGGCTGAAACCAGCTGCTGCGTCACTGCCCAATATTTATAGTGTGCTCCACGATAATATGACATTTAGGCAGTCTGCGATTGAACCTCTTGGCATGCTTTTATAATGCCTCGGCATATGTCTTGTTTGGGCAGCACGAAAATGCGTCAATAGTGGAAGATATCTCCATGCAAAACTATCCGCATCATTAAGGGCCCCGATAAAACCTGTATAGAAGAACACAATATTTCCTAGCCTATCTACAATCAGCTGGGTATTTATGAAATGTTAATGGCGGTGAAATTCTGAAAAGAGAAATCCTGCTGTGTTTCCACTTCAGGTCGATAAATCTCGTGTGGCATCCCATCGATACACCCCACTGAACTGTCGACAAGTTCGGAAAAGACGATGGAAGTGATTAGCCAATCAATGTAATCACAAATTTAAAAATTCATTGTATACAGAGACTCACGTGTAATTCGCGAGAATTTTCATTTCGTACGGGATAATTTCACTGAGAAAATAAACACTACAAATGTATTTGGCGCGCGTATTTGTATACAGCTGTTTCGAGAAAGGTTGTCGGAAAAAAGTGCAAAAGTGCACGCGACAATCCCGAAAAATAGTGTGGGATATGATCAATGAATTTTAATAAGTCAAATAAATACATGAAACTCGCGATGCTTCGTCCGTATGGGGACGATCTTAGATGGCGAGCCATTTGGATAAATGCGTTTTTAGGATATAGCGTGGATGACTACCCACAATACCTTTCTGGATTGTCGCGTGCACTTTTACGCTTTTTTCCGGCAACCTTTCTCGAAACAGCTGTAATTTAAAAGGTGTTTTTACAATAGTGGATTATTTGCATATAGAGTGAAAGTTACGCGAAAAAGACACAACAAAATAATTCATTAGCAAAAAGCTATGTTTGCTGTTTGTGACTTCTGTTATTTAGATTTGCCAGCCGTAAAACAATTAAAGTTTCAATAGTCATTAGACTTCAGGCGAGGTAGAGACTTTATGTCAACATGCGGATGAAGGTGGCCCGCGGCTATTTAATGGCGCAGAGGCTTCCTTTTATAAATCGAATTTTCGGCATGTAAGCGTTAACCAATTTTTGTAAGTTTTGGTAGGGTGATAAAGGAGTCTTCAAGTTATACAGGACTTGAAATTTTAGTGCATATAAGATAAACGATTAAAAGTTACAAGCGTTTTCAGAAAACCCGGGTTTTGAAGAAAACGCGAATATTTTCATAAAACGACGACAGAATTTTTTCTAATTAATCTCAATAAGTTCCAAGACTTCAAGCTTTACTGTGAGCAATTTTCCACAAAATCGGCTGGACGAAAATTACTGCACAGTCGAATGCTGAATTTAAGCTTCCAAATGTTATGCTTGAGTATTTGCCTCAGCTGTTGCAAGAACGCTAAAATAAGGCTACAATCGCACCGTATCACTTGAAAGCTTGATACAACCGAAAACTTTGCTGAATAAGCAGAAAAGATCGGAAGCTCCAATCAAAAACTATAAACAAAGAAAGAACAAGATGTTTATAGTCCGTAATATATGAATTTCAAGAAATTCAAGTTTGTTCGACTCGTGAAAAAAACTATCGATTTGTTTTCAGGTATTTTTAAGTATGACAACATTCAGTATATGTACAAACGGCCTTTCCTAGTTTCATGTGTATAGTCTCGACGAAACTCGCGCGGCGAATTTGGGTCGTCAAGATTGCTACTTCACGTCTTCCATTTTCTAAATGCTTTGAATCCCCCTCGTGCTTCGTAAATTAATCAAAGTTGCCGCATTCTGGGATTATTTGCCACATGGGAATCACCGATCATCGTTAATACAATAGGCCATTTGCACGATGGCGTCATTTTTTACTACAATCGTGCAAATGGCCTATTGTATTAACGATGATCGGTGATTCCCATGTGGTAAATAATCCTAGCAAAGTTTTCGGTTGTATCAAGCTTTCAAGTGATACGGTGCGATTGTAGCCTTATTTTAGCGTTCTTGCAACAGCTGAGGCAAATACGTAAGCATAACATTTGGAAGCTTAAATTCAGCATTCGACTGTGCAGTAATTTCTGTCCAGCCGATTTTATGGAAAATTGCTCACAGTAAAGCTTGAAGTCTTGGAACTTATTGAGCTTAATTAGAAAAAATTCTGCCGTCGTTTTATGAAAATATTCGCGTTTTCTTCAAAAACGGGGTTTTCTAAAAACGCTTGTAACTTTTAATCGCCTATCTTATATACACTAAAATTTAACTTCCTGTATAATTTGAAGACTCCTTTATCGCCCTACTAAAACTTACAAAAATCGGTTAACGCTTACATGCCGAAAATTCGATTTATAAAAGGGAGCCTCCGCGCCATTAAATAGCCGCGGGCTACCTTAAGGTGCTGATTTCCTTGCTTTTTAAGTTGAAACAATCAATTTAACTTTGAATTTAGTAGGCGTAAAACTACAGTTTGTACCGTTTATATACGCCACACATCACGCGATACTATAGACCGAGATACTTCATTTAAAATTGCCATGACTTTTTTTTTAAACATCATCCATCGCATGATCCCCAAGTCATAATTCGGCCACCTTTCATCAGACAGCGGTGAATTAAATTTGCACTTACAAGTAGTATCAGGATTTAACATCAGTTTGATATATAACAAAGCCAAGAAAATGCATATTCTCAAGCATACCTACCAGGGCAGCGGTCCAACATGGCGTGAACAAAAGGCTGACAAATGCAAAGCGAACTTTCAGTCCATCTACAATTCCGAGAATGAGAAACATGACGGACATTACAATCTGGGCAATCGAGAGAAACATTAGGCTGCGTTTTTTGTTGTTCTCCATTGCGATAAAAAGGCTAGTGGACCTCTAGATATATGTCAAAGCTGATATCTTGACTGCGTTGTAGCGTTTTTGATAAATATAGTAAAGGGGAGGACGATAAATAAGGAAGTCGGCTTCGTATGATAATTCGGGTGTTGCGTCACGAAACCTTCCGGTGGAATGATTTTACCGCATAAATTTTGCCCAATCGTCTTTGCTCGCTGAAAATGTCGACCAAGCTAAGTTTAATCTGGTGATTGCAGTCAATTTCTAAAATTAAACCTGCGATATGTTTTTATGCACCATTTTAGGATAGACCGAGTACGGTGACAAGCATTTTCATTGCAAAACTTACATGAAAATTTTCCACGATAGAGAAAAATATTGGCTGTTTTTAAATAAAAATAAATATTAATGATAAAAAGAACAGAATTTAAATTGTTTATTTTAATTCTAAACTCTAAGTTTAGGAAAAAAAAAAACGACAACAGTTTTAATTTTCAAAGGCATCTTTAGACAGCTCTTCTGACATCTCCAGTTTTAAATCGTTAAGTACATACTATCGAAATAATATCTCAAGCAAACGTTGTGAAATGTTCTAGAAATCGCTGACTTTGGCCGGAAATTGTTTTTTTAGACTTTTCTCCATTATTGCGTGCCATATTATTAAAATAAATCATCTCAAGGAAACGTTGTGCATTGTTCTAAAATACGCTGACTCTGATCGAAACTTGCCTTTTTGTATTTTTCTCGAACATTGCGTGCCATACCATCGATGGAAATACATGTAATATCTCAAGCAAACGTTGTGAAATGTTCTAGAACACGCTGACTTTGGCCGGAAATTGCCTTTTTGCACTTTCTCGATCATTGCGTGCCATATCATCGAAATATCCGGCTGGATTTTCGAAAAACATGTTCCTCTGGGTAAGCGTCTGGGAGTGTTTTTTTTCGTTCAACTTCAACTTCCTAATCAAACAATCAATCAATCGATCGATCGATCGATCGATCGATTGATCAATCAATCCTTTATCAATCAATCCTTTATTTAGCGTGTTCGGTACGCTTAGCTAAAGAGCTAGTTTTCAGGTATGCGACGAAATAATAAAGATAAAAGATACAAAATAAAACTTCATTTTAAGATTGAGAAAAGAAAGAAAGAATGAAAGAAAGAAAGAAAGAAAGTAGGAAAACTTTTAAGAGACTCGAACTTGGGCCGTCCGGGAACAAGCCACAAACTCAATCCACTGCGCTGTTGAAGAAAACATGCTATTCAGCAACTAAATTTTGTTATTTTAAAGTAAATACGCATCAAAACGTGTGTTTCGGTTGCAAAATCCTTTTACATCGATTTTAATGTTGCACTAAAACCTCCAAACGCGAAAAATCTGCAAGCTTGTTGTTGTCTATATTCGTTTACATCAAATTAATTATTGATATCGCTGGATTCACGTTGAATTATTGTAGCGAAACGTATTCGTAACAAAGCATTTACTCACTAAGATTACTGCCGATGGAAGAAGCGAGTGAGTGAGTAAAAGAGTGAATTATATTTAGCCACCGTTACCGATAGCCCGTTCATTATGCTTTCACGAATAATAATAATAATAATAATAATAATAATAATAATAATAATATAAATATAATAAGAGGGATTCATTGTAGCTGCACAAGACCAATCCCTCCCCACCAAAGCACACCACCACTACATTATCAGGGATGACGCAGACCCACAGTGTCGCATTTGCAACAAATTCCCAGAAACCATCGACCATATTGTCTCAGGGTGCCCAGAACTAGCAAAAACAGACTACATACACCGGCACAACAAAGTGGCAACCTATGTACATTGGAACATCTGTCAAGAGTATGAAATACAAACAGCAGACAAATGGTATGAACATAATCCAAAACAGGTAGAAGAAAAGGACAACATCACCATCCTGTATGATATGCCCATTCATACAGACAGAGAAATTCCTGCAAATCGCCCTGACATTATCATCAAGGACAACAAGGACAAGATATGCACACTTATCGACGTAGCCATTCCCTCTGACAAAAACATATCCACCAAAGTCTCTGAGAAAACATCCAAATATAAAGACCTAGAACTTGAGATAGCAAGAATGTGGCAGACGAAAACTCAAACCATTGCTGTGGTAGTAGGCGCACTGGGGATGATCAAGAAAGGCATAGAAAAAATAGTCACTAGCATCCCTGGCAACATCAACCTCTGCGAAATTCAGAAAACCGCACTACTTGGGACAGCCAACATCCTGCGCAAGACCCTTTCCCTGCAATGCTAAGTAGTGTGGCCTCCACACAGCGCCTCATGGGTGCCCTAGGTCCATGGTTTGGACCCAGCCCACATGGAGAACACATAATTATATAGAGAACACATGATAATAATAATAACTTTATTTCACACACGGGTTTAAAAGTAAGACTACACTACATTAGTAGCTGACACTTAAGGTGGCTCCATATTGTTCATCCCTCTCATCTTTTGCATTTCATTACAGCTAACCCGATGTTGTGGCTAAAAATCTTTTACTTGAAACCAGTTAATCTTTTACCAGTCAACAAAGTGGTATCCAAATGACGTCATCATTCGTTGCCATGGCAACGGGAAAAGAGGTAAAAAATACGCTATTTTGGACCATTTGAGGCTAATAACATAAACTACACGGTGAAAGTTTTTGTTTTCGATATATTTTTGTTTAATTAGCAAGAGAAACATTTATACAATTTTTTTAAAAATTCTGTACATAGAGTTCAGAGCTACCTTAAATTTATGTAAAAATGACATATTTCTGAATTCTATGTACAGATTTTTTTTCAAAATTGGAAAAAATGTTTGTAAGACGAAAATATATAAAAATTAAAAAAGTTCACCGAGCAATTTTGAAGTTATTAGCCTCAAAAGGTTAAAAATGGGGTCTTTTTAGACTCTTTTGACGTTGCCATTCTAACAAATTTTGATGTCGTAGCCACTTAAATTTGTTCATTGGTTAAGTGTTTACAAACCTGTACTAAACGTTTTCTCTTAACTTTACTGGTGTAGCTGTGATTGAATATCACAAATGTATTATGATGGGAATGTTTAAACTATTAGGAGCCACCTTAAGCTCGATCGCTATAAAACAAACACAGAACTTGCCGGAGTAAAAATCCCACAGTCAAAAGCGGCGAGCACAATATCAAACGATCCTATCCATCCATGAACGCCTTGAATTGTCTTGAAAGCGTGCAATTGTACGCTGTGATTCTTTATCTTGCTTCCCAAGTGAACACACGGACAGATTTTGCGGTATATTTTTTTCATGGCTGAAAGCCATAAAGTCGTCGACATAAACTTAAATATGCGTGCATAAATTTGCATGCGCTAATGTGACACGAAAAAAAAAAGATGAAAAGTCAAAGCCGGATTTACAACTCGTGTGCTCCTCCACGAGTAAATATAAATATTTATCATTAATGTTAAAAATGTTTCAGCGATTTATTCAAAATCGAACAGTTTAATTTGTTTGAAATTTCCCTATTTAGTGAGCTATACTGTGAAGATTATAGGGCACTTATTCGCTTGTTGCGGGTAGCCATAAATCGAAAGATATTTAGGAAAAACTCGTTTTCCCCATGTTTGTTTACCGTTGCTATGGAAACGCTGATTAGCATAAAAAGAGAATTCTCCAAAACTTTCATCCAAGCCTAACAACTGATATCAAATTCATTTTCATTGAGTTAAAATAAGATTATGTATAAGCGCATTCAAAGAGGGTGGTGTAAATCCCAAAAAAACTACTTGGAGCCACCTTAAGTACACTTCAAAATCCACTCGCTCCAGACGTTTCGTTCAAAGACCGCGCGTATTCGTATGACCAACGCAGTTTAGTTTTTACCGATTGAATCACGTAGAAGATTAAGATATTATGGAAAATGATTCCACTTCGTGGTTCTTCTTTGGTTGAGCACGAAGCGACCCACACCTGGCTGAGAACGCGAAGAACCCGAGATTAATTTTTGTTAGCGGCTTTTTAATGTAAATAAGCTAAGGTTAAATCGCAAAGGAAAGTCAATTGCACATTTTGCATTGAAATATTCTGAAATATGACATACACGGATGGTTGTCTCTCATAGGAAATGCAAATGTAAATTCTCATTTGATAAGCAGCAAAATACATATTTACAATTCCACCAAGTCCTATCTCCTTTTTATTCAACTATATCTACACTAATCCAATCCATCCATGCCGGCTGGCTCATAGGAGCCGTTGATCAACCGAAAAATTGTTTCATGATTCCCTCGAGTTACTATAAAGAAATACGCTTTACATAAACAACCTTTTAAACAATTTATCAACTCTCTATTAATCTCTATCTCAAAAACACTTAAAACATAATTTTCTAGAACTGTCTAGAACAGGCGTCAAAAAGTGATGGAGAAACACAGCTCATTTTATAAATCGGGCAGGCTTGAAACCAGGCCAGCCCGATTAATTAACAAGGTCGGTTGGAACGGATCCCGCTTCTGATTGGCTGCGTAGAATTTTTTCTTTCCAGCATTTCGTAATTAACTCAGATCGCTTGTTGAGGAGTGTGTGCCTGTCAGCAGTTAAGATGCAGAGCTTCTCCGATAAACACAGATTGCATCTGTAAGGACGACCTTTGTAAGCGCGAGCGAAATACTATTTTAGGTAGACGATATTTTGAGACAGTTACTTGATTTTCACGCACAAATTAAGCGATCTTTAGATTGTGCCGTTGATCAGAGTTGCCTTTCTATACCTCATGATTTTTAGCATGTTTGTACTAAGAAGCTTGCAGGAAGTCTGCTATATTAACGTCCGTATGTAATACCAACCGCGCTTCGTGGATAGATAGGTGCATATGAGGAATACATACATGTATACAAAGTGAACGTTTACCCACAAGGTAAAAGACAACCAACATAAATCAAACGGATTGGGAAAGGCATGCTAAGAGAAACCTGTCATAGACATTTAATATTTATACTTTAAACTTGGAGTATTTATACTAACGCCTTGGAGGCGGCCTTAGCCAAAGCTAGCGAGAAATTTTGCAAAAGTCAATCTAGTGATTTTCTTTAAACCGTAAAATAGTTACTAATTTAGTAGGCATTCTAGTAGTAGCCTGCGAGCAGGCTCTACTAGTTGGGTTTCGCTTCTCGCCGGCTTCGCCGGCTCACCCTGGCAGCTCCGCCGCCAAGATACTCGCGCGATACCCCAAACAAGTGAGCCTGCTCGCAGGCTACTCTAGTAGTCACTATTTGACACTGATTCCGTTGTTTTCTTTTGTGTTTTTACTAATTTTGGCTAATTTTGATTAATTGCTAGATACTGTTTCACGGTCTAAGTAAAATGACTCTACACCTTAAATTACTTTCAACGTTAGGTTTCTAAAAATACTGTGCCACTACTAGTTATAGCAATATCTCGTATCTATCGTACAAGTATCTCGTCATGTTAACCACGACGAGATACATTAGTATTTACAAATAATGATAACAAGTTTTAGAACACGAACAATTTTTTTAAGGTGTGTTTCGTCACATTACCATTAACCCTCGGACTTACAGGGGGGGGGGGGTGGTTGCCACCCCCCTTAAGGTTTTTCTCCAATATTTTCCAGACCATTTAAGATTAGCACATGCCGTTTTCAGTAGCTGTTCATTTATCCTTGAGACATATTTTAGTAAAGTTTGGCGACAACCGGTTGCTATGGTAACAAGATATGACGTCATAAGTAACATGTGGTCAACCCATTTTTGATGAAAAAAAGCATGTTTTTCACCTTTTTCAGCGAATGAACATATAAAATGCTACCAAAAACATCAAAGTGTTTGATTGTATTTTATTTTGCAACTCTAGCAGACAATATTTGCAATTTCCGCATTTTTCTGATAAATTTGAATTTTTAGTAAAATCCAAGATGGCGGCCACCTTGGCGGCCATTTTGGATGACGTCGCCTTCCCCCAGCAGCGTCTCAACCAATAATATTTACCTTATCTTGTACAGCGGGGGCGGTTGCAACACCCCCCCCCCCCCCCCCCCCCCTTGTACCACGGTTGGGGTATGCGTTTGCGTGTACGTCCGCGGGTTAATATAATTTTGTCATGTCATTACCGGTTTATAATTTTGTACGTTGCATATATATATATATGATATAATTATCTCAACCAGTTACTGTAGACTGTATGAGGGTGGCATTTTTCGCACCGAAATCTTTTTAAAGTTGCTTTTACATAATAGCGGAGCACTTGCCAGGCCGAAGGCCTGGCTGCGCAGCTCCATACTCATAGAATCTATGCCGTCATTTTTCATGGTCATGGCTAGCGGAATGTTTCGCGGGCGCGTGTCCGTCCGCCCGCCGTGTTGGAACAACATCCGGGATCTTGAAAGCAAGGCTTTGTTTTTCGCGCGGCCACACAGCCGTGAGCTCGGTAAACACTTTAATTGTTTTGTTGTGTCTAGCAGAGAATTAAAGTCGTTATTTTCCTGCATTTTTTCGAGGTTTGCTACTCAAGACAGGGATACTAATTAAGGGATACTCAGAACCCGCTTTAGTGGAAAAAGACGAGCTTTCAGAGATAAAATCTTGCTTCGAGGAACTTCATGTATTACGTTTTTATCAATGCGGGAGATTTTTGTTTTCTACGGATTTCAGAACCAGAAGCGGAGATTGGAATTTCCAAGCAAGCGAGGAACTTAAAGGTAAAACAGATTACAGTTTTCAATGAGAATTTATGTTGATATCAATCTGTGAGTGACTTTTAATTAGTGTTATTGTTAGTTTTGGAGAATTGATTTTAAAACGTGCTTAAATTCAGTTGTATCGATCTCTTGAATTCCATCGAAGAAAGCTTGAACTCTATGAGCTATAATTAAATGGTACGCGTTTTGCTTTTAAACTAAAACTAATGAAAATTTGAATAAAGTTTTTCGAAAGAAGATTGTGTTGTCCATTTTTATGTGTTTGTTCATTCATTAGATAGATTGAAAAGCGATTTTATGTAAACAAAACAAGACTTTCATTTTATAGTACAGTTCTATCTTCACTCGCATCGCCTTATGCAAATATGTTTGTGTATTTTTGCAATTTTTGATTTTCAAATCAGTTTCTCGGGCAATTTTTGACAAACATAAACTATATTTCATTCGGAAACTAGTGGTACTAGTTATTCTAGACAGAGAAAAGTTGTTTTTGTGAACTTTTGTACGGTCTATAAAAATGTACTGTGCAGACGGTCGCGTAATACTGTTTTTGAGAATTGCTAAAATTGAAAATAGCCCGTTCGTCAATCTTAATTCTTGTGCTTCCAACCTTTCCCCTTAGTTAAGTTTCACCTTTGTTAAGTTTCACCTTAGTTAAGCTTGTTCAAAGTGCGACGCTGTTAGGCTTGGGCTATGTATATATATTAATATTTAATTAGTTTACTGCACTAGTACGAAGGTGAAGTATGATGATAGGTAGGTGGATCCTGAGCTGTGGTGTCGCGGTTTACTTCTGATGCACCTGTATTTGTACATATCGGTTGGGGATCATCTTGAACATTCTGTAGAAGAAAAAAGAAAAAGCGTCAAAGATACTTGCTTTACCAGGCTTGTCCCTAACCATTCTCCTCATCTAACAGGCGTGCAATGAGTTTTAATTAACATTTTTTTTAATAAAGCATGCACGTGTTTAGCTTCGTGTTTTGTACTGTGGGTTAATATTTGATATCTCTTGGCCATGGCCAGGTTGCTTTTTCAACTACTTAAGTTGACAGCAAACTGCGAGGATCACAAAATTTACTCATGTTTACCCACAGTTCAAATATATGATTTTCATATATTCACATTCATATATATTCACTATCATCGAGTATATTACGAACTCGCAATTGACTTTCTATCCATTTGGCAATGGACAACATAAAAACATAAATTTTAAATATCAATGAAGTTGTCAATTTGCTTAAATCCACATTACATAACCAGAACTTAATGCCTGAATAAACAACTTGTCCGTGGGGGGCCTGTAGTATTTTCTAAGCAAACCGAAACACTACCTGGCAGGAGGATGGGACAAGAAAACAACAAGAAAATTGCTTCTGTCACTTGCTTAAATAGACCGACCTGTCCCTCTCAGGGGTAGTATATTCTTAGCCAGCCAAAATACTACCTCGCAGGGGGACGGGACAAGAAAAGAATTAAATATTACCGCAAGTGCCTCTAGACCTAACAGGAATGGAGAATTCATAGATTTGTGAATGAACTTAAAGCCATGTGCTGGCGAAAATAAACAGCTTGTCCCTTTAACCCTATATATCCCGACCGGGGGGGCTTTTGGAGCCCGCTCGAACTTTGAAGTTGTGTCGTTTCAAAACGGTCGATGCAATGACCACCAAATTTGGTGACTTTTCTTAAAATTTATCTGGAAATACGTTCTCGTTAGCGTCCTTTGTCCATCATCATTGACGTTTCCATAGCAACCGCTTTTTGACACCTATGTTTTACAAAACTAGCATTTTTCGCTTTAATCAAGATTATTTCAAAGTTTTCTTATTGAATTAATATTTTCCACTTAATTTAGCGATAATTGATCAAATTATGTATAATTGTTTATTAATTAAGGTTAATTAACGGTAATTTTAGGAAAATGTGGAATATGAAACGTCAAAATCAAGGATGGCGGATCGAAGTTTTACTAAAGGTCTTTTCACTCTATAATTTTATTATTGGTTCACATTTTACACTTGTGAAAACTGTAATGGCTAGTCTGACAACTGTTGTTTCGTCGCTGCCAAGCGACTCTTCAGAGACCTTCCTGATATCTGGCAAACTCGTTGAGCATCTCGCTCAAAGTCCCGTTCGCAATCAGTTCAGCACACGCAATCTGGCCTTATATCGCATAAGGATTCCCGACCGCTAAATATTCACGAGAGCATTGTAATAATTGTGAAAACTTATGAATAACTTGTGCAGATTGTGAATAACTTGTGTGCTGTAAATTACACTTGTGAAAACTGTAATGGCTAGTCTGACAACTGTTGTTTCGTCAATGCCAAGCAACGAAAGTTGAGCGAGATGCTCAACGAGTTTGCCAGATATCAGGAAGGTCTCTGAAGAGTTGCTTGGCAGCGACGAAACAACAGTTGTCAGACTAGCCATTACAGTTTTCACAAGTGTAATTTACAGCACACAAGTTATTCACAATCTACACAAGTTATTCATAAGTTTTCACAATTGTTACAAGGTTCATATTTTGGATTGTAAAACATTTGCCCACAATAAACTAAGCTTTAGCAGTCCATTTGCTTTATTTTTCGGTGTTTTTACCGAAATAAACACGTTTGGACTAATTCAAGATGGCGGATCCAAGATGGCGGGTCCAAGATGGCGGACAATAAAATGGGAAATTTATTTACCTGTCTGGTAATTCCATTATCTCTAAACATTTATTGTCAAAATATCATAAAAATGTCCTTTTCACTTCAGAAAGCTTTTTGAATTCATTAGGTACATGAAAAGCCATAATTTGCAAAGTTATCTGTTCCAGTTTTTAAGAAAATGTACACATCACTTCTGTGACGTCACATGCTGTTACCATGGCAACAAAGTGTACGAATTCATTAACTTTTACTCCTGTATCAATATGTGAAAGTTTGGTATGAACACTACCGTTTGTTTCAGAGATATGCCTTATAGAACGTTTCAGTTGGTTATTTCATTGTATATGACGTCATGATGACGTCACTGTTATTGTTAACAACAAAAACAGTGTTAGTAAACATAGGACTTTTATCAAATAGGTAGCTGTTAAAGTATTATTGTTATATGTTCAAAATTGAGAAAATATTGATGAAAGACTGTTTTAGCCAATAAAATCGACTATATGGCGTCATAATGACGTCACGTTACGTCATTATGACACCAAAATATCTTTAGTTACTAGAATTCATGACAACATTATCCCTTGTAAATTTGGTGGCCATAGCATAAGCGGTTTCAAAGTTACATAGAGGGGGGCTTCTGGAGCCCCCCCCCCCCCCCCCCCGGTCCCAGACAGTCAAAGCCCGGTCTGGATAGGGTTAAGGGGAGCATTTTCTTAGCCAGCAAAAATACTACAGGCCAGAGGACAGGGTCACAGGAAAACAGAGCATTGAATTTGAAGAAGGTCCGCCGATAAACCCTCGGACTTACAAGGGAAGGGGGTGGATGATGTCACTCCCTCTTAAGATTTTTCTTCGATATTTTCAAGACGATTTATATTTAAGATTAGCACAGACCTTTTTCAGTAGCTGTTCGTTTATCCTTGAGAAACATTTTGATATAGTTTGGCGACAACCGGTTGCTATGGTAACGAGATATTACGTCATAAGTAACATGTGGTCAAGCCATTTTTGATTAAAAATGCGTTTAATTTTTCATCTTTTTTCAGCTAAAGAAAACATAAAATGCTACTAAAAGCATCAAAATGTTTAATTATATTGTTGTTTTGCAACTCTAGCAAACAATATTTGCAATAGACAATATTCGTATTCTCGGTATTGAACTGGAACTAACTTGCAATGGAGGCTCATGCGAGGGAATATAGGAAAGCGCCACAACCCTTATCCCCTCTTGTACCACGGTGGGGGTATAAGTTTGCGTAACTTCCGAGGGTTAAATAGTGGAATAAAATAATCGATCTGTTCTTATAACAAGACAAAAGCGCAAATCATTTCTGAAAACGCTTTAATCCGCTTAAAGAAGCCCAAAGTATCTAGTGTTCTGTAGCTGCAATAATAAACTGTCATTCCAACAATAGGCTATTGTTAAGAAACAATACTTAGGATTTGTCTTAACTTAGGGGGGCTTCATGAATCCGTGCCCAGCTTGCGCGTAAGATTTAGGCACAACCTCGCTTCCTTAGGGGATGGGTGATGTAGACTCCTCCTGCCCGTGAAAATCATTGCAACAATCCGGGACCTCAGACATCACAAAGAGAATGCCTTGTGTCGAAATTCGACAAATTCAACTTACCTGATAATACATCGGAGGAGATTGAGGCTTCTGGTAGCTTCCATCGCTGATTTTAGCGATAGCAGCAGTGAGAATGATTTCTATGATAGACAGTATGGCAATGAGCCCAAATACGGCTAGTGCAGTTTCTTCTTTTTCAGTGTACTCCAATATGGTTTCTTTTTTTGCAAAGAGCGACGACGTGTCGCGCAGCCCAACCGATTCGGCATCAAAATGTTTGGTTATTATTATTCTCTCCATACCATACTGTTGATACATATGTACGGTATAAGCTGAGCACAGAATGCACGCCACGCTAACGGACCAGGTGACATTTATCTACAAAAGAGAAAGATTAAGAAAACGAAGAATAGTAAAAAGTATATATTTTTATGAATAATAATGTTATTCATGAATATTGTTTAAGTTTGTAATTTCATATCAGTTTATAAAATCTGAATCAAAAGCACGCACCTTAGTTAATTAGGTAGCAGTTTTTACGTCAGCATAAAGAACAGCATTTTGATGCCATGCACCAATTTTATGAATTGCTCAGTGAATGCTTAATAAATACTTAAATCCTGATAAAGATCAAACGTGTGACATATTGTTTCCGCCACTTATAAGCCCGATTAGATTCTGTTTCAAAGTTTATAACACGATCATTGTCCTGTTATACGCACGAACATATCTTTGCTACTCATTACTCGTCACTCATCACATTGCCTATTGCTCATTGCTCATTGCTTATTTCTAAATATCAATCTTACTTTGCTGAGTCTCACCAGATTTGAAGAAGGTCTGCGACTGCTAGCCAAAACCAATCCCATGGCACCAGTTGCAAGCGCCTGAATAAACATAAAGCGAAAACGAAATAAAACGTAGGACGAATAATCAGGTAAAAGCATTAAAAAGGAACAAGATTTGCCAAACTATAAACTATAAAAAAAATATAATTAAAAGTTGTTTTTCGGGATTATTCTCAGGTTAAAAGCGATTTCAAATAGATTTTTCGGACACTGGCCTTCCTTAGGAAAATAATAATAAATGTTTCTACTTTGTAGCCGCACATTGAGACATATCGTGACAATTACGTGAAATGTCAAATGTCATGGTAAAATGGCGCGGGGAAATATACTCAATGATACATCGGGAGCATTACATAAATGCAACATATCGATGTTGATATATGGAAAAAAACACGATCCTTCTCACAGTCAAAATAGCTTTTTATAGGATGGGTTTCCATGTCTCCAGGTTGTCGAAGTTGTTAATGTTAAGTACTCTCATCCCACGGTGTTTTCACGCAACGACTCGATTCCCTCGTGAACCTTTCTTTGTCGTAATTATAACCCCTCTCCTTACTCATGATCCTGGCATTTTCCCAGTTGAAATCACTTTGACATTCCGTAGCGCTGCGTGCTAGACCTCCATCTTCTTTGCCCATCCGTTTTTCTACCGATATAGTGTTCCCTTTTTCAAAGTCCTCGTTTGTCAGTCTGAATTTGTCCATATGTTTGTTCCTTTCTTGTCTGGAAAAGGCGCCAGACATACACAGCACTTTGACAACACATGGGATCTTATATACATTACCCTTTTGTCTTTCCCCAAGTGGTTCTTGACACGTGTGTTTCACTTCTTTTACCTTCCTTCCAGGTCTGAAAGTGACACGAAAGGAATGCCGGTCAGCAATTCTCCTGAACTACTCAGACAACCCTCTTAAGTATATTGTGGTCACAACTCCACGACTCTCTTGCTCTTCTTGCTCCTGGCTGTCTATCTGTTGCGGTCTTTGTTCCAAATCTTCTCGCTGTCTCCCTAGGGTATCCTTTTGCTACAAACACATCTTCGATGTTGTGTAGTTCTTCCGCAAGGTGTTTCTGGTCACACAGGGCCCTTGCTCTTTCTGCAAATCCTTTTATAATGGCTCTCTTCATACTGTCTGGGTGGTTAGATTTTTGTTTCACGTTTATGTTAGTGGACGGTGCACTCTACTCTTGTGGTTTTCCTATCCACTTTTGTTTGAATCCAATACTGGTAGAACATCTCCCTGTTGATCCTCTTTCGTGAACACTACTACCCCTGGCTATATGGTATTGAGGTGATCTAGTATCTCTTGAGCGTCTCCTTCTTTGCACTTGGTTTCGCTGTCATCCACATACCAATACAACACGCGAAGAAAATATGGAGACGTTTCAAAAGCTCTCAATTGGAAATCCTCAATATAATTAGATTATAGCAATCTCATCCGTGGTATCAAGGCCTATTGCTCCACTGTCCAACACAAAATGCTTTTATCCATATTCACAATAGGTCAGATCGAACACCCACGTCAACAACTGCATTATAGAAGTGACATTCATCGTTGTCGTTTCCTCTTGGTCTTCATTCTCATTCAACAATCTTTCTACCTTCTACCTTCTCGATAAGTATTGACAGGTATAAGTTCTCAGTAACATCATAGCTAACTAGGATCTCGTTTCGCGCTATCCTCCAGTTTTTGATCTTTTATTAACCCTCGGACGTACAAGGGGGAGGGGGGTGGTTGCCACCCCCACTTAAGGTTTTCTCCAATATTTTCAAGACCATTTAAAATTAGCACATGCCCTTTTCAGTAGCTGTTCATTAATCCTTGAGACACATTTTGGTAAATTTTGCCGACAACCGGTTGCAATGGTAACGAGATATGACGTCATAAGTAACATGTAGTCAACCCATTTTTGAAGAAAAATGCCTGTTTTTCACCTTTTTTCAGCGGAAAAAAACATATAAAATGCTACCAGAAGCATCAACTTGTTTAATTGCATGCCATTTTGCAACTCTAGCAAACAATATTTGCAATTTCCGCATTTTTCCGATAAATTTGAATTTTTAGTAAAATCCAAGATGGCGGCCATATTGGCGGCCATTTTTGATGACGTCACGGACCCCAGCAGCGCCCCAACCCATAACATTTACCTTATCTTGTAGAGCACATCGCGGGCTATCTATTAGATGTAAAATATTTCCGAAATATTGCAACATTGCAAAAACCCAAGGTGGTGGTGGGGGGGGGGGGGGAGGGGGGGGGGGGGTTGTACCACGGTTGAGGTATACGTTTGCGTGTACGTCCGAGGGTTAAATTTTAAGATTTAATTTTCTCCTATCTCCTTTCATCTTATCAGATGAACCGAGCTCAATGTAAATGTAAATGTTGGTAAATGTTTTACTCACCAATTTGTAATAGACGTAAAGAAGGAAACAGATACACGGTCCGTTTTCCGTCGCTTCTTCCTTGTCTCCTCCTCTTCAAGAGGCCGTTTTAAAGTCGAAAGCATGATAAGCATAGTGACAACTTGGTGCTCACCGGGTGGTAGGCGCAACAAAAATGACAGGTTGACAAAATTGAACGTTCCCTTCCCTGTGGAGTTTGATTTTACTCTGGTACCCAGTGTTGACCGCGCATCCGTGGTCTCTTCCGTTCTTCACGCTCTCTGGCGCCTATTTTGCAGTGCTATGTGATTTTGTGGAGCGGCTTGTTCGTCATAATAAACAAGGGATGCTCAAGTTGTTCGAAGAAATGCAATTTAACGTTATTCTACTGTGAGGACGACCAGTCAGAATGGGAGCAGCACCTATTTTTGTGCGAAAAATGAGCCATTTGTGGACACGTGTCGAACGCCGAAAGCGACCGAACTCTCCTTCCTTTCAGTTATATTAAACATCGTTCAAATAGCGTAGAAACACTGAATAAAGATAGAATACAACACCAATAAATGTTTCAACGATTTTATTCAGCAATTTTGATTTTATATATTGCTTAAAACGTTGAATTCGAAATTCCATACAATGTCTTCTATTTTCAAATATTATTAATAAGCAAACATTACGCTTGGGTTTTCTGTGCTGTTAGTGGACATTTGAATCTCACCGTGGCTACATGACCGATTGACCGGAATGAATATTAAATGCTCCCTGAAGATGTAAACAACAGAAAAATCTCAAAACTTCCCGTTTAGCCGACGGATTCGTTTTTGCCAGCATCTATGTGAAATATTCCATGGAAGTTAAAGGAGATTTTTCCCGTCCCTAGCCGTCGAATTGTTTTCGATGCAGACTTTTGAAGCCGATAAAACTTCCTTCGCCAGCGGAGCTCACTAATTATGCCCGATTCAAATCAGATACACTTCTCGGCTCGCTGGAGGATTCCTTTTAAGCGGCATCGACCTTAAACTTTCGGTAAAATTAGCAGGAGGTTTCCCGGTTTCTACTTGAAACTTTTCTCGATGCGATCTTTTGAAGCGGAGGAAACTATCTCAGTGACTGGAGCTGCACAAAGGCGGGTTGAGCGGCCCCAGAAAAAATGTGAGACATGTTATACGGGCTTTTGATATACAACAGGACCGCTTCTCGGAACTAATGAATTATAAAATTAATGTTGAACGGAATTTCAAAGCAGTGGTCATTTCTTCCTCGAGATGAGAGGCCAAAATTCACTTAGCGAGAGATCGTATTTATCTGGATCCAAATCAAATAAACAATGCGAGGTGCATCACGGTAAGTGACAATGGATCTTTAATGTCTTCTAATTTCTGAAAAAAAAAACAGTACAGTGAAACACTAGCGCACTTGTCCTCAAATTTGACAAACACAAAACTACAGCTTGTACCGTATACTGGAATTTTAATGACGATCTTTGGCGATGCGATAGACTGACACACCTTAAAATTGTCATGCCATTTTTTTTAAACGTCATTTATCACTATGATCCCCAAGTCAATATTCCGCCACCTTTCGTCAGACAGCGGTGAATCAAATTTGTACTTCCAAAGAGTTTAAGGATTAAACATCAGTTTGATATATATTACAAAGCCAAAAAATGCATATTCTCAAAAATACCTACCAGGGCAGCGATCCAACATGGCGTGAACAAGAGGCTGACATATCCGTAGCGAATTTTAAGTCCGTCTATCATTCCGAGTATGAGAAACATAACGGACATTACAATCTGGGCAATCGAGAGAAACATTAAGCTGCGTTTCTTGCTATTCTCCATTGCGATAAAAACGATAAATTGTGTGGACCTCTAGATGTATTTGAAAGCTAATGTCTTGACAGCGTTGTTTTGGTTTCTATAAATAAATGGAAGTCGATAAATAATGGCAAAGTAATTTTCGTATGATAATTCAGTTTTTACGTCACGAAAATTTCCGGCGGAATGATTTTGTTATAACTCGTCCTCGTCAAAACACTGCACGCATTTTCATGAAAACTTAATTGATCTGACTATTCAAGAAAAGGAAAAACTGCAGGGCTCTTCTCCTTCCTTCTATTGGGAGGCAAAAAAGAATGGCGATTTTGACCGTGTGCTTACATTCACAATTTCATAATATTAAAAGCGAAAATACTAGAGGTACATGTAAAGATATTTTGATATATGCAAAGTTCAGTTTACGAAAATGAATTCCGATTACTTGGGAAATTTTTGAAAATCGCGTAGGGTAGACATATTCACGTCATCTTTTGCAAGTGTGACTAACAACTACTTGATTAAAATAATTTCAATCAGAAATGAAAGCAATACGGACGCATAAAGTCTTCGAAGAGCCAACCCGTGAATAAGAAATGCCAACGCGTAACGCGATATTGCCGTAAGCTTATATTTTCACACCGACACGGTTCGATATTTTTTAAAAATTAAACGTAAGGGTTTTTGACGAACGCAAAAAAAAAAAGAAAAAAGAAAAAAGAAAACAGTACATGACTTTAATAATGCCCAGTCCATAGAAAAATCAAAGGTTCCTTGCGAGCCTTTTCCTACCCTACACAAGGTGGGTCCTCTTAGATTGTACATGTTATGACTTCCCTTATGTTGTAGATCCACGTCTGTCGTGAATTGTAATACCGTCGTGAATTGTAATACCTGTCGTGAATTGTAATAACAGTTGTCGTGAATTGTAATACCTGTCGTGAATTGTAATAACAGTTGTCGTGGATTGTAATAACGTACCTATCGTGAATTGTAATAACCTGTTGTCGTAATTTGTAATAATCCGAGCTGTCGTGAATTGTAATACCACGTTGTCGTGATTTTAATAAGTCTTAAGAACAAACAATTACAAAAGAAAATAACAAAAATGACGAGCTGTCGTGAATTGTAATACCACGTTGTCGTGATTTTAATAAGTCTTAAGAACAAACAATTACAAAAGAAAATAACAAAAATGACGCAAAAAGACCAACCTTTATTTTGATCCATGTGTATTTTTTAAAATTTTGAAACACAAAATCCAGCTTACTTTCGTAACATATGTTTACGCTTTGAAATTGAAGTGATGACTCAAATCACCTGGTAAACAATTCATGTTCTATGATAATAATAAAGTACAAAAGATTCGCCCCGTGCTAATCATTTTCATTTTGCGGCGTAGGTCAACAGTAACTAGGAAAGAAAAAAAAAAACAGAGCAAACATCTCCTGCATTAAGGTGATGTTACACGGGACGATTCGCAAGGACGATTTTTAGCGCAACAATGTTGCGTTATAAGTTGCGCTAAAAGTTGACGCCGTGTAACATGGGTGGATGGATTGCCCTTAGCTCCAGGTGGAGCATAAGCCATTGACCACTTCCGTTCTCCATCGGCTTCTGTCCTGGGCAATCCTGTCTAAGGTGCTCCAAGTGTGGCCCCAGTTTCTCATTTGGGACTCTACATCCCTTCTCCAAGAGTTCCTGGGGCGACCCCTCTTTCTCTTGCCCTGGGGGTTCCAACGTAGCGCCTGCCGGGTGATGTTGTTAGCCGGTTTTCTTAAGGTGTGACCTGTCCATCTCCACTTTCTCCTTGAGATCTGAGTTACGATTGGTTCCTCGCCTGCTAACTCCCACAGCCTCTCGTTCGTTACCCTGTCTGTCCAACTGATTTTTAAAATTCGCCTAATGCACTTGTTGACGAAGGACTGTAATTTCTGGGTCATTTGCTTAGTTGTTCTCCAAGTTTCTGAGCCATAGAGGAGGATTGCTTTCACATTGGTATTGAAAATTCTAAATTTGGTTCTCCGTGAGATGAAGGGGGAGGACCACACTTTCCTCAGCGTGTTGAAAGCTACTCTGGCTTTGTTTATCCTGACCTTGATATCTTCAGCGGAACCTCCTTCAATGCTGACTACACTGCCTAGGTAGACAAAAGATGTTACTTCCTCCAAGATGGTATCCCTCATTTTAACTGGTCTGTTGTTGGTGCAGTTGACCTTCATAACCTTGGTCTTGCTCACATTCGGATGCAGGCCTAACTTGATGGAATTAGCTGTTAGCCGTGCCGTTTTGTCCTGCATTTGTTGGTTGTTACTTGACACCAGGGCGATATCATCAGCGAACTCTAGATCTTCAAGTTGCTCCAATAAGTTCCACTGGATGCCATTTCGCTGTTCTCTAGTTCTTCATGATCCAGTCCATAGCAAGTAGAAACAAAAACGGTGCCATCAAACAACCTTGCTTGACCCCAGTGTTGACCGTGAAGCTATCTGACAATCCACTAGCGTGAAGGACTTTGCAAGTCATCTTATCATAGGTGTTTTTGATGATTCGAATGAATTTCCCCGGTATGCCATAGTGTCTCATAAGGCACCAAAGAACACTTCTATCGAGGCTATCAAAAGCCTTTTCAAAGTCGATAAAATTGACGTAAAGAGAAGTGTTCCATTCAATTGACTGCTCGATGAGTATCCTAAGTGTGGCTATTTGGTCGATACAGGAGTGGTCCTTCCTGAAGCCAGCCTGCTGATCTCTCAATGTAGCGTCCACAGCCCCTTGAAGACGAAGCAGGATAATTCTGTTCAGCACCTTCCCTACCGCTGACATCAAGGATATTCCTCTGTAGTTCTTGCACTCCCGGTGGTCACCTTTCTTTGGCAGTTTTACAATGTAGCTCTCATTCCAGTCCTGGGGCATCTCCTCCTCTTCCCATATCTTTCCAAACAAGCCATAGAGGATATCTGCTGATAGGTTGGGGTCAGCTTTCAGGGACCTGGAGGTATGTTATCTGGGCCAGCTGCTTTCCCTGACTTAAGCATCTTGATGGAACGCACGATCTCTATCTTGGATGGCTTCCCGCAGTTCACATTCAGCTCAGCTGAAGCCTCCGGAATTATTGGAAGTTCTGGTGGGGGAGGTCGATTGAGGAGATCATTGAAGTATTGGGCCCACCGCTTAAGCTGCTCATCTTCCCTTGTCAAGATATTACCGTCCTTGTCCTTTACTTGGCTGCTAGTCTGTTGAAATTTACCTGCCAACTTCCTGGTGGTATCATAAAGGTCCTTCCTTCATACTACCATGTGCTGCAGCCTCTTCTGCCTTCGTCGCTAGGGTATTCCCTTTTATCTTGTTTGATCTTATGCTTTACTTCTCTGTTTGCTGCCTCATACTTCTTGTGCACCTCTGCCTTTTCTCTCCTAGTCCTGCTCCTGTTGTACTCTTCCTTCAGATGTTTCCTTTTGCTGATAGACCCCATGGTTCCCGGTGTAATCCATTCCTTGTGCTCAGCTGTCTTAGTCCCTAACACGTCCGCACATGTTCTGTTGATACTCTCTTTGATGTCATTCCATTCATCCTCTATGTTTAGATCTTGTAGAGGCTGAAATCTGTTAGACAACGACAACCGGAAGCTCTGTACTGTATCACTATCCCTATCCTTAAGGTAGTGCACATTGTACTTTATCCTTGGATTTCGTGGCTGGTAATTACGCTTCAGCTTCAATCTGACTCTGGCAACTAGGAGGCGATGGTCCGATGCAGCGTCTGCACCTCTCTTGACCCGTGCATCCAATAGAGATCGCCTGAACTTCTGTGAGATGCATATATGATCTATTTGATTTTCTGATATGTGGTCAGGCGATGCCCATGTTGCCTTGTGGGCTGTTTTGTGCAGGAACAAGCTTCCCCCGATGACAAGGTTGTAGTCTGCACAGAAGTCTGCGAAGCGTTCACCATTCTCGTTCATTGTCCCCAAACCATGTTTGCCCATAACCTGCTCGTATCCTCTGTTATTCTCTCCTATCTTTGCGTTGAAGTCACCCATTATCACTACAAGATCTCTTTCCTTAGCTTTGTTGACTATTTCAGTAAGGGCTCCATAGAAATTATCCTTGTCCTCCTCAGTTGAATCGTTTCTAGGAGCATAGCACTGAATGATATGTGCGGTTATCTTCTTATGTCTGGTCCTGAACCTGGCAATGATAATTCTAGAGTTTATAGGCTCCCATGAGATCATGGCTCTGCGAGACTCTGATGTTAACATGAATGCGACACCCTTAGTGTGCGGTGCTCTGGCTTCCTGATGGCCTGAATATACGATAGTTGTGCCATCTGCCAGTTTCATCTCTCCTGATGAGGTCCACCGTGTCTCACTCAGTCCGAGGATTGATAACTTGTACCTCTTCATCTCATGTGCTATGATGGTAGCACAGCCTGGTTGGAACATAGTTCTCACGTTCCACGTACCTAATAGGGATGTTGACTTAGGAGATAGAAGAGCTATCGGCTGTATAGGATCCTGACGGCTTTCCCTACACTGCATCATGTGCTGTCTGTGTGACGAGCCCCTCCTCCCCAAGTCGATGGTGTAGTTGAAATTGATCAATGATTCTGTAATCCATTACATCCACTGCACGGGGGATTAGCCTATGCAGCTTCACCAGAGCCCTGTTAGCCAGCATTACCTGTTTCCACCTCTCACGATGAGGACGAGGACGAGGACGAGGACGTAGGGTTGGACTTTGATTCAGCTTCAAAAACTCGCAATGCAAAAATTTCGAAGAAAATCGTCCGCGCACCCATGTTACACGGCGTCAACTTTTAGCGCAACTTATAACGCAACATTGTTGCGCTAAAAATCGTCCTTGCGAATCGTCCCGTGTAACATCGACTTAATAATCATAACCAAGCTTATTGCGCTACTTTCGAGCCATCTTCTTTCGCCAGATAATATTTAAAATTGTAAACCATCCATAACCAGTGGCGTAAAGCTTCAGCCATGCGGTGTTCCACCGCGGATGAGAAATTATTTTCTTTACTTCCAATAATAGGCCATTGCCAGATCCGAATTGTCTGATCAGTTTTGCAACACTGATGTAGCCAGCATTGCCTAATGGAAAATGTACCCGTTTAAGCCTGTGGCGCAGCTTCTTAACACATTCGCGGAATTGACTATTAACGTTGTAAATCTGATTGTACACATAACAAATGTGGTTCGGCCAAGAAAAATCTGATGAATATACTGCTAGTTTGATTATGTAATCTATAAGCTCAATAGGAAGCTGAATTGCCATTGACATTTCTGGCAAGTTTTGGCTTCCTTTGGTCATCGTCAAAGTGTTATCAGGAACAAAACGAATTCGTACGTCGTTGTTCTGTAGTTCTGCACCTGAATCCTCTTGATTCTTTGAGATGTCACCATCTTCATTCTCGTGTGGCTCATGTCTTTCTTCTGTGATCTGTTGTTCTGATCGGTTCAAATTATCGTTGCTGTTTTCATCATGACTCGAGAATTCGCTGTTTTCATAGCGTACTTGACTGACATATTCCATGGCCTCTTCGTTTGAATGGAAGCTTTCTTGAACACATAGATAGTGTTCACCGGCTCCCTCAGCAAAGTGACCTAGCTGAACCGTTGCTACTGGAATGTTTGCAGTTGGAGAAATCACTGTTGTTCCGTCAGGACCAAGGGACGAAACAACAAGAATCTCAACATTGAAAATCTCAGCTGCAGCCTGCAATGTTATATGATCCCCATATTCACCGTTCTTTGCCATTGTCTCAAGATAGTCATCCCATGGTATTGCAGCGAAATACTCTAAAGGATCCCCATCTGCATTATAGGGGTGCTGTGCAAGGTATTCAACTATTTCATCACGAAGGGTTTCCACTGAGCGGTATATACCCAGCCTCTGAAAAAGCCAGTAGCATAACGCTTCAAACTCACAGTTTCCGTCACCTTTTGGATCATAGACCACTGAATAACCCATGCTAGAAAATGATTCATAACGATCGTACCGTGTCATCGGAATGTAGAGCTTTTCTCTGAGTTGCTTCAATTTTAGCTTTTTTTCTTGTTTTGCCCTCTTTTCTTCTTCAGCTTTGCTCATTAGATATGCGATATCTTCAACAGAAACCCACTTCTCTATCTGTCTTTCTGATGTAGGAGGTACAATGCGAACCTTGTACATAGCACTTCTTTTACTTTTCTTTACGATCGTTCCTTTCAGAACAATGCGTCGTTTGGAGGGAATACTTCCTCTGCTCTCTGGTCGGTAGCGCACTAAAACCTCATCACCAGGTTTGTATGCTGGAGTTTTGTGAAGGCGTGCGTGTCGATTAAGCATTCTTTTATTTATTCTTTTGCTGTAAAGCCTTGCCCTTTTTCGCAATTTTTTGACATTACTAAAATGGCACTGATAATCCTTTCTTTTGGGGGCCGCAATAATGCAATGATCCGTATCAGCTTCTTCTTCCTCTAACGCTGCCTTGACAAGAATATTTGATTTCCGACCAAAGTAAATCTCGAATGGGCTTTTCCATCCCAGTTCTTCTTTACTTTCCTCGTTAAGAATGCGATTGTATGAACCCAGATTAGACGCCCAGTTTACACCCTTCTTTCCCAGGTTGATAAGATCGTACATGATCTTTGTTCTTAATCTCCTGTGTGATCGCTCCACCCTTCCCTGTGATTGGGGATGATAAGGTCTTGATTTTATCATTTTGATCTTATAGTGAGTACAAAGAGACCGCAGTTTTCCTTGAAATTCGAGGCCACAGTCACTCTGAAGTCGATCAGGGGGTCCATGTTCATCAAACATTGATCGCAACAATCGAACAACCTCTCTGCTTGACTTGCGTTCCATTGGAACTAGCCATAAAAAGCGGCTAAATACGTCAATTACCGATAAGATATACTTATTCACCTTGCCACTGTGTTTAACGGGATCCTTACTGAGATCAATAAGATCAATCTGGTGCTGTGACCGCACATGCTTTGCTGTAACAGGTTTAGGAGTCGCCTTGTTCTTAAACCTCGCGTTGTGAACTCGATATTTAAATCGTTGTCCGTTACTTGTAGTATTTTCTTTCGCTTAACCCGGCATAACTGCTTGCAGCTCGATCTCGTAGCTTTTTGTACCCTCCAGATTTCGCCTGATCAAAGGTATTTGCAACGACGGCTGATATGGAGGACTTCTTTACAACCTTTTTTCCTGAGAAATATAATGTAGGAGTACTTTCTTTCCCAAGATGAAATTGCTCTTGTCTTCTCCAAAATCGTACCAGGGCGTTCTTTTGGACACGCGTGCGCTTCTTTACCGGCACATCAAATTTTCCTTGGACAAGTAATAACAAGGTGTCATAAACCTCATCACTGATAGGATGAATATACACTTCTCGTGGATCTCTGTCTCTAGGCTTCGACGTATTGCAACAAAGAAAGCAAGCGAAGAATAATACAAAAAGCACGGAACGTTTCCATTTACAAGCCATCTTGATACCACTGTAAAAAGTGTGGAGTATCTCGTGTTTACTTTTGTTTGTTTTGAGTCGTGGGAAACGCTCACTCTCATTGGTTAAACCTTTACAGCTTAACTGATGAAGACAATCCCTCATGCATAGTTTTGGTGGGGGTAAACTATAAAACGAAGACCCTGATTATTTCACCGCTAAATGGTCCTCTTAGCGTATGAGATATGTTTTACGACGTTTTGTGACTTTTCAGGACGGTACGACAGAAAAAAAATAGGGGTCTTCGCTTTTGGGGCCTTCGGACCGTATTTCAACTGCTTGACTTTTCTAAAATACGACAAAAATACGCTATTTCATAACAAAGTATTTTAGAAAAACGAAAGTGATCTTGAGTGGTGACTAAATACATTTGGACAAGGAAGTCTCGTTCTTTTTAAAATGCTCTGCAAGCATGTTGTCTCAACGTACGAGAGTCACGTACATACTTGACACTCGGTTGTAAATAACAGTTCCTTAAGGACTTTCTTCAAATGTTCCCGCACCGACTGACATGTACCGGCTTTACTACTGCGGACTTGACAAAAGCCGGAGGGAATATTACTGATTGAATAGCCCTTGTTGTGTTGGCCAGCAGAGAAGTAATTTTACATCACGAGATTCAAACACGAGTTTCCTGGATAAATCCAGCTAATTCATTGTTATTTTCTTTTGTAATTGTTTGTTCTTAAGACTTATTACAAATCACGACAACGTGGTATTACAATTCACGACAGCTCGGATTATTACAAATTACGACAACAGGTCATTACAATTCACGATAGGTACGTTATTACAATTCACGACAACTGTTATTACAATTCACGACAGGTATTACAATTCACGACAACTGTTATTACAATTCACGATAGGTATTACAATTCACGACGGTATTACAATTCACGACAGAACACACGTACCAATATATTTTACCTAAGAAGGACCTCTATCATTACTATTATTACTTTATTATAATAACTTATTATTCAAATTACCATTTTCATTTTTTTCACCTTGTAACTCTTATTATTGTAAGCGTTAGTTGTTTGTGTTATGAATAAAGCATTAGAAAAAAAACATAGTTGATTAAACTTTTATATGAACATCTAAAAATGCCGACAGCCATTTTTCTTCGTCGCGTCTAGAATTTGACATGCTATACACCTATTTCAAATCAAAGGCTCGTTGCGAGCCAAGTTGTGAATATGAAACAAGCATCGGACCTTTTCCTACCGTACACAAGGTGGGTCTTCTTAGATTGTACATGTTATGACTACTTCCCTTATGTTGTAGATCCACGTACCAATATCTCTTACCAAAGAAAGACCTCTAAAACCTTCGTGAGTAGCTGAGGGAGTCCTGGGTTACTCTTCAGAGCTTGGCAATGTTTGTGAGCCTAACACGAAGGAATGTTTACTAGCGAAAATGAAAATTACGGGACAAACTTACCTTTTCCTTAATTATTAATGTCAGATATCCTTGCCAAACAATAATAACAAGTAAAAGAACCCCAACGTTTTCCCAAACCGACGTTACAGCTCATCGAGCATTCGTAAACACAACGGCCGTAATGGCGGACTCGGTTTACTCCCATTTACTCCATGTATGCTATTACCGAAGTGAAACATATCAACATTATAATATAAATTTAATATAAGTTTGCCAGGTTACCAATGGTTTACGATGAGAGAGTGACTTTTCTCCAATAACCGCAATAAGTCGTATTCACGACTTAAAAAGGGGGCTCTGAACGTGTTTGAACTCGTGCCTCCCGATCGCCGCCATCGGCAGTCAGCACAAACGACAACCATCGTGTAACATATACTTAGTTAACACTAAATTTCATTATTTCAACGTAGATACGCATCAAAACGCGTGTCTTGGTTGAAAAATCCTTTTAGATCAATTTTAATGTTGCATTAAAGACTCCAAATGCGAAACATCTTTAAGCTTATTGTTGTTTTTATTCGTTTACAACAAATTAGTTGCTATCGTTGGATTCACGTTGTTCTTGTTACGAAACGCATTCGTGACAAAGCATTACGTCACTAAGTTTACAGCTGATGGAAGGAGTGAGAGAGCGAGCAACCGATCGATCCAGTGAGTGAGTGAAACTGTCCTCGTCAGCGGTAACCCGTTCATTACTTTCGCGCGTATTCACGGATTAAAAATAAGGTAGATATCAGTAACCTTAAATTGAATATGATATTCTTAGATGTCAAAAGTGTTTTCTTTTTTGCTGTACTATGCCATTAAAAAAAATGAATTTGACTACAAAAAAAATCAATGTTTCTAGTCTATAATGTCCGAAAAAAAATTAGATAGCTACCGGAGGGCTAAGCCTACAATAATTGAAGGTGCAAACATCGCAAAGAAAGGCTTTTTTTTTCAGGACATTTAACTACATTTGAGTAAAAATCACAGCTCTGTAATATGAGGTGAATCGTAATCCTATTGGTTACCAAACAGAGGCTGCTATCCACTCGTGGATTTGCGGCCGGGAGACCCGTGTTGAGAACAGCTGCGTCAGACGTTTTGAGTACGACCCGAAGGCATCAATTAGGTATTCATTTTGTGTATGGAAAAATATTTTGTAAAAGGAATTGGGGTTACACACGAATGCAAGCAATATTTGCATTTAGCAACTCGAATCTCCAACGGGAAAAAGGCCTTTAAAACTCACTTGACTTGACTTACAGCGATATTGAAATCGACATGAAAACAAAACAGAGATGTGTGTGGTTGAAAACGACGTTGCAAACTGTAGTTTTGTGTTTGTCACCCTTGAAGAAAAGTGCACCATATTTGATTATAAAATTCATTTCTTCAGAAATTAAAGGGAAACATGGTCGCAATTTCTGAAATAAAGGACTTAAATTAAGATTTTTTACTAAGGTTGCCAACTTCTTCAAATCAATACTTTTACAAAGCAGCGAAAGTTCACACATTAAAAAACAACACTTTCCGTATTGTCTGGAAAAAATGTATTTGAAGTGCGCAAATATGTTTTAATTTTCGAGAGCTTCTCACTTCAAAATCGAAGAACCCTAAACGCGAAAGATCCGTACATTGCTTTCACAATGACCTCTTTTTTGGCGGTCGAGTATTCTCTGGTCTTTCTGGATATATTTATTTGCATTTGGAACGGGAAATAAGCCTCCTTCAAATATACATGTATACGCAATCTTCATGCGACCAATAAACTTTAAGGCTGGTTTTCACTAGCGCATAAGCACAAGCATAAGCATAAGCATAATCGGCCGAAAAGCAAGTGAGAAGGCCAGAACATAAGCATAAAGACATACGCAAGCGCAGTATGAACGAAATTTTCGATACCAGCTTTCCTCGGTTGCGAAATCTGAATCAAAGATGGCGGATGATTTGGTTGACCGCCTTGTGCTTACGCTTGTGCTTATTTATATCCCCGTTCTCACTTGACATAAATGTGGCACAAGCATAGCATAAGCACAAGAAGAACGGAACGTGTTCGTTCTTCTTGTGCTTATGCTTATGCTTATGTCGTGGGAGTTCTCACTTGCTTCTGGATCTCTTATGCTTATGCTTGTGCTTATGCGCTAGTGAAAACCAGCCTTTACAGCCCATCGAACGATCGACCCAACAAGAGAATTGTTGTCCCCAACCGCTTGTTTTTCGCTTAACGTATTCATGAGTTGAAAAGAGTTGATAAGGGGGATCCCCCTTGTGCGCCCGAGGATTAAGGAAATTCATAGACGTTGCTTGATCACGATGATAACAATAAAACTGATCTCGATCAGCAATTGCAAGGAATTCAAAAATATTAACCAGATGTGTACAACTCAACATGACGTATCATAACCGAATTTTATTTCACCGCATATTTAAGCTTGATCTTGATAAAATTTATCGTACGGTAGATGCGACTGCCAACTGTTGCTCAGCGGATTTTCTCTATTCGATACCCAGGCTTCTCCCGGGTGTAAACTTAATCTTCATCTTAATCTTCTATCATTCATAACCCAATTTACAGTTGTCTTCTTAGTGACCTGGCCTCTGAGTAGAAGTGAGGTTGAAGTTGACCTTGCTTTGATACTGCCTTCCTGCTTTTGATATCCAAATCATGTTGTTCTTATGCTAACTAGTTTTTATTGAGCGTGAAGTACATGTGAAAGACGAAACAAGGTGAACTTCAGTCTTACTTTCACTCAACAAAATGGTCTATTCAGATGTTGAAGGATTAATTACAATGTAAAATATAAGAAACTAGAGCTGCAGCAACTTGAGAAATGTTTCTTTATTACAAAACTAAATAAGCTATATTTAAACAACAATGACAGCTGTCAGTCATTCTCAATAACCTATATAGGTCTATATAAACACCTTGAAATATAGCCATTTTGGCGAACAATATTATGCAAAAGTTTCACTGTGATATCCTGAATGCCATTTTTTAAATGAATCTCTATTAATGATCATTAAAAGTATCAAATGTTAAAGTGAATATAACGGATTTCTATTATTTGCTTGATATAAAAGAAATGGTGTTCTGATAAGAAAATTGAAAATCGTTTTTCGATATCGAGTTTTTTTCTCCGTGTTTTAGTCGTCTAAAAAACGTGAAAATTCACTTCCGTTGGGGTACAATGCCGCGCAACAAAAAAGACTGGGGATAGTCGGTGTGATTTCAATACAGGAATACCAGTTTCGCGGCTTCTCAGTTTCGTTTGGTATGCCTTGAGGAAGAAACATGGTTTTGTTATATGTTATCTGTGGTTGTAGTAACAACCCTCTCCCCCCTCCCCAAAAAAAAAAACAAACAAACAAACAAACAAACAAAACAAAAACAAAACAAAAACCAGACGAGTCGAAGCTAACAGTCCTGTATTGACGTCACAGCCGACTTTCCCCAGTCTTTCTTCTTGCGCCGGTGATATTGTACCCCACTCGTTTTAAGACGTTTAAAACACGGAGAAGAAAAATCGTTATCGAAAAACGTTTTTCCTTTTCTTTTATAGATTCAATCAAGCAAATAAAAAAATCCGCCAGTACACTTTAAAGAAGCTTTAAAAGTCAAAACTAAGGTTTATCTCTACAATCAGTTTTCATTACTTTAACAATTTTTTTGCAGGTAGTTGCATGCAATATAATATTAACTACCAGTATGACACCCTGTAATACGTCCTAGGAGATTATCGCGATTAATTATCTTGAAAAACTAGACAGTCAGGGAATTTGTTAAAATTCCCAGGTCAAATTCTAAGCATAGCCTATCAATAGTTCATTTTACAGTTGTGTGCTTGGCGACCTTGCCTTTGAATGGAAGTGAGGCTGGAAGTGACCTTGCTTTGATACAAACCTTTCTGCATTTCATATGTTAATAATGCTGTTCTCATGCTAACTAGGTAAATTTACATCTGAAAAGCTCCAAGGTCTGTATCATAACAAGGTCAACTTCAACCTCGCTTCCACTCAAAGGCCAGGACACTAAGAAGACAACTGTAAAATGGTCTATTCTAACACAGCCTATCAATATTGACTAAGATACAGCAAGCCTGTTGACCTTAACCAATGACACTAATGCAAATTTACCAGAGCCGACTGATTGTTAGCTGTCGAGTTGTGTATTTCTGATGCACCTTCAATTGTACGTCCTATTTGAGGAACATCTTGGCCTGGCTGTGGAAGGAAACAAGGAAAAACGAAAAAAAAAAACGTTGCTCTGCTATATTTTGTCCTGGTTACCTATTTGAGTAATAATATTATTTTTTTTTACACGTGGGGATGAGATGGTAATTGTAAAGTTAAATATTTGAAATGAAATGAAAGGAAATGAAACGAGTTTCGTCTAAACCTATGCTAGGAAATGTCCTGCACTAGGCAAGAAACAAAAAATAATTTATTACAGTCAACGCTCTCATAGGGACCACCTCTCGTAAGCGACAATTTCCCATAAGCGACCACTTTGTAAATAACCGTTTTGTTTCTCAGTCAAATACTGTTTCAAAAATTCTCTCGTAAGCGACCACTACTCAAATTTCTTAAGCGACCGCGACCACTTTTTTAGGCCGGATATTTGACATATTCTTTTGTTTTCTGTTTCCGGTAAGCGACCATCGGGCATGATCACGTATGATCGTAAGAAACTCATTACTTGAATGTCACAAAAGTTCAGTTTTTAATAGCGCTGACCCGGAGTGCTGACGGATGATCACAGTTTACTTACAAAAAAAGATGGCTGTAATAAGATCTGTAGATAAACAAGCGGATTGTTACAGTGATCTGTTGCAAAATGTTGACTTGAGGCTTAAAACCCAGAAGCAATCGAGCATTCTAGACTTCGTGGAGAAGCGTTCGAATGCAACCGAGTGAAGAGGCCCTGTCTCATGTCGGTGATTTATCAATGCTTCACGTCGCCGTCGAAAATTGAACGAACATAGTTTGTCGCAATTTTAGAAAAGGTGGACAATGGTACGTTATAAAGAAACGCCTACAGTTCTACAATAGCTCAGTTATCGTTCGGTGCGCATCGAACACGTAACATGCTACTCTAGCCATTCATGGTAACTGACCTGCGTACAACATTTTTAGACCAACTGACCTGATAAATCGTGGAGGCGCGGTGGTTTAGTGATTAGCGCGTTTAACTTTCGTTTGACAGGTCAGTGGTTCGAACCTGGCGTGCGTTTCTTAAAACTCACGAAGACCTATCGGGTCCGAAAAGCTATTTTATGTACCGACTGTTTACCAACATAGATTCAATTTCGTTGATTTTAAGAGCTAAACATTAAAATTCAAGTTGACAAAAAAACGTTGCACTTGTTTGCGAGCTAAATACTTCACCGCCATTCGAACTTTACGTAAATGTTACGTAAATTGTCTTACTTTGGTGCTGACCAGGCAACTACTAAGTGGTTTCAGTCATACCTAAGTAATCGGACCCAAAGGTGTAATGTAAATGGCAATCTGTCAACTGCCAGTACTGTTACTTGTGGCGTACCGCAGGGTAGCATCCTGGGTCCCTTGCTTTTCTTGATGTACATTAACGATCTCCCTAACTGTCTGCGGGTTGCTGCGCCGAGAATGTTTGCCGATGACACCAGTATAACTTTATCTGCAAAAATGCTAGCCGATCTGAAACTAGCAGTGACTTCTGAACTTTAAAATCTTACCTGTTGGCTGAGAGCCAACAAATTAAGTTTAAATGTGGCCAAAACTGAGCTAATGATAATCGGATCTACGCAGAGATTGAACGCTCAATGCGAGGAGATTAATATAAGTATCGATGACAGGATGATCAAGAGAGTTACCATACTAAATCTCAGGGTCTTACCATTGATGCACAACTCTCTTGGTCTAAACACGTTGACGAGATAAGCAAGAAAGTCTCTTCAGCCATTGGTGCATTGAAACGTGTACGACCTTTTATTCCGACGGATGTTGCAGTTCAAATTTACAATGCTTTAATATTACCACATTTTGATTATTGCAGCCCGGTTTGGGATAGTATGAGTGGCTGTTTGAGTGATAAATTACTAAAATTACAAAATCGCGCTGCCAGAGTAATTACTCAATCACCTTTTGATACGAGCTCCAACCTCCTTCTTGCGATGCTTAAGTGGGAGAAGCTGTCTCTTCGTCGTAAAAAGCAGAAAGCTTTAATTATGTATAACACATTGAATGAACTTGCCCCAGACTATCTTCAATGTCTCTGTAAATGTTAGCTATTAGTTTTTCGTTGCGTGACTCGCGTCATTTCCGTTTCTATTTTAATCATCTGAATTTTTTTTTGTATTTTGCGTGTGTCGGATCAGTTTTCAGTGTCACATAGAGAATTGTACGGACCGAAAGTAAGAAAGACGCGTATGCCATTAAGATAGTTTCTATCGGAGAAAGAGGTATGTTTTCTTGTTTTATAGTTTTAAGTTCAGTCCTAGTAGTATTGTTATTTCTTAGGTTTAGTGATTTCGTTATATTATTAGAGTTATTCTAGGTAATCGTTTTCATGCATGCCACGTGCTCCCAGTAGAATTATCTTAGAATCTATTGTAATCGCTCGCTTTTCGATTATTATTTTCAGTTTTTACGGGAATTTCAAGTATAATAAACAACTTAGAATCGACGCTTGGGATTCTCTGTCTATAAAACGTTTCTCCGACGGCGATGTTCATCTGAATATTTGAACTGATCTGAAGGAAACCCGATGTCAACATCCGCCCCCGCTACAGTAAAAACTCTCTGGCTAGAAACTCAGCGGAGGAAACACGCCGCATTGCAATTGAACACTGAACACTCCGATGTCTGAAATGGGAGATTCTGAAGATTCCTTGTCGATCAGACTTCGAAATCTTACAGAAAAGGGAAGAATGTATCACCTTAATTTACTCGAGGAACAAAGATCTTCCGCTCAGCGCGCGTGGCGCAAACAAATAAACAAAGTTACAAATCTGATAGGAGATTCAACGAACATTGATCTCCTAAAGAGCGAGAGAACATTCCTCGAGACGAGAATGGATATTCTATATGCGGCAAGCAATCGACTCTGCGAAGCGCTAGCAGATAACTACGAAGCAAAAAAGGAGGCGGTGGCGCAATTAGAATCACTGGAGCGCGAGCATTCAGACACGCTGAGAAGATTAAATAACAAACTTTCGGATCTTCGACAAGATGTAAGCGAACGCTCTTCACGATCAAAACATTCCAGCCGAGGTTCTCGAAGCCTTTAATCCGAGAAATTATCTATCGCATCTTCGCTATCAAAAAGAGCGGATATGGCTGCAAATGTCGCAAGACTCAAAACTCAGTTGGAATTTGCGGACGTCGAAGCACGGAAAACAACTACCTTGAAGGAGTGCGAGGACGAACTTAAACGATTTAGACTAAGCAAGGAGCTGGCAGTCGCCAAAGCCGAAATGGAAGCGGTCAACGTAGCCGATGAGAAGAAAATTGAGAAGGACGATCGCAAGGAAGATCAGCTTATCCCGCAAGAAACCGACAGGAATTACGTTCTCCAAAATTATTTGAAGACTCGTGATCAAATGTCATCGGTGACAGACGCCAGCTTTCCGACCGTTGAAACGCATGTTGAATCTGTTTCGGATCGCGAGAGTCCCGAAGCGAGACGGACTTTAATAAAGGAGGAACTCTGGACTTCTCCTTTGAAAGTGAGATCTACCGAAGATACGAATTCTAGACCGGTGTTACGTCCCGACTCATCACCGAATCCGTTCGTGTCACCGAAGTTTAGTTCGCCCGACGTCGATGCATTGGCCTCTCACAGTCGGAAACCAATTCCCAGCTCAACACCGAATCCGTTCGCGTGTCCGAAGTCTACAGCTCTTCGATCGTCGCTGAATCCTTTTGCAGCCGAGTTTGAGACAAGTCCCTACAGAGTTCCGCGCACACGTGTTGACGCTAAAATTCCCGCAAGCGATACAGCCAAGACCGGAATCACAGCAGACAAAACAAGAGCCAGTCTTCCCCTGAACAGTTCGTCCGTCGAAGACTCACTGCATCGTTTAGCTGATGTGCTTTGTCAGCGACGTCTTCAAGACACGCTTCCTCTCCCAGAACCAGAGATCTTCGGCGGCGATTTACTGCACTATCCCCTGTGGTTGAAGTCTTTCGAAACCATCATAGAAGGCCAGACAGACAAGGTTTCCCAAAGACTGTACTACCTCGGAAAGTATACAAGGGGCGAACCACGAGAGGCGATCAGTGGCCTCCTGTTACTGGAAACTGCCGACGCATACCGACGAGCAAAGAAGATCCTAGCAGAGAGATTCGGCAACCCATTTCTGGTAGCAGACGCCTACAGAAAGAAGATTAACGAATGGCCGAAAATCCCTCCAAATGACGGAACAAGCCTACGCAAATTTTCGGATTTCCTCATCCACTGCCAAACGGCGACAAAGACCATCAAATACCTTAAGGTGCTTGACGACCCGGATGAAAACCAGAAGATGCTCCAAAAGCTTCCGCGCTACTTGATAGATCTATGGGGTCGCGAAGTTGATCGCTGGCTCAACAAAGAAGGAGAAGAGCAGAATCGCGGCGAAGAAAGCGTACCCGATGGAGATGGAACAGCCTACCCCCCTTTCACAGCCATCTGCCGGTTCCTCGAAAGAGAAGCAAGAATTGCGTGCAATCTGGTAACGACAAGGCAATCGGTCAAGGTTAGCACTTTCGCTACTGGTTCTGGTGAAGTGAAGACCAGCGCTTCCGACAGTAAAAGGGAGAATAAACCTGAAGCTACCACGTGTCCGCTGTGCAAGGGACCTCACGACTTGGACGCATGTAAAAAGTTTCTAAGTATGTCCCTGGCAGAAAGAAGAGATGTCATCAGATCGAAGGCACTGTGCCTTATTATTATTAGAAAGGACTGTCGAAGAAGGCGAGTATGCAAAACCTGCAATGGATTTCATCCAACCTCCCTTCACAGTGATCCTGCCAAGATACCCGAGCAAGACAAAGCAGTAACGAATGCAACCGAAGTAACGAATGTAACCGAAGTCATCTCGAACCGTGTGAAGGTCTGCGACACGAATAGTACAACTGCGCCTTGCATGCACTCGTTAATAGTTCCTGTATGGGTTCATCACAGAAAGGATGCTCAGAACAAATTGCTGATCTACGCTCTCCTGGATGAGCAATCTGACGCTTGTTTTGTAAACGAAGATGTTCTGCGAAAGCTGGATTTGAAAGGACCAGAGGTAGACCTAAAGATTTCGACGGTCCTAGCAGAGGAAGTGGTTACAAGTCAGAAGATCGAAGGCCTGGTTGTGCATGGTTACAACGAAGAGGGTGAAATCCCTTTACCCAAGACCTACTCAAGATCCACCATACCGGCTAAAAAGAGTCAGATTCCAAGGCCCGAATCCGCCCATGGTTGGCCACATCTCCAAATGGTATCTGAGAAGCTGTTGCCCTTCCGTAGTGACGTTGAGGTCGGCCTCCTTATCGGTTTCAACTGCCCTCGTGCGATTAAACCGCTTGAAGTTGTTCCAGGAGTAGAAGATGACCCGTACGCTAAGCCAACCGCTCTTGGATGGGGAATCATTGGTGCAGTAAACCCTCTAACACATGAAGATGACGCTGAAACCGAGAGTGACATTTTCTGCAATCGCATTATTACCCGAGAAGTCCAAGTAGACTCAAGTAGGAAGATGTGTCACTTTGCGTTAAAGACAGAAGTGAAAGAGCTGCTCAACCCACACGATGTTGCTAAGATGTTCACACTTGACTTCAATGAAAGACAAACCGAAGAGAAGTCGCTATCCTTTGAAGATCGGAAGTTCCTCAAAATAGTACGAGATGGTGTTCGTCAACGAGATGATGGCCACTACGAGATGCCTCTGCCTCTGAAGAAAGAAGACGTGGAACTGCCAAACAGTAAGGAATTGGCCCTGAGCCGCCTACTAACGTTGAAACGGAGATTGACCAACGATGACCAATTCCGAACAGATTACAGTGGCTTCATGCAAGACATCATAACTAGTGGATATGCAGAACGAGTTCCCACAGACGAATCATCCTCAGACAATAAGCGAGTATGGTACATTCCACACCACGGAGTGTATCACAATAAGAAGCCTGGGAAGATCAGAGTCGTGTTCGACTGCAGCGCAGTATGTGATGGACAGTCCCTAAACCAGCAGCTATTGCAAGGCCCAGATCTGACGAACAATCTCACAGGAGTACTATGCCGATTTCGTCAAGAGCGAGTAGCCTTTATGTGCAACATCCAGGCGATGTTTCATCAAGTCAAAGTCGACGAGTACCATCGTAATAACCTGAGATTCTTGTGGTGGGATAACGAAGAATTCAAGGGAGATCCAGTACAGTACCGTATGACTGTCCACCTTTTTGGCGCTACTTCCTCGCCCGGCTGCGCAAACTTCGCTCTCAAGACCACTGCCGACCAGTACGAAGAAGATTGCGGCACCGAGGCAGCAGATTTCGCGAGAAAGGATTTCTACGTGGATGACGGACTCAAGTCGGTACCAACCGTTGAACAAGCAAAGAACCTGATCAGAAATACCAAGTCACTGTGCCAGAAAGGTGGTTTCCGTCTCCACAAGTTTACATCGAACAGCAAGGAGGTGATAAATTCCGTTCCCTCAGAAGATCAAGCGAAGGACACAAAGGATCCTCGCCTTGTCAGTAACGATCCAGTCATCGAACGCGCTCTGGGAGTTCACTGGTGCATCGAATCAGACACGCTCCAGTTCAGAATCGAGTTGAAGGACAAACCGCTTTCAAGAAGAGGCATTCTATCCACAGTTAGCTCGGTGTTTGATCCCCTTGGCCTCGTCGCCCCATTCATCCTGGTAGGAAAGAGAATCCTGCAAGAGCTGTGCCGTGATGGAGTTGGCTGGGACGACGAAGTACCCGAATACGTGAGACCTAGATGGGAGAAATGGAGATCTGAACTTCCTGCCCTAGAGAAGCTCAACATAGCAACATGTCATAAACCTGAAGAGTTCGATGAGATCAAGCACACAGAGTTGCACCACTTCTCAGACGCTTGTCAAAATGGCTATGGGCAGTGTACCTACCTACGATTAGTCGATGCTAAGAACCAAATACACTGTTCTCTTGTGATGGGAAAGTCGCGCGTGACGCCCTCAAGTAGTTTAAGGCCTGGGTCAAGGCCTTTGACCAGGAAAAAACGGTTTATTCTTAATAACTTTTACAAACGGAATGGAACTGAATCGAAATTTGGCACATAGAAACATATTATCGTCCTTAACATCTTTAAGTATAATAAGCTTTGATATAGGTCACGTGACATGTCACGTGCCCATTTTTCTTAAAATAGGGAATATTTGACGAATAGGTGATGGGTTTAAGAGAAAACATCAAATAAAAATACTTTTCTGATGCAGATTAAATATCTCCAGCCCTTCACGTTTGGAATGAGTGTCCATTAATCTCTAAAAAAAAGTTATGAGGACAAAGGTCATTTTTCAGTCCAAAATTCAACCTATAATTATTTATAATTGTAATTTAAAGACTTGAGGTCAATCATTCCAAACGTAGAAGGTTAAATATGTTAAACCTCCATCGGAAAAGCTAATTTGTTTAACTATACAAAGAAAATTCGCTACCAAATCGCCGATTTACGTAATTTTAAAATTGTGATCACGTGACATGTCACGTGACAAAACTTTTGCGTTAAGGCAAAAGAAAACATCAAGATTAATATTCAGGGAAAATTTCATTTTGATCTAGGTTTTCTCGGTGAAGATATTAAGTGTCAACCATATTTTCCGAACACACTTTAAACCCAGGCCTTAAACTCCTTGAGCGTTGAAGCCTGTCACCATACCTAGACTGGAGCTGATCGCTGCACTCGTTTCGTCCAAGATAAGCTACACGCTGCGGAAAAAGCTGGAGTACAAGGAAAAAGGAAACGTTTTGGACTGACAGCAAGACGGTCTTAGGCTACATCAACAATGATGCCAGGCGATTCCATGTCTTGTCGGCAACCGCGTCCAGGAGATACGAGAGAAGACATCGCCGGACCAGTGGCGCTACGTTGAAACGAAATCCAATCCCGCTGACATTGCTTCTCGCGGCGCTGGTGCCCAAGAACTGATTGACAGCTCCCTGTGGTGGAATGGGCCAGAATTCCTTTGGAATTCTCATGAAGATTGGGATCCTGTTGACAACATCCCTCCGATCCCTCCTGACGACCCGGAAACCAAGAAGATCACTGTGCGAGCAACTCAGGTTGAAGAACCATCCTCCCTATTGGAGCGCCTGAAATATTTCTCCAAACGCCATTTGTCTCCGTCTGCAGAGAAGATTCCGCAAGACCAGTATCTGTGCTTCCCAAGATACAAGTCCAGACACAGCAGAAAGAATGGGAAGAGCGACCACCTATGTCCCTGTAAATGTTCAAGAGCTGAAATATTCTGAGTTGCAAATTATCAAGACGGTCCAGAATGAAGTGTTTCCAGAAGAAATACAGTTACTGAAGACTCTCAACGTCCAACCACAAGTCATTAACCGAAGCACTGCCAAGGACGGAAACCGCGCGATGAAAAGATCAAGCTACCTGTACAAGCTTGACCCGTTCCTAGACGAAGACGGTGTACTAAGAGTTGGTGGGCGGATCAAGCGCTCTAGCCTCCCCTATGAGGTGAGGCATCCAGTCATACTCCCCAGAAAAGGACATGTGACTGACATGATCCTCTGCCATCATCATCAGACCATCCAGCACCAGGGCAGAGGGATCACTCAAGGTGAAGTTCGCTCAGAAGGATACTGGATTATCGGCGGAAGTTCTGCCGTATCGAGCCACATATCGAAATGTGTTACATGCCGCCGACTGAGAAGCATGCCTCAAGAGCAAAAGATGGCGGACCTACCAGAAGATCGCCTAGAGCCAGCACCGCCCTTCACCTTCTGTGCAGTGGACTACTTTGGTCCCTGGTACATCAAGGATGGCCGTCGTGAACTCAAGCGTTATGGAGTTCTATTCACGTGCCTAGCGTCCAGAGCCATTCATCTGGAAGTCGCGAATAGCTTGTCCACAGATTCGTTCCTGAACGCCTATCGTCGTTTCGTAGCACGCCGTGGACCAGTACGACAGTTGCGATCTGACCAAGGCACAAATTTCGTTGGCGCGATGAACGAGCTGAACCAAGCTATCTCAGAATTAGGACACGAGCAAATCAGACAAGAGTTACTGAAAACCAACTGTGATTGGGTAGACTTCAGGATGAACTTCCCACACTCGAGTCACATGGGTGGGGCGTGGGAACGCCAAATCCGCACCGTGCGAAATGTATTGGCGTCGCTTCTTAGCCATCATGGAACTCAACTCGACGGCGAGACGCTCCGAACCTTCATGGTGGAAGCCGAAGCTATAGTTAATTGTCGTCCACTGACTGTGGACACAATAAATTCTCCACAGTTGCCTCAGCCTCTCACACCAAACCACCTGCTTACGATGAAGTCAAAGGTCATCATGCCCCCACCTGGAAAATTCCAACGTGCCGACCTGTATTCGAGAAAGCGATCGCGAAGGGTGCAATACCTAGCGAATGAATTCTGGATACAGTGGAAGAAGGATTACCTGCAGTCCCTGCAGCCGAGACAGAAGTGGTCTGCGACAAGACGAAGTCTTCAGGTGAACGATATCGTCATCGTTAAGGATGATCACTCGCCCAGAAACGCATGGAAAACCGGGATCGTAGAGGAGACGTACCCTGACAAGGATTGTCTGGTCCGGAAGGTTCGGTTGAGAATTGCTGATGACACCTTGGACAAGAACGGCCGAGCCACCGCACCAGCATCATTCCTGGACAGACCAGTCCAACAACTGGTCCTGCTGCTGAAGAATGAGGAGTATGAAGACCGGGGAATCCCCACCTGAGACGCCATTAGAGCCGTGAAGTCCTGTAGGGGCCTACAGCCCATTGAACATTATTTTAGTTAGTTTTGGTTGATTCTAGTATGTAAATTTCTGTCGTAATTTAGGGGAACCATGTAAATGTTAGCTATTAGTTTTTCGTTGCGTGACTCGCGTCATTTCCGTTTCTATTTTAATCATCTGAAGTTTCTTTGTATTTTGCGTGTGTCGGATCAGTTTTCAGTGTCACATAGAGAATTGTACGGACCGAAAGTAAGAAAGACGCGTATGCCATTAAGATAGTTTCTATCGGAGAAAGAGGTATGTTTTCTTGTTTTATAGTTTTAAGTTCAGTCCTAGTAGTATTGTTATTTCTTAGGTTTAGTGATTTCGTTATATTATTAGAGTTATTCTAGGTAATCGTTTTCATGCATGCCACGTGCTCCCAGTAGAATTATCTTAGAATCTATTGTAATCGCTCGCTTTTCGATTATTATTTTCAGTTTTTACGGGAATTTCAAGTATGAGTATGAGTATGAGTATGAGTATGAGTATGAGTATAATAAACAACTTAGAATCGACGCTTGGGATTCTCTGTCTATAAAACGTTTCTCCGACGGCGATGTTGATCTGAATATTTGAACTGATCTGAAAGAAACCCGATGTCAACATCCGCCCCCGCTACAGTCTCTTCACTCAACGTCACGTTAATGATTATAACCTAAGAAATCTTGAAGGAAAGTTTTCGCTGCCCAAGCCAAATACTAATTACCTAAAACGAACTTTTTGCTAGAGCGGGGCCTGTTTGTGGAACAACTTGCCCCAAGATTTAAAAAGCGTTTGTTCTATTGGGCGGTTAAAACGGGGTATTAAGAAAGTATCTGAGATATCGGATTCCCACACGGCAATCATGTAAAGCAGTTGTACAAGTTTTAATTTTTAATTATTAACTTAACTGATGATTCTCCGTGTTTAAATAAAGATTTACAAAGAAACTGAATTGTAAAAATAACTTTCAGACCCAAAAAGTCTTCGGGAGTTTTGAGAAACAGACGCCTGGTCTCTAGTCTGTCTACTGTCCTGTTGTTTCCTCAAATTGGTGAAAAAAATATGCCAAACCACCGTTCTTTGTCGCTAATTCTCGGCTTTGCACTATGTCGCTGTCGGAATTGCGCCGAGAAAGACTGTCTTTTGTCGCAATTTCATTTTACGTGCTGTCGCTACTTTTTAGGTCATGTCGCCCGTCGAAATTTACCCTGGTAGGGCCTCAGTGAATGTAAATACAGTCTGATCTAGAGTGCGAGTGTATGCCCCCCATGTTTGACATTTTTTCCAGGTTTTGTTCGGTTAAATTTGAATTTCAGGTGATTTCGATTAACAGGTGACACATTTTATAAACTAATTTCGATTTTGAGACGGCAATACTGCATTATATTGACGGCTAGTTGGGAGAAAATATATTCCGTATTGGGTGGAGTCGCGAATACGGAGAATATATTTTCGTCCAACTAGCCGTCAACATAATGCAGTATTGCCGTCTCAAAATCGAAATTAGTTTTGTATCACGATTCAACTGTTTTTCGGGGCAAAAAAGTAAAACTGAAGATAACTTGTGCTGATCAAAACTGAAATTCTTACTAGTCATGAGCTGACGTACACGACGTTTTGTACGCGTTATCATATTTTTGTTTAGCAAAAAAGTTTTAAAAACACGGACTTTTGACGCTATAAATTGCTCATTGAAATCGAACAAATTTGATAGAACATCTTTTCGACGTTTTTCAAAGTTACAAACGTCGAAAAAATGAGTAAATAACGCAAACTTGTCGAGGTTTTAGCCAAAAACTTTTTTCCAAATTATGATGGCGTGATAGCGCACGCACAGCATAGCTCAACGTAAACAAACCGTTCAAACGAACAAAAGCAGCTTTTAAACTCGTCTTATCGTTAATTTTTTATAGAAAGGGCCGTTGCATTGAATATAGCATTGTTTATCTTGCAAACTTGACAAAGTAATCAACATTTTTGCCCCTCCTTTGAAGATAATTTAAAATTTTGTTTTTTCTACACAAGGAACCCATTAAATTGCCGAGGGAAAATTTCAACCAATCACAGGCTGGTTTTTGACACGACAATACGACTTTATATTGAAGTCTTAAAAGCAGACAAAAGTATCTGAGAATCGTGATACCAAACTGTATTGTAGTTTTCCTGAATCGTGTTGCTTGTAAAAAGAACAAATTAGTTTCAGGCAGAGAAACGTTGTCTATTTGCCTAATTTTAGCTTATAAGGTAATATCTTTATGTGATTTTACGTTACTCAATTCAGTTTGAGCTTATTTTGTTGATTTTTCCCGTAAGCGATCACCTCCCGTAAGCGACCACTTTGTCGTGTACCAAGAGTGGTCGCTTACGAGAGAGTTGATTGTAATTGATTTTTTCACCCCGGAAGAGAGTTCCAATTCTTGAAAACAGGGACGGAATCGTGTTGGTATGAACTTCTCTCTCCCAGATCTCGTGCAAACAGCCAGACGAAACTGGGTCTAGCAACAGGACAAAAAGTATTCCGTGAAAATATAATGATGTAAAGATTTATTTACATGTCCCAACTACTTGCCATAAATACGGCTTAGGAAGACAATTTAAACTAAAACAACAATGGCGACCATCCATACTTTCTCATAAGCGGAGAAACGGAGTGAAAAAGAAAGGGAGGGGTGGGTGGCGTAGAAGGTCAGGGGAAAATGGTTTAAAATAAACATACGGAAAATATGTTCGACTCTGCAGGCCTTACTTCTTTGCAAAGTGAGTGAAGTTTTGCTCCAATCGCATTACCAGGCCATGTTCTTATTTACCCTATTGATGGTTATTAATGCAATAACGACTTACCTGATAATACATGTGATACATCGGAAGGGGCTGAGGCATTTGGTGGCTTGCGCCACTGATTTTGGCGATTGCAGCGGAGAGAAGGATTTCAAAGATAGACAATATGACAATGACACCGAATACGGCCAGTGCTTCTTCGTCCTGATCAGTGAACTCCAGTATTGCATCTTTCTTCACAAAGAATGTTAACGCCCCACTTGGGCTTCTGTTAAAGTTCTTTGCTTCCATGTGTCGGTTAATCAACAATAGCTCCATGCCAAAGTATTGATACTTCAGTATAGTAATAGCCAAGAATACGATACACGTCACGCTAACTGACCAAATTGCATTTATCTAAAATAAAGAAGATAGTGACATAAAAATACTGTTTAGAAATATAAACAGTCGTCTCTTTTTTACCGCTGACATACTTGTGACATCTGCCGCCAGCGCAGTAAACTACCCCAAGTCCTTGCCGCTAACATGCCTGAGAAGTTCAATGGAGTTCTGGTTTGCAGCCGCATCAGCGGTTCTCCGGAGAGCTTGCAAAAATATAGAACATCGTCGTCTGCACAGCTGCAGTACAAACTTGTAATAAACGACTTTTTTACCCTTCCCCAAAATTCGCTAGTTTCCTTATGATTTTGTCCTATCAGTGGTGCTTTTCCAAATACCTGTGATTCACCTGAACTACTGAACTTTTTCGCACACGTGCCGAAAGCGTTGAAAAATCTTGCATGCTATTAAGAATTTGGTTATTGTTCATCGAGGTTTGTAAGATAGATGAATGTTTATTCATTTGTCTCATGATGGAGTCACATCGCGACATTTCGACTGATATTACTGCTATATAGTCCACAGGACGAAATAATGAATTTACTAATCTTTAAGACAAAATTAAATTTTCCATCCAAGAGGGTAGACCGTTTTTAATAAAAAAAAAAAACAGCATACAATACACATTTGGCTGTAACTCTGGGTATATTTTACCAAATTCCAAATGCTATACATAAAATTAAACGTTAGACATCTACCTTTCCGAAAATCTGAACAATGAGAATGTTGGAGTTATATTTAATTGGTGAAAAATCGAAAAAACAAGGTTCAAATCGAACTAAATTGCATCGAAAACACACAATAACAATATTTCTAGAGAGGAGTTAAGCTATTGACTTGAATGGGCAGTCTGTAGGCTCAAAACGTGTAAGCGGTATTTGTCGTCACATATGTGTGACGTTGGATGGAAAAGGGTTATCTTTAATTCAATTTTTTAACAACTTAAAGGCAACTTAAATTGTTCGTTACTTGCTTTAAGTGTTGTCAAGTATAGGCTTATTTAAGTAAATTACGGTGCACTTAAAGATAGTCGAAATTGTTCTTTAATTGTTCTTTCATGAACCTTTACTTGCACTGCGCGGTAGAAATTTTAATTTATTATTATTATTACTTAAAATCGTTATTTCGTCCTGTGGTTCTCCTCGGGTGATGTGGTCGATTAAATACGTGTCGTTCTGTGTAATACTTTGGTTCGCAGTAATTGGTGCATTTCGAGACTTTTTCTTATTCTGACTTGATGTTGTTCCCTCATAGGTCATTTAATTATTATTAATTTGTTATCGATCGTTTGTTGCTGTTCTTGATAAAGATTGTAGACATCCATTTACAGCGAACCAATGTGCTACATATATAAAGCGACACGCAATGAATCGACCTCATCGTCTGATGAAGACTAGCAGTAATAGCAGCCGAAACGTCGCGATCAACATCTTAGTAATGTGATCCTATCGTGAAAAAGCATTCATCTATCTAAAACCTTTCAAGTTAAAACTAGCTAATACGGAATAGGTATTGAGTCGACACTGCTTTTTTCTGGTCTTCTGAGAGGAGGAAAGGGGTGAGGGTCGATGCATTATCCCTGTTGATTTTACAATCTATGGGTCAACCCGCCTATCAAATATATGTAATAGTTGCCATCGAAACCTCACATGTCATGAAAGAGATCTGGCACAACAAAATGTTTCCAGATAGTATTTTTTGGGAAAGCCTTTTTCACGGCTCAACTCAGTGGGCTGTCGTTTCTCACCAGATATGAAGAGGGTCTGCGACTGTAGGCCAGAACGAGTCCCATGGTACCGATTGAAAGGATCTAAACAGGATAAGCAGGAACATCAACAAAATTAAGATAACATATATTTGTGCCAAGAATCAACATAGTCCATTTCGGAGACATTAATTAATCTGTTGCCACATCACGTATGTGGAACAGTCTTCCAGACACAAAATAAAGAACTCGAATTCAATTTCTTCGAACCTATTCGTTTCAATAATTTTATACATTTGTCATTACAGTTGTATTTACTTTCATAATTTTTATAAACGTTTATCAGTTGTTAGAATTTGTAACTGTTTAGAATTTTAACTAAATTTGTAAAAGAGTCGAGGCCATGTATGGTGCGTTTTTAACAACCTTGTTTTTATTATAAAAAGAAAACCATTAGAAGCACCGGAAACTTATTTTTGTGATGTGTTTATGTAAATTATTATAATGAGTCAATAAACAACTCCTTTTAACAGTTCCTCTAATTTTCAATGAAGCACCCCAAAAAGAATAAGCGCCAAAGAGAATAATATACATTAGATATTTTGTTGAACGATCCTTGTGGTAGAATTATTTGTAACCATTTTCGTTTCCTATTTTTGTATTTAAAAATAATTATGTGAAGGAATGTATTTCTGTACAGATAGTGTGGCATTGTTGTATGCAAAATTGAGTTTTAGACTCTTCCCGTTGCGATACCTGAGCATGGCCTCTCCAATTCCAAAAGTAAACGCGAAAAACAAACCTCCCACCCCGAGTCATTGCATTTTATGCATTAAAACCCAGCTTTGGTTTCTACCTGATATTAATGTAGACGGTTCGGATATTAATGACAAAAAAATGACAAAAAGCTCGAAATATTTCGCCTAATACAAAATTAGGAGTGTCCTCCTTCAGGACGAACGCGATAGTCATATTGTCGGCAGAGATGCTTGCTTGTTAGATTTTGATGTGTACACCTATTTCAGACAAGGTTGCTCTTGTGATCCATGATGCGTGATGCATGATCCATGTTTCATAGCCCGCGGTTTATTGTTCTAGAGTCCTTTTGAGCAGCAAGTTCGAAACATGGAGGACAGTGAAGGAGCTAGTTGCTGAGTCTGCTGAGACCGTAAATATTTGCCTCAAAGTATTGTCTAAGAATAAGAAGGATGTATGGAGAGTTATCAGCTCAAAGGTGTAAGAAGGTTCGCAAGTGCGAGAGAATTCAAGGAGTTTATCTTAGAGAAGCATAGTAAGAAGTTCGAAGCGGCAACGAACGAAACTCTAGAAGTCAAATTTTACGGCCCTCCGAGAGAAACGTGTTTTATCAAGGCCTAGCTGCGCAGCACCATACTCATAGAACCTGTGTCTGTCATTTTTCTTGGTCATGGCTAGCGGAATGTTTCGCGGGCGCGCCTCCGTGACATGTGTCAGTCGGTCGCGCAAGTGTGGCGCGGCTACACAGTCGTCAGCTCTGTAAACACTTTTTAAAGTTTTAAAAAAGTTGGATCTTTCGCAGTGTTTAGTGGAGCAGTAAAGTCGTTACTTCCCTGCATTTTTTTTTTTTTTGCGGTTTGCTACTCAAGACAGGGATACTAATTAAGGGATACTCAGAAGCCGCTTTAGTGGAAAAAGAAGAGCTTTCGGGGATAAAATCTTGCTTCGAGGAACCCTCATACGTTTTTATCAATGCAGGAGCAATGCGGATATCTTGTTTTTATTACGGATTTCAGAACCGAAGAAGCGGAGTCTTAATGAATTTCCAAGCAGTCCAGTGACTTAAAGGTAAAATAAATCACATTTTTCGATGGAAATTTATGTTAATGTCAATTTTTGATTGACTTTTCCTTCGTGTTTTGGAGACATGTTTATGAAACGTGCTCAAATTAAGTCGTGCTGTTACCTTGAATTTCATCGAGGACAGCTTTGCCTTGATGTGCTGTAAATCGTACGTGTTTTACTTTTATACATAAACTAATGAAGATTTGAAGAAAATTTTTCGAAAGAAGATTGTGTTGTCCATTTTTATGTGTTTGTTTATTCATTAGATAGAATTAAAAGCGATTTTATAAACAAAACAAGACTTTCATTTTATAGTACAGTTCTATCTTCACTCGCATCGCCTTATACAAATTTTGATTTCCAAATCAGTTTCTCGGGCAATTTTTGGCAAACAAAAACTGTATTTTATTCGGAAAGTAGACGTACCTGTAATTCTAGACGGAGAAAAGTTGTTTTTGTAAACTTTTCTACGGTCTAAATGTACTGTGCAGACGGTCGGGTAATAGGATAACTGTTTTTTAAAATTGCTAAAATTGAAAAATAGCCCGGTCGTCAATCTTAATTCTTGTGCTTCTGACCTTTCACCTTAGTTAAGTTTCGCCTTAGTTAAGCTTGTTCATAGTGCTTCGCTGTTAGGCTCTGCCTATCTATATATATTAGAAACCTATCTCCTCTTTCGAATGCTGCAAAAAACGCCTGAACCGAATAACCCTCCGCCGGAGGTCTTCAGGATACGGTTGGGCATTTATATTTTTGTCGTATTTATACGAAGTTGCGACGATGAAGGCACATGCCCCCATATTCTCCGTACGAAATTGTGCTTCAAGAGGTTTTCAAGTGGTTTGTAGCCTGCGGCTAAGTATTAGTGGCGTCATATCAGTTGACATAGCAACTGATATGACAACAAGCTCATGGAATAAAAGTTACAAATTTGGTTCAATGACGTAAAAATATACTTAGGTACATGAGAAAAATACAATAATGAGAATGAACCGATCAAAAACTTACATCTGATGTGTGACTCCGAGGATAAAACAAACAGAAAGGTAAAATTAACAATGACTTTCGTATCTGATGTGGTGAGATAATTGAGACTAAATTTAATATGCATTCCGCACATGGAGGAAATAAACAGGGGAGTATTCTGCGCGACCATGCGCATTGCATCTTAGGGCCTGGTCGCACTACAGTAAAAAAACAAAAATCCGCCCGTGCAAAAATCGAGGAAAACAAAAGAAACCGCTCCGGTGGGACACGCTTTTTGTGGAATGTTTTTGTTTTTATGTCATTTTGCACGGGCTAAGTTTTGTTTTTGACTGTATTGCGACCTGGCCCTTAGGCACTTGTCTTGTTTTGGTGATCAATGGCCTAGAAAGATTACCGAGTGTGTCAAAACCTGCGCCAGTTGTGCACCATAAAAGGATTTTATACACTCAACAATCCAAGAAATAGCCAAATGGGCTTTTGATGTGTAATTGCGGCTGGAATCAGCGAGCGAAAGAACACAGTTGAGTTCTAAATTGCTAAACAAATATGCCATTTACGGGACTGACACCGGCACATTGTGGCTTGCTTGGGTTTTTCGAGGTGAATATCTGATATATAACGAAGGCTGCTGCGCCAAAACCCTGTCTTATGGTAAGTTTTAGTTCTCTAGTTTGTACATGACATATAAGAATGTAAATCGGTGGTTCTCGTTCAGAGAAATCCAGCTCGAAAATATGTGTGAAACCTTATTTTAGACTTAGTTGACAGTGAATTTCCCGTAATCGTAGAAAGAGTATCACAGTTCGGACATTAGAACTAGTTTTATCGTCCTTTCCTTCTTTGTTTTTTTGTGGGTTTTATTAGCCCCAAAATCGGTAAGAATATTTCGATGCTCTCTTGAAAGTATGACCACACTTTTGCTAGGCATAGTCTCTGGTAATATTCTTATTGAATTTCACACTCGACAAGCGTTGATGAAAATTCAATACGCGTATCGAACTCATTTCTAAGTATTTCTTTTTATTTCAAAGTAATCGGCGGCATAGTTTCGGGAATATTGCCTGCTAGATTAAGCCTAGAATTTCTTAGCTATGAATATTTATTAATATGTTATTGTGAAAAATCTAGGAAGAGTATCACATAAGTATTTCTATCATGCTGAGCCTCACTAATACTATTATCATCATGTCATATTAAATTAGCCGGCAAAATCGGACAGGACATTATAAAACTTGTTTGTATTTTACCACAGATACGTGCGTTGTTGCAATTTGGACGCGACGAGAGCGGAATTTTGTCCAAATACGTAGCAGCTGGCCTGCTCTGTTTCATTCGATTAACAGAAATGACTTTTCGGTATATTACACATTTTATTTTCGTATTTCCACATTTTGAGTAACACCATAAAAGTGTTAGAAAGACAAACGAAATTATAGCGTGATACATGTTTGAATTCGAATTTTGCCGCAATTTTGCCCTGAGGCAAGCCAGCAATAATGAATTCACGGTCAGCGTCGACGCGCATGGTCGCGCAGAATACAATACCGGTATCACAAATGTAACACAAGGATAAAAAATATCGTTAGCGTGACAACGTCACATATGATACAGCATTCATTCCCTGTTGCTTGTTCTTCTGTTCGGAGAGAGAGTTTTAAAAGACAAATGGCCAATTCGTCCAAATAACAATGAACTCCCGCGGTCGATATTTGTCAAGATCGCTTTAACAATTCAATGTCTATTCTTTGTAGCTAGTGTTGTTTTCGATGTTGTTTGGCTTGTTAGCTTTCCATTGATGAAAACCCAATTTCAGGCCGCGATAGATCTTCACACTGGACGAGGAATATATTTACATTCCCATAGCAGAGGGGGACATTGGGGATTTGCGGTGTTGCTCATTTATTTTTTATGCGGTGTTGCGGTGAATAAAATACCACTGCTTGCAGTTGTTTGCGCTTTCAAGTCTGCGATGTTGCCGTTTCCTGTTTGACCCTTGCCTTGTCAGATTTAAATTTAGCCTCAATATGTTATTTATTCCGTACTTATTTATGAAAAGCACGTACCATTATGTTTGATTTGTTACAAAAAGCAGTCCAATGCGCTGCCGGTCGCCAATCCTAAGCCTTTTTCATTGCTGCCGGCAGGCAGTCTACTAATCGTGTAGAATCGAGAATCTAGAATTCTGTCCTTCTGTCCTTCTGTCTGTCTCGGTTTTGCGATAGTAACAATGAAATATTGTTTGAGAACTAATCAAGAGCGGTAGAAGATCTACGAAACCGTCGGCAGTCTCGGGAGAGCCTCGGCATCCAATCAAAACAAAGTAATGACAAGCCGACTCGAGCATGCATAGGCGATGCACGACTGAGCTGTTTCTGTTTCGACGCCATATTGGACTAGTTTTCAAGCTGTTTTGCTGTCCATTCGACTTGGTAATGTCTAAAAGTACGCTGGAAATCAGTTAAACATGGACAAAGGTTCTTCTCAGGGCCAACGTAGTTGCTGGATCTCTGTTGAACAAGACGCTGTGGGAGGGTATACATGTACTTAGCTTGGGCGTCGAACTTTGTTGTATTACTGTTAGGCATATTGGAAAATAAGCCTACATGTCTTGGGAATCTGCTAAGGAATCTGCATGCACGTTAGTTCACGATTTGATAATAGGTAGTATTGGGATAGTGTGAGCACGCTAACAAAGAAGCGCGTTAACCTTCAAAAACAAGAAGACGGAAGCGTGCGAGATCACACGCAAATTATTACTAGTAAAATAGCGTGTCCACTGTGTCAGAATCTTTCAGTTTATTTTGTCTGGTCCGGAACCGGGGTCAAAACAACTTTTCAAATTGAGAGTTTTGCTGGAAGTATTACAGCCATCATTATAATAAATTTTGAATGAAACTTATAAATTTAATCAAAGTTAACGGCAGAAGTTATAATTTAGGGCGAGAGAAACAAATTTAGCCCTTTCTATATTTTTTTAGTTGAGGTAAAAATGCTGCAATTTGCATAATGTGAAAAGTAATTTGAAACCTTCCCAGTAACGCAACGCATCTTGCAAAATATATCCAATTTTTAATATTCCTCCGTGTCCGAAACAAAGAAAAGAAAATTAAATCAAAAACGTGATCACTTTGAGGTTATTTTCGCTCGAGAAACATTCACCTGATTCACTAGCGCAAGCGAAACTCGCAAGAAACGATCATTGTTTACATCTTCATCGGCGGTGAATTTTTGCACCCGAGGCTGTTTTGTTCCTCCAACTTCACGACTATAAAAATTCATGAAAGGCAAACAACCGAAAGAAGTGAAATAAATTGGGATTCCTACCACGCTTATATTTCTTCCTTCGCTGTCCAGTGTTCACTTTTTATTAAACAAACGTTATGTTTTCGTCTATAAAATCTGACGCGGATGATTCGAGAATCGGGAAAATAACCAGCACGAAATCAAGACAAATAGACTATTTACATGTAGGAAAAATCTGAGACCTTCCGGAATGCACAGAACTAAAGGATTTTTGCCAAATTCCACGGCGATGGCGTAAATTTGATTTATGCCAACCCGACGTTTTCAAGATTCTTATCCAGCTTAACCAGCATCTCGCAATGAGGCAGCACTTCACTCCAATATGGAACTACTAGTTTATAAGTAACTTGACAAAAATATGTATTGCGGTGACGGTGTTTCGTCGACTTTTCTTGCGGTGATGCGGTGTTCAGTAATTTTTTTGCGGTGTTGCGGTGTTCATAGCCCCCTAATGTCCCCCTCCATAGCACCATAGCATGACTTAGTGTAGTGCAATGTTGCAGACGTAACCGGATCGGTTTACGTTCACAGTCTAGAACAAAGAAGTTGAATTGGTTTTTAGTTACCCTAAAGCTCGACTTTAATACTTACAGGCTGAGTTTTTGATTTTATTCTAAAATGTATTTCAAAACCTTCCGTTACAAAAAGAAATTTAATTCACGAACTTCTTGAAAGGATTTGCGAATTATCGCTACCGTTCTGACTGGCGGGCGAATCCTTCTAATGATAGGCAAACACAACAATCTACACAGCAACGAGATGAGAATGCTTACCATAGCAGCGATCCAACATGGCGTGAACAACAGGCTGACATATCCATAGCGAATTTTAAGTCCGTCTATCATTCCGAGAATGAAAAACATGGCGGACATCACAAGCTGGGCAATCGAGAGGGCCATTATGCTGCGTTTCTTGTGACTTTCCATGGCAAAGACGGTCGATTTGTTGGACTTCCAGACGAAGCAGAAAACTGCGACGCTCCCAGTGACTAAACAAACACAATGACCACAGGGAGCAGAGGAGCCAAATTTGACCTTTTACGCGTTCGATCTTCGATCTTTTGTTTACGAGTCTGTTTTTCGCCCCAGCGGGACCCCGAGCGTAATCGGAGCTTTCCGTTGGGTAACCGCAGACTGCTGACTGTTGTGTTCGAGTGTTTACCCCAGCGGGACCCCAAGCCTAACCGGCACTTTCCGGTCGTTGACCTGAAAGCCTAAGCTTTCCGAGCGAAGCACGAAGTGCCGAGAAGAAAAAGAGACAAGGGAGGAAACATAGTACCACGTGATTCGTTGGATGTGGACCGCAACATACTGGTGACGGAAGTTGAAATTCCAAAAGTGACATGACGTCAATAAAACGGAAGTTAAGCCAACCGTTACTAATTCAAAATTCAAAACAACCTGGCAGCTGATCGGAGCGGAGGGAGATTTAAAATGAAACGCGTTGCGAATGAGGAAAATCTTCCTCAGCCAAAAAAAGTTAAGGTGAACGATCGCTGGAATAAATCCATCTTTATACAATGGTAAGAACTCTTTACATTCCTATTCACGGCGAGATTAAAATGCGTATTCTGCCAAGATTTCGTTTGTGGTATAAAAATGGACAGGCTATCACGACTCCCACTCGTCGCAAAAGTGTTTTAAAAGCCTAAAGTATAAAGCTTTCCCAGTAAGGCTTCAGAGAGGATTCGCCTTTAGATCACAGTTAAGAATTTGTTCTCTTCGATGATAAAAACCTTTTGATCTCGGCGGATTATCTCTCAGATTGATAGGAGGATTTATGCTGTCCAGAGCCGTTAGAATTATTTTATTTCTTTATGCCGTTATTCGGTGCTAGCTCTATTGGCATACATTGTGGTTTCTTTGGCTCAATTTTGTTGCAAGATAAGTAACACCTAATTTTATAAGTGCGCATTTTCTGAAGTAACTAATTTGGAAAAAAGTGAACCTTTTTGGTAGCACGTTTTCCAGCAAGATGGAAAGGAACATATCACAGCTACTACTTGTTGTCCATCGAACTGAGTCGCAAAACCCCATCAGCCGTTACTCTGATACAATTTACCACCACGGTGTTTGTTTGACTGAGTTTATTTCAAATGTTTTTGAACAGAATTAATCCAAGTATCGTTTAGCAGCTACTATGTTAGCACGACAGCGTGCATGTTTCCAACTGTTTGTGGTAAACAGCTGCATAGCACGAAAAAAAAAATTCCAACTGTAACATAGGAATAGTTTGTTATGCTTGGAAACGTTCGATATAATACAAAAATGGCTTGTTCTTTATAAAAACAGATATTCTATGCTAAGAGTCTATAGAAATTTCCATGCACAGGCGAGTTGTGTGGACAATATAGATTCAGATATCCTCTGCAAAAAAGTCTATAGAAATTTCCATGCACATCCAAGTCGCGTGAACAATATAGATTCAGATATCCTCTGCAAAAAAGTCTATAGAAATTTCCATGCACATCCGAGTCGCGTGAACAATATAGATTCAGATATTCTCTGCAAAAAAGTCTATAGAAATTTCCATACACGGTTGAGTTGCGTGGACAATAAAGATTCAGATATTCTCTGCAAAAAGTCTATAGAAATTTCCATACACAGTTGAGTTGCGTGGACAATAAAGATTCAGATATCCTCTGCTAAAAAGAGTCTATAGAAATTTCCATGCACAGGCGAGTTGTGTGGACAATATTGATTCAGATATTCTCTGCTAAAAAGAATCTATAGAAATTTCCATGCGCAGCCGTGTTGCGTGGACAATATAGATTCAGGTATTCTCTGCTAAAAAGAGTCTATGGAAATTTCCATGCACAGCTGAGTTGCGTGGACAATATAGATTCAGATATTCTCTGCTAAAAAGAGTCTATAGAAATTTCCATGCACAGCCGTGTTGCGTGGACAATATAGATTCAGATATTCTCTGCAAAAAAGTCTATAGAAATTTCCATGCACAGCTGAGTTGCGTGGACAATATAGATTCAGATATTCTCTGCTAAAAAGAGTCTATAGAAATTTCCATGCACAGCCGAGTTGCGTGGACAATATAGATTCAGATATTCTCTGCTAAAAAGAGTCTATAGAAATTTCCATGCACAGCCGTGTTGCGTGGACAATATAGATTCAGATATTCTCTGCTAAAAAGAGTCTATGGAAATTTCCATGCACAGCCGTGTTGCGTGGACAATATAGATTCAGATATTCTCTGCAAAAAAGACTATAGAAATTTCCATGCACAGCCGAGTTGCGTGGACAATATAGATTCAGGTATTCTCTGCTAAAGAGTCTATAGAATTTTCCATACACAGCCGAGTTGCGTGGACAATATAGATTCAGACAGGGAGTCTATTGAAATTTGAATGAAATGCCCATTTACTTGGCCAGATCAATACTGTCAGTAGTAACTGTGTTTATGGACATTTCTTTATAAGCATATATTAATTTTCGGATTAAGAAGAAATAACTTCTTTTCAGTGCTTTGAATTCACGAGTCTTCATCTGTGCCTGATGCTGACAATCTGTTCTCATGGCTCTGTTTTGTCACTTCCATGTTGAATGTATTGACTGGCTCCTGCTTGTCGTAAATGCTCAGTAGATTTATCTTACATTCTATTGATGGTTTTAAGGAGGAGGCCACTGCAAACAGAGATAACAAACACATTTCTGGTTAATTATCACAATCACTTAAAAATATTCTTTAAAAGTCAGTTTAAGCAACCGTGAACAGCCTGGTTGCCAATTGTGTCTTGTTGTTAAGAATACAATTTAAACACTAAAAAAACACTAAGCAAGAAATTATCCCTGTACCTTGAGCCTGTGCACTCCCCAACTCTAGCAACATCCCTCTGGTTGGCACGAAGAGCTCTATCAAATGCCGCATCAAATCCTCTTCTTTCTTTGCCAAAAACCAATTTGTGGTACTCCTTGAGGCTGTGCCCACAAAAAGTACTGTAGTCTTCTCTACAACATCTGTCAGTCCAGTGCCAGCTGTTGACAAAAGATTAAGGGAGCAGTGTTACCTTGACAAGTCTTATGAGCAATTCCTCTAATTTAGACTAGCTGGTACTGCATTACAGATGGTTATGTAGTGGTCATCATGTTGGCTTAATTCTCATCATCATAATCAGGTTATTAATTTTGCTAAAGAGGGATTACAATGTACATGTATTACTTTTTTTCTGGATTATCTAGCCATTAGATCTTTTTTCTGTAAATGTACAGAAACAAATTTTGTCAGTACTATAGCTAAAGAAACAAATAATTGGCAAGAATGTTTTATTGTTGATATTACCAGCAAATGGCATACTTAAACATATTGCTAATTAGCCTAATTTCAACCTCAAACAAAAGACATCACTATGAGGTTCTTGTCAATACATTACATGCACACAAAAATTGTAGTTATTCTTTGTTTTAACATTACTGCAAACAACTTGCCAAAACCGTAATGGAAATATGTATGGGTGACCGGTCATACTGCTCGCCATTGTAAACGCCCATACAGAATACTAATTAGCTGAGTAGGTGTCTGTATGAAAAGTTAATTCTACCGTTTAATAATTCATCAAATGAACTCAGTTGATTTGTATTGGGGTTTACAGAGTTGTACATGTGACTCAAATACCACTTACCGGTATTGATTTGTCATAACTGTTATGAATTATTAAAATGAATTTTATAAGTATAATTAATACAGTGATACCTTTAGCAGGCATTCCACTCCAGGCCACGTACATAATGTGTCCCTTGCCACCTGGGGTACATTCTTCAAATAGAGTTTCATTTACTCTCTTTCTAACCACAATGATGTATTTTGAAAGTTTTGATCTTGTGTTAACACCACAAATCAGCCTTATCACAGATTTGACTGTCTCCTCACACCAGTTCTAGAAGTTAACATATATACAGTAAATACTTCAATCAATAACTGGTACATGCAAAATTATATAAGTTAAGGTGTTTTACACTCTGATCTGGCAGCAATGATTAACTTAACCATAGGACTTAAATTTATACTAATAAGTACTCTTGCCATGAAATGCAGTGAAAATATGGATGACTATCAAATGTATCAGATTCACACCTCTTGTAAACAACATCTTTATTCAGTGACTGAGTGCTCACATTTGAAAATCAGTATAATGCATATTGCTGAACTTACTTGTTGCTCTTGTATCACTGTGAGATCTGCACCAGTGAATGGGACATTCTTCAAAAGTTCTGTGGTTACTTTATGCCCCTCTGATTTCAGAGCACAGTACCACTTTCCATCAATTCTGCAAAGTGTGGAGTGAGCTTTAAAGAGAAAAATGTTAGTCACATTAGTCCATTCTAGTCATGTAAATGAGTATTGATGACTTAATGTTGAGTCCTATTGAATGATAATCATCAGTTACATGTACAATGCATAATGTTGTATGAGTGTTTGTTAACAACTAGCTGCCTTGTTGCCTTAATTGTAGTTATAGTTCTATATACAAAGGTAGGCTAATTAACTTAAACATAAACATATTAAACATTTACCATTGTCTTTTGCTAAGGCTTCTGCTTGTAAGGCTCTCTCGACAAGTGCCATGAAATCTCCGCCTGCCTTTCCTTTGTGTACTGAACCAATAAACTGGTGGAGGAGGTCTTCTGATGTGTAATCTGGAAACCTTACAATCATGAAAGAAAAAGTCAAAGTACAAATGAGGCAGATCAACTGGCATCGATCTCCAGCACAAATTAATACCAGATGTTGAGTAAGTTGGCTTATTCATGCACTTTACGTTCTATCATTGACCAAGATACCTGACACAATGAACAAGCGAAACTTTATTCAACAGATAGACATACACGTTTGTGTATATAAGAAATTTTACCGCATCACATGGTACCTTAGATTTTACCCCTTCACCGGTAGATCTACGGAAATTTCTAAATACCAGCTCTGGATAACAAAATGTGTATCCCTTAGATTTAACAACTACACTGGTAGATCTATGGAAATTTCTATAAACAGGCCTGTACAAAAGTGTAGGATCCCTTAAATTTTACCACTTCACTGGTAGATCTACGGAAATTTCTATACTGACAAGCTTGGATACAAAAATGTAATATCCCTTAAATTTTACAACTTCACTGGTAGTTCTATGGAAATTTCTATAGACAAGCTTGGATACAAAAATGTGATATCCCTTAAATTTTACCACTTCACTGGTAGATCTATGGAAATTTCTATAGACAGGCCTGGATAAAAAATGTAATATCCCTTAAATTTTACCACTTTACTGGTAGATCTATGGAAATTTCTATAGACAGGCCTGGATAAAAAATGTAGGATCCCTTAAATTTTACCACTTCACTGGTAGATCTACGCGCATGTTTTTTGACGTCATACACGCCTGCTAGCTAGCCCTGTCCAACTCTCGGACACACATCTACCGACGCCGCCTTCGAAACATTACGCTAGCCATGACCATGAAAAATGACAAGCATAGGTTCTATGAGTATGGAGCCACGCCTGCGGGACTCCGCTATAATTTTAATAATAATAATAATAATAATCCAAGATGGCGGATCCAAGATGGCGGCCGTATAACTAATTGCCTAATAACTACGTCATATGACGTCATCGCTCCATTGTGCGGACTGCAAAGGAGACAGTTTTGACCGTACTATGTACCCTCTAGGTTTCATTGTCATATCCTTAATGTTCTTGAAGTTACGACGGGGGGCACAATGTGTCCCCTCCCCGGCTCAAAAACTCCAAAAAAGTTCAGGCTGAAAAGGGTTAATTTTAAAATTTATTAGTCCCGAGAAACGGTCCTGTTAGATATCAAAAGCCCTTGTAACATGGCTTGCATTTTGTCTGGGGCCGCTCAACAACCTGCTTTTTTGTAGCTCCAGGCAACTCCAATCGCCGAGGCAGTTTCATCTGCTTCGAAAGTTCGCATCGAAAACATTTTCACGTTGTGGGTAGCCTCTTCCAGGCGTTCAGTTAGTGGGGCGCGAAAGAAAAATCGGGCGCAGGAGAACAAAAAACGAGGGGAGGCTGGGGAGAGGGGGCGAAAGAACGCCTGTGAAATTATTTTTAAAAAGCTCATGCCGCCCACTTTTGACCGCCGACAGCGGCAAAGAAACATGAATCCATTTTTGGCTAGTTGTGGTTTTCTGCTGTCAATCAAAATCGTTGTAGATTTCCCGGGAAATATGATCCCAGATAGTGTTATAAAAAAGGACAGGCTAAACACGACTCTTACTCGTCGCAAAAAGTATTTTAAAAGCCTAAAGTGTAAAGCTTTCCCAGTAAGACTTCACAGAGGATCGCGCCTTTAGGTCACAGTTAAGAACTTGTTCTCTTCGATGATATAAACCTTTTGATCTCGGCGGATTATCTCTCAGATTGATAGGAGAATTCTGAATTCATGCTGTCCAGAGCCGTTAGAATTATTTTATTTCTTTATGCCGTTATTTGGTGCTAGCTCCATTGGCATACATTGTGGTCTCTGGCTCACTTTTGTTGCAAGTTAAATACTTATCGGCTAAAGTTTGTTATCGCTTTGAGAGTGCCAGGATCGTTTAATTTCTCAGGCCGTGATTTAATGTCTAAAGTCTGCGGTGTGCAAGACTTGAGAAAAAGTGTTTCCGGCATCACGGATATAGGCGTCTTAGATCCGACTCTCAAAAAGCCGTAGTCTATAATTTCACTGCAGTGAAATCATGAATTCTTGCAATAATTTTAAGCTCCTAAGTTCTGTAGTAGAGTAGTGTGTCTCGGTGGAGCTACAGGATACACCTCCGTTGCTTTGTAATAGCGTTTGATTTGGCATCCAACAGATAATCTGCAGCATAGTTAGTGCTGTTTTGTAAATCTCACGGGTGCTAATAAATCCTTTAGTCCTTTCCTTAAGCAAGGAATGAACACAATTTAATGTCTTTAAGCAAGACTCGAGTTTCGGTTCTATGGCGAACCTCGTCAGTTGCTACCATGTTAAGGTCTCGTTGAATGATATGAAATCATTCAGTTAAAATGAAATGTCTGTTGCTTTTTAAAGGCTTTTGGTTATGCGCATACCTCTCGTATGACGTATTTCCGTCACCAGTATGTTGCGGTCCACATCCTACGAAAGTCAACTTTGAACGCCATAAAGAGCGATCGCCGAATGGAGTGTTTAATGGATCTCTTCATCGAAATTGTTGAAAAGCTGTCCAGAGACTGTCCATATAAAACTACATGCCGAAAATCAGAACTTTTTATTGAATCAAAAGCGAGTAATCGGGGATCAAAAATACGCTCAAATATGTTTCCTCCCTTGTCTCTCTTCTTACTGCGTAACGATCTGGTGGCGCCCACAGTCAGCAGTCTGCGGTTACCCAACGGAAAGCTCCGATTACGCTCGGGGTACCGCTGGGGCGAAAAACAGACTCGTAAACAAAAGATCGAAGATCGAACGCGTAAAGGTCAAATTTGGCTCCTCTGCTCCCTGTGCAATGACCAATGAAATATCTCTCTTTTGATAATTGGGGTGTTACGTTACGGCGACACGATTTTACCGGAAGTTGGTAAAGTCGAATCTCATTCATATGGATCCAAGACCAAAATATACGCTTCGTACGGTGTGCCTGTTCTATAGAAGCTATAGAAGCTATAAGAATTTTGGATATTTTTTTTTTGGAATTTCCTTTAGCCTTTCTTCCTGTATTAAAATAAAATGGCTGGAGGATAACTTGAAAACTCTTAGGTTAATTTAGCCTCCAGGCTCTGATGTTAATTTATACTGTATAAGTTTATATTATCTGTAGTTTTTTTTTTTTTTTAATGTTTAGTGTGTTCTTGTAAAATGTATATATTTATTGTTACGAGTAAAATAAAATTGTATTGTATTGTATTGGTCTGTTCGTGACCAAATGAACTGTTCGTGCTGGATAGATTTTCGTACGGAAATGTTTGTAAGGAAAGGTTAATCTGTTTATTTTCCTTGTTTTCATTCGCTAAGGAAACAGAAATGGATCGAAATAAGCATAATGATCAATATCTTTAATGCTTATGTCAATGTCGTCACTTGACGCTTATGCTTATGTTTATGTCGCCAGTGAAAGCCAGGCTTTATCTTTCCTAGTGACAGCAGCTCGTGGGTTTAATTAAATTACAATAATTATAATTACTATTAATATAAACTAGATAAGTATTTTTAATTTGTTCAAGTTAGCCTAAGAAAACAGATGTCGTTTCGTGGCGCCACAACTGGGGCCCCTGCGAAACTGACGTCTGAGAAATGAGGGCCAAAATCTCGCACGTACACAGGGTCCAGAGGAGCTCTATTTGATCGTACAAGACGCTATTTTCTTCGAATCGTCGCCGTCTTGAAAGTTAAACTGATTGCGTTACACAAAATACGTACCGCGTTCCAAATTACTACGGGCTCGGAAGTCGTGCCTTCCTCGAAAAGTTTCGCTTTCCGAAGATAATTACGTCCTTAGTAATTTGGCCCGCAGGTACATATTTTGTCTAACGCAATCAGTTAAACTTTCGAGACGGCGACGATTCGAAGAAAATAGCGTCTTGTACGATAAAATAGAGCTCATCTGGTCCCTGTGCTGGAAAGCGATCTTTTGTAAACAAAACCAGATTTATATTTCGCAGCTCAAATTTCATTTGCATCGCAAAATTCAAAATATCTCCATAATTTTTGATATTTTGACTTTCAAGTTAGTTTTTTAGGTACGCCACTGATATTTTGTATTCGAAAATCATTCAAACTAATTATTCTATGCGGAGATGTCGTTTTTCAAGTCTGTGTTCGCGCGCGATCCACGCGTGTCGCTGGGGTAATTCGATTAGCGGTTATGAGTGACAAGGACGGGATTATGGCTTCTCAGATCAGACCTCCATTTCGCAAGGACCCCAGTGGTGGCGCCGCGAAAGAACGTCTGTTTTCTTAGGCTATGTTCAAGTGTACTATAATGCTTTGCTCGGGACACGTTCGAAAGCCTAAAAATCGACAATTTTGTGTCCAATAGTTTGCCGGACACTAAACCTTAATAATTATAAGAGCTGACACTGCAGGAAGGTACATTGCCTTGTTACATCACGCAAATTTCGCGATTTCATCTCTTTAATTTCTACAGGTAATGCGTTGTAGTTTCCCAAAGCAGTTAAAACGTTTCAAGTTCTACTAGATCTGTACTCATTAACTTCAAAGCATATTTTACCAACTTTAAGCAAAATGCAAAAGTTGATCGAACAACTAAATATTATCCAAAATTTCGGTTCAACAAAACTAACCTCCATCTGGGGCTGGCAATGTGATAACTGATGGAAACAAAAAATAATGGTTACCTGATTGGCTGATAAGAATAAACGAAAACGAAAGAAAAGTGGTAAATACGATAACAATAATAAAGCTGATACAAAAGAGCTTGATATAGGGTTTTTTTTTTTCACGTTTATTCATGCTATAGGATTCAAGTGCCTTTCCTCTGGAAATCACTGACGTATTTTACAGCTTGTAATTATTGTCTTAGGTCAAGTTTCAACCCTATGTGGAAATCTATTTTTATTTAGAGTGTTACTGAATTTTTGGTACCTCTAACACTTTAAAATAATACAGATTTTGTACATAAGAAAAACTGTACTACCTGAGGATAACAAGCACAGAGTACAACTTTTTGCGTTTTACTTTTATTTTTCTAAGCAATATTTTAACAGGTTAATGAAATTGTTTTGCACTTCGTTGTCTTTAATAAACAAGACAGTCGAGGAATTTAATTAATAGCAAGCCCCAGGTTTAATTCTAAACGCCCTAATTGCTTATCGCATTAAGTTACATAAAAACAATCCTGTTGACCTCGATGAGAGACATTTAATTAGAACTGGCCAGAAGATGATTATCGGTTGTGAAGTTATGCACTTCTGGTACACTTGCATTTGTCCGTCGCAGTTGAGGAACATCTTGGCCTGGCTGTTAAAGAAGCAAACAAGAAATACTGTTTTTGCTCTGTTTTTGTTTTTGTTTTTTTTGTTTTTTTTTTTTTTTTGCAACTAAGGGTCGTGGAAGGAAATGCATAATATCGATTGTCTAGGATGTCGAGATTATCATTATCCCGGGATGAATGCAGAGAGTTTCGCTGCAAGCCCGACCCTATACTCGGAAATGTCCTCTCCTAGATGGAATAAAATTGCGTTTATCGATTTTTAATACCGGTGAGAAAGTTATTTTCCTTTGTTGATATAGAGAAGAAATCGCCTCGGTTTTAGTTCATCTCACTCAGATCCGTTATAACGCCAGAAACTATGTCTCGCCCTGAAGTAAAACGCATACCGTGGACAGGGCTTTTAAAAAAGCGGCTGATCGGAAATAAAACGCATCATGAAGGCATTAATGCGGTTGCGCGAAGCTTTTCCGGTGTAAAATTCTTCAAAATGGCGGTGGCCAAGGTGGCTTCGATGCTCGTATGAGCACGGAAAGTTTGACTGCGGGGATAATCTAAGACGTCTTAGATCGTTTCACTATAAGAAATATTGACTCACTATTGGCCGTCACTCATTGGAGAAATATCCTTTGAATAATGTTCATCTGAGTTACCTATAACAGATTTAATGCAGCTGAACAGTCGATCACTCCATTTATATTCAGACTTGCTTTATTTACTCTGTCTTTATGTGCTCGCTCGATCTCAAAACTGGACACATTTGGAACCATTCCTTTAATGGTGCTAAGGATTCATTTTATTGTTTATTTTTTTTTTAATTCTCCTAAGCTGGCTTCCTCGATATCAGTTTAAAATGGTTTGGCTCAGGTCATCCGATCTTCGAACTAATGAATTCAAGTTCTGCAATCCTATCATCATCTCCTGCCACATAGCTTTATTTATTTATGTTTTGTGAACAAAACAGTACATGTAATAATATGGCTGCAGGTCAGTGATATATTTAAAATATTTTTAAATCTTTGCATTTTAGCAGCATAAAAATAAGCTTAATAATATTAAGTACTTAAGTGATCATTTCTGACGTTAACATTTGCTGAAGCCAAATTGAATTTGATTTTTAAAGACCAAGTGAAGGACATTTAATTATAAACTGTGGATGTTGTAGCTGAGCAGCATTTTTAAAATACCTTTTCACTTGTTGTCCTAAAAGACGGACTGTGAGATACAAAACGTTTCGCTGTGTTCATCATTGCATATAGAGCTGTCAGAGCACAGTCATACTTGTGGTATGTACGGCAGCAAATGAAAAATGCGATTAAAGTTTGTGTTGACTTGGAATTGTATTTGCAGCAAGCTAAGATGTGATCAGCTGTAATTCCATGTGCTCGTTGTCTATGATATTACAATCTTTGTTACCAAAATTATTGTTCTAAGCCTCTGTTTTATTGTCTACTTTTTGTCAATAGGTTTTTTTTTTTAATATTTTTCCTAAACCAACAACACAATAAACAAGTCACCATGAGTAATGTAGTGTTGGAAGTCAAAAGAAACAAATGTTTCTTGATAATCATTACAGAAGATTTTTCGACCAAAATATATTTGTTTCTTTTCTTCCTTTTCAACCATAATGGCAGTTTTTAGCATTGGTAACAAAGATTGTAATATCATATTTAACACGCTTTTTGACGCCCGGCTATTTGTCTCAAGAATTGCGCACTTCAGTATAAACTTTTGAATGCCTTAAGTGAGAGAGCTGAAACTTTGCAAGACGACAGACATTTGAATTCCAAACAATCGTATGTTTGTTTTGTTTTTTCAATGTTAACCGTTTTTGGCGGGAAAATGACGTCACAAGGGTAATACGAAAATTATTTTTTTCTCGCTATGGCAAAATTAGTCAGTGATTTTGAAAGAACACGTTAAGACAAATTCAAATGTGAAAAAAAAATATCGAAAAACCTCAATTGCTTAAAAAGATACAGAGATCTCAATTTTGAATTTCCCGCCATTTTTTTACTATTTTTAGAAACAATAGGAACTTTTAAAATGCCATAACTTTTTAACCAATTGAGGTTTTTCGATAATTTTTTCACATTTGAATTTGTCTTAACGTGTTCTTTCAAAATCACTGACTAATTTTGCCATAACGAGAAAAAATAATTTTCGTATTACCCTTGTGACGTCATTTTCCCCAAAAACGGTTAACATTGAAAAAACAAAAAACATACGATTGTTTGGAATTCAAATGTCTGTCGTCTTGCAAAGTTTCAGCTCCCTCACTTAAGGCATTCAAAAGTTTATACTGAAGTGCGCAATTCTTGAGACAAATAGCCCGGCGTGAATTTGGTCGCTTGCAGTTCCGTCCTCAGCTGATTGTTGCTCGCGAGCGCGGCTTTCAACGCATCTTTGGCATTTCTTGGTTCAGTTTCTTGATTCTTGAAGGATAGTTTTTGTTCTGCAACTTCGTTTGAAACGCTCCTTATTGACTTATTGACTTAATCTCGCTCCTTATTGCTCCTTATTATCCTTATTACGCTCCTTATTGACTTAATCTTCTTCTGTAGATTTTTGAGTATTTCATGTATGTTCGAGAGAGTGGAATGATCGTCCTATAGTTTACCCAGTTGTTCAGACTCGAGGTCAGAGACCGCCATATTGGGACGTTTAGAGACTGTTGTTTCGTCATCTGTAGAACCTATGTCTTTACGCTTGCTCTTTCGACCTTTCTTCGCCATAAGTGTACTTTGGGGAAAACTGTCGTGCTGATATAAATTATCTATGTAAGTTTAAAGATATTTGAGGGAACAGAACTCGGCTCCCTCAAAAAATGTGACCGTCTTCGGTCAGTCCACGCATGCTCTCTCTCTCAAGTAGAGGTGAATAGTGATAACTATTTTCCAAGCCGCAATGCGGACGGGTGAGGTAAATATCTGCGGCTCTTCGCCAACACGACGAAATCGATACTGATCGTGAAGTGAATAATCATGAGATGTCACCACTTAACATGCTTGATAACCTAGCATAACTTGTGTATTTTTCACCGACACTTAAGTCCTGAAGTCCTCTCAACCATGCTATTGTCTACCGTGATGCGCTGTTTGATTGGGGCTTTATGCTCGATTTTGAAAAAAAAAATTATGTATCAGTAGTCTAGCGGTTTGCTGTAAGGACCGACTAACTCTATTCGGCCTGGGGGGGGGGGGGGGGGCACAAAGTGCCCGCGCTAACTTTCAACATTCATAACTTCCTTAATATGTATTCAAACGCCATCAACCTTTGTGACTTTTCCTAAAATTTATCTGGCAACAATTTCATATAACAATTTTTGATCACGTGACTTGAAGTTTCCATGGCAACAAGATTTTGACAGCCATTTGTTTTTTTTTTAATTTGCATATTTTATACCTTTAAATGAAGAAAAACAATGTTTATTGGTATAACTTTTATATTTTTACGTCATTTAGCATTTATTTATTGGTTTTCATTAATTTTGGGTGAATTTGGACAGTTTTTAAGAGGTTTTAAAAAAATCAGAAATCCAAGATGGCGGATCCAAGATGGCGGCCGCATAACTAATTACATGATAGCTACGTCATATGACGTCATCGTTCTACTGTGCAGACCGCAATGGAGACACTTTTGGACGTACTATGTACCCTCAAGGTTTCATTATCATAGTCTTAATGTTCTTCAGAAACTAAAAAAAAGCCCAGGCTGAATCCGGGGCTAAGGGTATGCAAGATAGAAAAAAAAAGCGATTTAATTCCCCAAACTTTTCTAGAATAAAGGCCTCAGTGAACTAGTTCTAAAAATATAAGTTTCGGGTCATTTAGGTTTTTATTTTTTAGTGATTTTTTTTTCGTATTTTGCGCTTGGAGACGGGCTAAATTCGCTTAAAATCGGGACTTTTGTGGAAGCTCCTTTTTGTATATTGAAAGCTTTCTAGAAAAGCTTAACCCAGGGAGTTGAAAACTAGTATTTTCATTGGCTATTAACGGTGTACAAATTAAATGAAACGTAAACTTGAGTTTTGACGAAATTTTCAAATTTATACCTTTCAACAGACCCTACCACAACCGAATTTTGGCTAAATTCAAGGATTAAAAAAGCAATCTGGTACATGGCTTTACCCAACAAGACTATACTCCAGGGAAGGACAATCATTTCAACTAAACATCGACCAAATAAAAAGTTGGGGTAAATAAAATTGCGAATTCTGAGAGCATTTTCAAAACAGGTCACTTCATTAAATAAGCGCGACCTTTCGTGTCAATGGGAAATCAATTAACGGCAGCTGTTATGTGACCTTCCTTCGTCAAAAGACGCGCTATTTTTCTTTTCTGGTATGCTCTTTTTAGCAGAGGAAACTAGGTTTTTGAATTGGAGTCGTGTTTTCCCAATGCTAAGCTATGAAGGAGAATTTATACAAATATATTTTGAAATTTGACGCACCGTGCTTCGATGTTTCCGATATGGGCTGATCACCGAAGTTAATTTGTTAACGCAAATCATTGACTATGAAGTGAAAGTCAATGGATTGTGTCAAAGAAATTTTACTTACCTTAGTAAGCTTTTCCTTGCTGGAAACCACATTATTTTTAGCAAAACACGGCGGAACGAGATCGACGAGCCATGTCTCAGGTGAGCCAGAGTTAAGTTCGAGTCACTGGCCAAGTTCGAGTCAAGTTTTAAAAAGATATACATTTTTTTCCCCTTTTTTCTGTCGATGCCTTTTTATTATAATTCTTGTTGTCTAAATGCTCTCACAGTGGTACAGCCCGGTAAAAATTTTATTCGCATCCGTATTTGTCAAACTCGCATATTGTTCATGTTCCGGCGAGCGGTGTCACGAAAAAAAAAAAATGGCAGTGCAAATAATTCGTACGGGAGTACGTATTTTCGCAGAATTTCCACCTAAATACTTTTAAACACCTAAATATTTTGTTTAAAAGTTTCAAGCGATTCTGTTTTATTTAATTCAGCTGTGCAGACCGTGCAAAAAGCCAACTCCTTTCTTAGTGACACCGCTCGCTGAAACAGTCTGTGAGTTACTCAACGAATTTTCGTAATAACATTTTTCTACTTTATTCATAACATTCTTTTTTTTAACAGAGTTTAAAAGGAATTCATTTCAACATTATTCAACCTATATAGCTACTTTAAGTCCACCGTGAGTTCATTTGCAAACCAACTGTGGGGGTGCATTTTACTGGGATATCCGTTTTCGGATTTCCCAATAAAACGCAAAATCCGAAAACGGATTTATTTCAACGCACCGAAATCCTTCTCCGCGATGGATTTCCATGAACAATGGGAAATCCGAAATCCGGATTTAGATTTTAAAATCACGGGGTGCCTACCATTTAGCTAAAAAATCCGGAAATTTCGGTTCAAATTTAAATGGATCATACTACAATTTTTGGAAAATCCGTTAGGAAATTGTGGAATACCTCCATAGGTAGTCCTATTTTTTTTCCGTTTCTTTACCATTTGAATTTAGAAAAAATGAAATCGCTAAATCGAGTCAGCGGTCTGGGTACCATGCAGGATGGGTGTCATAAATTATGTAATTTAACTACGTCACAATACGCGCGACATGTAATTAAAAAGGCAACAACAATAAAGTAAGGAGACGTTTTACTCGAAGGAGTTATTTTTTGTTGTTACAACGTAAACAGTTGTAACATTGGTGCCGGGACCAGGATTCGAACCTGCCGGTTCGCATCCTGGTATGGAATAATTATTTAAATGGTAAGGGCAATCTCGTCAGTAGTTCGGTATGTAACGGTCACCCCAGCCGATTTTTCCCTACAAATAGTAAGCACCACGGATTTCAAAATCCGAAAACGGATTTTCCAATGGAATGCACCCTAAGTGAGTCGTTTGTGTGCGTACCCGCAGCAAATTTCATTTTTTTTTTTTATCTGTTGGTAAATCAGTACCACTTGCAGGGGTAGCGAATAGTCATTAAAGAAATACGGGTCTCGCAAACTTTTAGTCAAGTTTCACGGGTGTCGCAGTTTCGATTTTTTTCGCAAAGCCGTTTTGGAGTCACTATCTCGGTCTTGAAATCTAAAAATTCAAGACGTCTCGGGCTCATTACCATTCGTCACCCCCGTACTTGCCAACAAGTGATAGAAATAATTTTCAAGCGAAATAAAGACGGGAATACGACAACTATGTTATTTATTACTTACACACGGCACATGGCGTGACAAGCTCCCCTAAAGCAGAAAGTTACTCCGCCTTGCGCCTTGCGTTGAATCCTGCTGTGGACACGCCAAAATACTCGCAAACAATCTTAAGCATGGCTGTGCTCAATGTTCTCATGCTGCCTTTCTTCTGCATGTCGCACAGGTCAAGATTGTCGTAGGCGATGGGGTGCTGTAACTGCACTTCATCCAGCACAGTCTGGCGGGTATTACAGAACTCCTGCTCTTCTTGTGCAACTCTTATGTCCGAGTCATCAATCCCCACAGCGTGGCGCAGCTTATATGTCATTCTTGAAAAGAAAGACTGTAACAACTGTGGCGAGGAACTCGTCACTAGAGAATAGCCTCGCTCCATCTGTTTCCTTTGCCAAACGCATCTCTCTTGCCTCTTTCTTGCCTCCTGTTTGCTGCCCCAAGGTTGAACTTTTCCTACAGGTACTTCTTTTGAGCTTCATTGAGCCGAGTTGACTTTTGCGCCAATTGTAGCGCCCATCGTATCCTTCAAGTAAGGTGACACCATCCGTCGTCTAAACTGCTCTTGCTTCTAGTACTTTTGCGCTACTGACATCTTCCTGAAGGAGTGTGCGGTATGTCTTGCTCTTCTTAGCTTTGTCTAGTAAAGTATCTTTTTTCAGGCATCATGCTGCATTTACCAAATGACATAAGCTTCTCAAGACTTGAGTTCCTTTCATTCACCTTAATACAACCTTCATTTGGACAAGAGAAAAGACTGAACAGCGGCATCGTTTTTTGTGCCATCGTCCTTCACTTGCTCTTTCAACGTTTCATCAAGCTCTGACTTCCCTAAGCTTTCTTGGGATGCGCCAAAAAATTCACCAGGGGAGAACTGGCCGTCAAATCGGCACCTTTGTAAAAAGTCCGGAGTGGGACCTTTTGAAAGATTCTCTCACTCGTTTGCAAGGTGGGGAGAAGCCTGGGTCGAGCACTCTTCTCGCTTCCGTCACGCATTCGTCACGTCGTTTTGTAAATTGAAAAAGGATATACAAATCATAATGGCGAGTATTGACTGGAAAATAGAGAGTCTGGGATAGAGTAGGGATTTGTGTTTTCTATTCTAGAATAGGGTTTGAAAATGCAGCTGAACATGGTCTGGTATACTATAGGGTAAGGCCTTCAGTCTCAATAGCACATCCCTACCTAAACATTTACACAGTACCCCCTCCCACCCCCGAGTGTTTTCGTAAGCACAGAATTTTCCTTCAATTTTTGAGACAAACATTAAGCTCAGCCTTTCTTGTTTTAAAGTTTTAGGGTCTACCAGATATAATGGGCTCCTGAGTCTACCCCTGCTGGTGCGACAGTTTTAAAGCTGTTCAAGAATGACTGTGTCAACCAAGTTTGTCATGTTTTCTTTTTGTGTAACCCACGCGGCTGGCCCACGCTTCCTTTATCCATCTTTGCTGGTCTTTCGGCCTATTTATGGTCAGTTACACGTCTTAACGGAATGAAGTATCGAAAGCTTCAATTTTTTGGTGCTTAGAGATGAAATTTAGTGTCGCGTTTTTTTTGCGTTTTTTCCATTGCGAGATTCAGTTCTTAACTTTAGTAAGACTGGCCTCTGCACGGTTGATTTGTCTGTTCACTTTAGATTGTATATTTTTTAAATTCAATTCTGAAAGACTCACCTGTATCCAAAAAAAAAAAAATGGTCATATTAAAAGAAATATCAGTCGTTGCGTGGCCCATGTCCGCAGTCCTACATCTTTGGTTATTTTACTAAAGACGGAAAATGTTTTTAATTAAAATTTAGGCTACAAATATGGGACCCATTTGGAGAGTTTTACTTTAAATGGGCCGCTCCAGGAGTTACCTCATTCGTAACACACACCACCTGCTTTGGGGGAAGATACAGCAAGCTTTAATGCATCACCTTATAAGTCATCGTGCTATCGTCCCTTTTTATTGTAATTTTGTCTGTAAGTTAAAATCCGTAGGCTTACTCACTAGGCTTCTAAAGCGGCGAATGGCAAAACGTCCAAACTCACACGCGGCCACAGCAGCCGTGCCGCTTCCGGGTGTGTAATTCCAGGTGTGCAATTCACCACTCCAGGATAACCAATTTTTAGCGTGCGACAAATAGCTTTGAAGGTATCAAGAGAAAAACACATAAGCACTGTACTGAAAAGCGACTCGTGAGAGGTACGAAACTGCTGTTGGGGACCCTCTGGTTTTGCCTGGTTATTCATTAACATGTAAAACATTTGACAACTTGGCTCGGCGATCGACTTGCTCTGTGTTTCAGTTTGTGCTTAAACTGATGTGGTTTCCGGCCAGTAAAAGCTTACTAAGGTATGGAATATTTCTTAAACATTCAGTCAATTGACTTTTACTTCGTAGTTGATGCTGCATTTGCGTTATAATATTCAATTCGGAACAATTTAAGACAGTGGGTCAAATTTCAAAATATATGTGTGCTAATTCTCCTTCATAGCTTAGCATTGGGAGTACACAACTCCGAATTAAAAAACCTAGTTTCCTCTACTTTAAAAAAAAAAAACATACCAGAAAAGGAAATTAACTCGTCTTTGGCGAAGAAAAGTCACTATTAAGAGCTTCCGTTAATTAATTTCCCATTGACACGAAAGGTCAACGGTCGCGCATATTTAATGAAGTGACCTGTAATGAAAACTCTCTCAGAATTCGCCGTTTTATTCACCCCAATTTTTTATTCGGTCGATGTTTAGTTGAAATGATTGTCATTTCCTGGAGCCGGATTCACGAAACCCTTCTAAGTTAAGACATATCCTAAGTATTGTTCCTTAACAATAGTCTATTGTCATTCCAACAATAGGCTATTGTTAAGAAACAATACTTAGGACGTGTCTTAACTGAGGAGGGCTTCGTGAATCCGGCCCCAGGAGTATAGTCTCGTTGGGTAAAGCCATGTACCAGATTGCTTTTTTGAGCCAGTACAAAATGCTTTTTTGTACCAGATTGCTTTTTTGAACCGAATTTAGCCAAAATTCGGTTGTGGTAGGGTCTGTTGAAAGGTATAAATTTGAAAATTCCGTCAAAAATTCAAGTTTACGTTTCATTTAAATTTTACACCGTTAATAGCTACTGAAAATAATAGTTTTCAACTCCCTGGGTTAATCTTTTCCAGAAAGCTTTCAATATACAAAGAGGAGCTTCCGCAAAAGTCCCGATTTAAAACGAATTTAGCCCGTCTCCAAGCGCAAAATACGAAAAAATTCACTAAAAAGTAAATAAAAACCTAAATGACCCGAAACTTATATTTTTAGAACTAGTTCACTGAGGCCTTTATTACTCATGCGCGTAGCGGCATGAGGTAAGGTTTCGGCTCCGTTTTTCTTGTTATTTTTATTATTATTATTATTTTTATTTTTTGTGTCACGATTTTGCATGCAAATTTTGAACGAAAATTTTAAATTGTACACTTCCGGTTCATAGCTTTGCCACTACACTTCCTGTTTAGTGACTTCCGGCTACTCTCACTTCCGGTAAAAGAGCGTTACTCGAGTGTCACGACAGCGTCTCCTACAACCCTACTTACATTAGCAATGTTCATGTTTGGTATATATAAGACATAGAAGAATCATTCCCTTCATTGTGGTACAGCCTTCATTTCCAAAACAATCAATAGTAAACAACGTGGTTTGCAGGAACGATGACTGAATGAAAGGAGTGCTCTTCGCCATGTCGGACGTCTTATCATCATCTTATCATCTTCTTCTCATCTTCTTATCTTCTTATCATCTTCTTAACTTACTTACGCATGCGCATGAGTATAGGCTGCTAGGAGCCTCTTGTTTTGGCAAAGTTTGGGGAAATCGCTTTTTTCTATCTTGCATACCCTTAGTCGATCCTTACAGCAAACTTAACCGTTCTTAAATTTCTACGGGCTACTATTTTGAACGCGGAGGGATTTCATTGCATATGTCAATCATGATATTTATGTTTTATAGCGTATATGTCTACTACAATATTTCCATTTTCCAAAGTATTCAAGTCAAACCCGTCCTTATGCCAGGACATCTCCATAATACGAATACCTTTCTATTGTGGACAGTTCTCTTGGTCCCGAAGAAGGTACCTAAATTCATACAATCCCTTCCTCTGTTATACAAACACCTCTATAATGTAGACATTTTCCATATCATGGAGGTTCGACTGTTTATGTTTGTATAATGTACAGTTTCACATGTGAAGAATGTCTCTGGTCAAAAAGCCTATAAAGGGGACAAACCAACAAATCAATGTGAGATCACGAGAGGCCCACATTGTCTGATTTAATCCTGGCTCTATTTGACAAGAATTTGTTGAAACTTGCTCTATAAATCGGTCACTAGAGGAGAACTGAGGGAAAACACTTTTCTGTTGATTAGAGTAGATTCAAATAATGTTGGCATTTGCAGAGTCTTTTTGTGCCTGCCATGGGTCATAAACCTTTTTTTTTTTTTACAAAATGCTAATGCCCAGGGACATAGGCACTGCTGGAATCGACTAATCTGTACCTCCGAGGAGTGGTGTGTGCTGTTTATGTAGGGTCACCCCCAACCCTTAGCCCCTCCATTGCTATGTACCTTTGCCATGTTATTACCGATATAATGTTCTGGTCAAATTGAACCTTTAACAACCCCTCCCTCCCCCTCCCCGGGCAACACTGTGAAATGTCGTCAATTTTTACCCCTGGGTAGGCAGGAATTTGACAGCATAAATTATGTTTAGAGTTTAGTTTGCATTTGAAAATGTTCGCCTTCCACCATTATGTCTGGATAACAAATCTATGTTTTAATGGCAGTCTGGTGATTTGAAGCAAAGCATGCCCTCTCAAAATCAGACCATTTAGTAATTGGTGGATTGGCAGTACTTGTCTTCCTTTTGTCGCCATTATTGAATCTTTTTGCATTGGAAGGAAACACTGAACCTTCACGGCATGAAACAACAAAGTGTGATCACTCTGACTATTGATTTGCATGGTTTCGCGTGGAACTAGACAGTTCAATATTAAAGAACAGCTCCCAAGAAACCATTGCTACATACTCGACTTGGTTGAGAAGGTATTCTTGAATTATATATAGTCAATCTCTACTATCCATAATTATATTAACGTATGGGAATGCACATAGTAATTTGTTGTTGTTGTAAGCTTATACAAAACGACTTAAAACGGATACGCCTATTTAAAGTCAGTTCAAATTTACTAAACGTAGATATATCAACACTACAGTTTCGTGAGTTAAAAACATTTTAATGAGTTACAGAGCTTGTAAACATGACCTCTAGATATCCTACCGTTGAAAATACGAAGCACGAATTCCCTTGACTGAGTGTATAAACACGTACAAGTTGAAATTCGAGTTGCTTGCAAAATCACAAAGGGAAATAATGGATCATGGTGACAAAAGTACTTACATGTCTGCAAGCTTCGCAGTGAAGAAGCTTTCGTTCGCCTTTATAGAAACTTAAAATGGAAGTCCACCTTTCAAGAGCTCTTATAAAAAGTCATCGAAACGAAAAAAAGTCATTTTTGATATGTTTCGTAGAAATAAACAAGGTACAAAAATTTGCACTTCCAAACCTTAGAGAACTTGAGATGACCTTAGTTAATGATAAAACTGTACTTAAAGTAAATTCGAGGAAGGTGAACGCTTCCTTTGAAAAGCATAGCGTTCTTCGCCTGATAAATCTAAAAACATTGTTCCGATTTTCTTGATCATAATCAACTCTACAGCATGAATGTTTATATAGTTCACTCAAGCGAGCACAACGCTGCGTGGGGCCGTTGCAATGACGTGTTGAATTCTAATTCGTTGTCCGCCATTTTGAAAATGGAATCGCGGGAACCAGGCCTACGTCTACTGCGCATGTTCAGCCGTTTTAAAGCCCTGTCCATCCCGTGAAGAACTGAAACCAGTATGAAAATATTTATTTACAAGGCACTTGAATGCACTGTTTGGAACTGCAATTTACACAGGGAAGGCAAACTAACTCACTCATCTGTTGGGCATCCATACTTGCTCATAAACGGGGGGATCCGGAGTGAAAAATAGGGGGAGGGGGATAAAAATGGTTTCAAATAACAAAAAAAGATGTGCCGCCTTCGTCTGGCTTAATTTATTTGCATAATAAAGGGGAGAGGGATCTGGCACCCCTGGGCTCCCCCCGACATCCTGGACTGAACATGGCCCACACTATAATGTTCTTATTTACCCTATGATGGTTAATATCAAGGCATGAACGACTTACTTGATAATACATGTGATACATTGGAAGGGGCTGAGGTATTTGGTCGCTTGCGCCACTGATTTTAGCGATTGCAGCAGTGAGGATGATTTCAAGAATAGACAATATGATAATGACACCAAAAACGGCCAGTGCAGTTTCTTCTTGGTCGGTGAATTCCAACATTGCGTCTTTCTTCAAAAAGTCGAAGCCGCTCAAACCTTTCTCGAAGGAATCAGCTTCCACGTGTTTTCTAAACAATAAAACTTCCATGCCCCATTCTTTATACCTGAATATTGTGATGGCCAGAAACATGATACACGCCACGCTGACTGACCAAATTGCATTAATCTAAAATAGAGGGAAATAATAACACACTGCTTAGAAATCAAAAGTTAAGGTGGTTCGATACAGTTTTCTGGAGATCATACTAACATTTTTCAATCGGCTTTTAAGCGGCCTTCTCCAAGTCAGATCAACGTGAAATTTTCACCACTAACTGGTTTTGAATTGAAGTTTGGCAAGATATATTTTCTGGTAAAATCGATATTACCATGACGACGATAAACAAGAAACTTAGAAATCAGTAAAAGTAAAATTTAGCGCGTTTAAGATTTCGCATTGAAAATCCCACATAGGCATCTTAAAATATGGTATATGGCATATATATTTTGCACGAATAACAAATTCTGTACGTTTGAATTAAAATAAATCGCAATAACATTTCAAACCTTACTATTTGTGTACTGGTATTAAATCGATCGAAATCGGTTTGAAATGTTATCGCGATTTATTTTAATTCAAACATACAGAATTGTTTTATTCTTGCAAAATGTATATGTCATATACCATATTTTAAGATGCCTATGTGGGATTTTCAATGCGAAATCTTAAACGCGCTAAATTTCACTTTTACTGATTTCTAAGTTTCTTGTTTATCGTCGTCATGGTAATATCGATTTTACCAAAAAATATATCTTGCCAAACTTCAATTCAAAACCAGTTAGTGGTGAAAATTTCAAGTTGATCTGAGGTGGAGAAGACCGCTTAAAAGCCGATTGAAAAATGTTGGTATGGTCTCCAGAAAACTGTATCGAAACACCTTAAAACAGCCGTCTTTCTTTCAGCCAAACCATGCCTATAACATAAACGCCAGCATCCGAAGCTGTTCCAGGTCTTTCCCGCAGGTAAGACTGCCAAGCTCAGTGAGTCGAGTTTAAACATCGGACGTACCGGTACATTCAAACTTATACCTCAATCAATCAATCAATCAATCAATCAAGCAATCAATCGTGGTTGGGGGGGGGGGGGGGGGGGGGGAGGGTGGTCCCAACCCCTCCCTTGGGTTTTTACAGGGTTACAATATATCAGAAATATTATACTTCCAATAGATAGCCTGTGATGGTCATCCAAAATGTCAGCCAAGATGTCCGCCATCTAGAAGTTTTCAAAACATTCAACTTTACTAAAAAATCGAAAGAAATGCGAATTGATTGCAGATAACTTTCGCTAGAGTTGTAAAATAATAAACAGTTAAACATTTTCTGCTTCTGGTAGCGTTTTATCCGTTTTGTCACCGAAAAGGGAGAAAAACACGTATTTTTAGCGGGGCACTCGCAGGCCGAAGGCCCGCTGCGGTTCCTCATACTCATAGAACCTATGCCCGTCATTTTTCATTGTCATGGCTAGCGAAATGTTTTGCGGGCGCGCGTCCGTGACATGTGTGTCGCGGTGCGTCGGAGCGTCGTGCAAGGCCAACTCGCGGGCGCGTATGACGTCGCAAAACATGCGCGTATGACGCCACACAACATCCTGGATCTTAACAATTTTGAAAGAAAAGCGAGGCTTTGTTTTATGCGCGGCTACACAGCTGTCAGCTCGGTAAACACTTTTAGTTGGATCTTGTGCTGTGTTTAGCGGAGAAGTAAAGTTGTTATTTCCCTACATTTTTTCGCGGTTCGCTACTCAAGACAGGGATACTAATTAAGGGATACTCTAGGCCTAGACACAAATATCATGCAAAAACGCCTAAATATGTTTCCGGAAATTCCCATTTTTTTTTTCTAAATATCTCGAAAAAGAATCTAAATATCTCGAAAATATCTGGCTTTATTTTCATAAATATTACGGTGATAACCTCAAAAAGTAGCCTGTCATCTGAAATGGCATTTTGCATTCGACCTTTCAGCATCTGCCATTTTGTTGAACAAACAAATGTTAACATTAGACACGCATGGCATATATTATAAATGGAGAATGCTGCTTAATCTGATTACTGCAGGCCCATATGGAGATTTTTTTTTTGAATTTCTGTCAATTGCTGCCCTGATTAGCAATGAAATAGCTTTCTTTCTCAATTTTGCTAGGAAAAAAACTTAATAATTCTTCCTTCAAAAATTCTAAATATCCCAATTTTCTTACTAAATATCATGAGATTTTCTAAATATCTAAAAATCTTCTAAATATCTCAAAAAAAATATCCGGATATTTGAGTCTAGTCCTAGGATACTCAGAAGCCGCTTCAGTGGAAAAAAGAAGACCTTTCAGGGATAAATCTTGCTTCGAAGAACTACATACGTTTTTATCAATGCAGGAGCAATGCGGGGATATGTTTGCTTTTATTACGGATTTCAGAACCATTTAAAGAATGGACAAGATTTCGAGGGACTTAAAGGTAAACAGATTACTTTTTTCGATGGGAATTTAAGTTCTTATCAATTTTTGATTGACTTTTTCTTTGTATTCTTGTTAGTTTTGGATAATTGTTTATAAAACGTGCTTAAATTTCTTGAATTTCATCGAACACAGCTTGGCCTCGATGCGCTATAAATGTTGGCGTTTTGCTTGTAAACATAAACTTATGGAGCTTTGAATAAATTAAATTTTTTGAAAGAAGATTGTGTTGTCCATTTTCATGTGTTTGTTAATTCATAACATAGATTAAAGAGCGATTTTATGTAAACAAAGCAAGACTTGGATTTTATAGTTCTATCTTCACTCGCGTCGCCTTATGCAAATATGTTTGTGTATTTGTTTGCAATTTTGATTTCCAAATCATTTACTCGGGCAATTTTTGATACGTAACAGATGTATTTTATTCGGAAAATAATTATACTAGTTATTCTAGACGGAGACAAAGTTGTTTTTGTGAACTTTTGTACGGTCTAAATGTGCTATGCAGACGGTCGCGTTACTCTGTTTTTGAGAATTGCTAAAATGAAAAATAGCCCGGTCGTCAACCTTCTTGTGCTTCCGACATTTTCCTCAGTTAAGGTTATCATTGGCTTTCTGTTCAGAGAGCTACGCTGTTAGGCTCAGCCTCACTATACGTATTATTTAAAAATGGCTTGACCTACTTATGACGTCATATATCGTTACTATAGCAACCGATTAGCAGCCAAACTTTACAAAAATGTGGCTCAAGGATAAACGAAGAAGATATTTCAAATTTGAAAACGGTTAGCTTTGTAAACTGTGCCTAGTAATTTTATATTTGACTTTGTGTAAGGTTATTGTACTCTATTTTACGAGTATCGCCGAGCGCGGTTCTCTAAAATTTGCCGAATAACGGCTCTTTGTTTTGCTGTGTTAAAATTTATATTAAAAAAATTCTAGCGATGATTTAAGCTGAAAAGAATTTTTGTGTGAGCCTTTTTCGTTACATAATTTATTCACATAAAAAGTTAAGGCTTTAATTATTCCCCACGCAAAAACATTTTGCAGCAGTTTGTTAGTGTTAGGTTGTTTATCTTGATTTTCTAAAATGATTCCCGCAAACTCATTCGCTCGGCGCTCGCAGTTATTCAAGTTTGTTATTGTAAAAAAACAAATCGACCGCATTTTTCCATGGTCTATACTCTCATCGACCATAGAAATGACGCCATAAAATGTTCAAAACTTGGCAGTGAAACCACTCGCCTGTTCCACTTGAGTTTTGAACATTTTATGACGTCATTTCTATGGTCGATGAGATTATAGACCATGGGAAAATGCGGTCGATTTGTTAATTGGATCAAAACAGAAGATCCGCCACCGTGTAATTATGGGTAACCACGTCTGTCAAATAATAGTTGGTATGGGAACGAAACATGATATGCTGTAAAGGATAAATGTTCCAAGATAACTTTTGGGGAATAAATGCAAAATTAAAATTATAAACGACCTGTTCACTGAATCATAAAGACAAGACTAACTGGGAACTGATATTTCTCACCAGATATGAAGATGGTCTGCGACTGTAGGCCAAAACTAGTCCCATGACACCGATTGGCAGGACCTAATCCGATAAATAAGTGAGACGAAAACAAACCATTAGACACACTGACACAAACTGGAAACTATTATGGCGGTTTCTTTATCTCCTTCCGCCACAAACACGCGTCTTTTTTGATTTTACATAAAGTTCTCTAGCTATCTAGTTAAATAAACGATATTACCTCTACTTTAAAGTAAATGAACCAAAGCTTCAAGATTTTATTCGCCATGTGGTCGAGTTTTTGCTGAGTTGGTTTCCTGAGAGTTATATCATGCAAAGTCATACAAACAAATAAAGAAAGCCGAATCCTAAAGAGTATAATTAACCTCTTTTGTGTCTAGTAGACAGGTAGACGACATCACTACAGCCCTCAGGGTAGATATGCAATATACAATCCTACAACGTTAATCTGCAAACTTCAAGTCAATTAATAGCTCATAATTTATTGGCTAAGACTTCCTTCGACTAGGTAATAATTAAACTATTGAAAGGGAGACCTGAATATAAGTAAAATCCTAATCAAAAATTATAATAGAAACACATTTGGAGATATTAAAGTTGTTACGCTTCATTTCCAAAGTAAATTGATGGCTACATACTTAATTGTTTCGATATTTGATTATGCACCGTTTCTCTCGAAGACAACCAAGATTTTTCTTTCTCAATAAGAAAGGATTAAATCATAACAATTTAATGAATAATTGCACGTAAGCTATCATTCATTGATTCACACACTCACTCGCCATTTTATGTAAATCGGTCAACTGAGTGCTCACTCGTTAGGAGGCCTAGATTTCAACAGTTTCCGCATCCCGCCAACAAGAAAGAGCACATTTTGCGTTATTAATTAACTCGGGGAAACAAAACATGCAACTGCATTGACATGCATCTACAAAAGCAACTAAAAATTGGCAAAAAAACGGTAAATTTCAATGAATATATTCGCATTATGTAACTGTTAGCTAGAAAATGTATTGAGTTTTTCTTCGATGTAATCAGTATAACTTGCTTAATGTGTGCATAAATAAGTAGATCACACACAATTTGACTCAACTGAAAATGATCACTGCTAGGACACATTTGCAGTTCCAAACTTAGCAGCAGCTTCCCTCCTTTTTTCGTTTTGTTGCTGGTCTTTTTGGATTTATTATATTCGCTTGTCCCTTTCTTCCGGCTTCGTGTTTGGGTATTAATATAAAGATGCGGAACTTGGGCATCTAGGTGATTACGCTGGATATAAACTTAATGTGTCCAGCATAAAATCTCTCTAAATACGAATAACTTCCAGTGTAATTCATTTGCACTTTTCCGTCGCGTGCCAAACACAAAGCTGCGGTGTGAAACGATGTCTTTGTAAACATAATTTTGAATAATTCTTCAACTGTAGTTCTTCCACACTAGACTATCAGACATGTAACGGCCCTTGAAAATAATTCAAAGGCTGAATACTAAATTCTTGAAACAGAAAGATGGATTATATTCATTTGCAAATTTTTGGTCACAGTGTACAGTCTAAACACCGATGGAATCTGAAACAGTAAGGTCTTTTGAGAATACTAACCAGGGCAGCGATCCAGCATGGCGTGTACACAAGGCTGACATAACCGTAGCGAATCTTAAATCCGTCCACCATTCCCAGAATAAAAAAAATAACGGACATCGCAATCTGGGTAATCGAGAGTCCCATCATACTGCGTCTGTTGTGACGTTCCATGGCAAAAAGCTGGATTTTATCAGACTGACGAATTATAAACAGAATGCTTGACTGCGGCCCTCGCTGGAAAGGCGACTTTGGGTGCGCACGCATCCTCGTAGACCAAGGGGCAGTTAGTGGGGACGAGGGAAAGGCGAGACGACTGGCGAAATCGGCGGCAAAGAAAGCTTGGAGGTGCGTGGAAAGATATATGATGATTGTTCGGTTGTTGCGTTACGACGACATAATTTTACAGGAAGCAGGAGCAGGAAGTATTTTTTTACCGGGGCCAGCCAAAGGCTGGAACCTGTTATAAAATGCAGTCTGTTCCTTTCCGTTTTTTCAACGTCTCGTTTCCAGTGCCCCGCTTTCCGCTGTGACGAAATCGTTGTCATAGTAACTTTACTTGCTCAGATGTATCGCTGGGTCAGTTGAATTCTTATTCGCCATTTTGAGAAAAGCACGAGGCAATGGAGGGCATTCAAGACAAAGATTAAAACTTTTTGGGGAACGACAAGTTCGCCAATCTTTACGAGAGACGACTACTTCATGAGCGAAAACTTAAGAGTGGATATTTAGAGAGACGTATTTACGAGCGACCACTTAAGAATGAACCTTTTATCGAGAATCAACGCGAACATATATCAAAACTATCTTTACATCAATCGCTTTTTGCAATATTGCGGGGTTTTTTTGGAGATTAAATGTAATGACTTTTGACGAATGCAAACAAACAAAAAAAAAAGAAAAGAAACTTTCAGCTCAAAAAAAAAAAAAAAAAAAAAAAAGAGAAAGAAATGCGTCCCCGGCGGGATTCGAACCCACGTCCTTCAGTGACCTCCTGCTCAAGCGTCCTTTCACTTCATCCACTGCGCTACCAAGGATTTGACTGTTGTTATTTCAACGTAGATATGAGAAGCGAGCGAGCGAGCAAGCGAGTTTAGTGAGAGAGTGAATTGGCTTACCGATAACCCGTTCATTACGCATGCGCGTATTCACGGGTTAAAAACGCGGGAATCCTGTGCTATTGAAATAAGTCTTCGTAGGAATCAATGCAATTTACGCATCTTAAAATCCCTTCCTGTTCTATAACACAAATCTTCTAAATTTATTAACTACAGTTTTTTTAAAAAAAGTGGCCCCGGTAAAATTCACGAAGTGATTCTCGTTTTATTGATGAATACATATATCATTATTACAATACATTACACGATATAGTACAGAAATATACGTACATAAAAGGACGCATCTACTATACATGGGTTATCAATATCTGTATTATCATACAATAATTTAGTTATAGTTTTGTATAGCCCTGCTGTATGTTACTTTACATTATACTACATACACATTACATGACTTAAACATTACTTTCTTACGACGCGCTTACATCACACTATACATAACATTTCCAGTATCCTATAATATGCTATATAAATTGTGTCCTACCAGTTTTGTTATTGATTGAGACAATTTACTGATTATTATTGTTGTTATTTATGGGATGCCACTTTTCAACGTGAAACTTGGTCTGCCATTCTTTTTCGAATGGATCGTTCTATACTTTCTATGTATTTTAGTTTAGCTATAACCAAGGATTTCAGTAGGCTCGTTAACTTTCTCGATGTTTAGGGGCTGATTGATTGTATGGCTGATAAGTAAACAAGCCAGTAGTCTTCAGTTTTTTTTCTTTGTTCAGTTTTAAAACCGGAGCAAATACCAAATTGGTGGAGTGTGTTCGAAAGATGCTTGAATGAGACTGTGTTATTAAGAAAAGTGGTTAAGTCACCGACAAACGCAGTTAATTTCGTTTCTTTATTGCCAATCATAATACCTTTTATGTTACTATCGGTTCGGATTTTGATTAACAGCACTTCCAACGTGATGATGAAGAGGTAAGGTGACAACGGGTCACCTTGTCTAACACCTCTTTGAACTTGAAATAATTGAGTCCAAAAACCATTATTAAGAATATTAATACAGCTTGAAATATTTCAGTATAATACTTTGACCCATTTAATGAAGGACTCACCAAACTTGAAAGAATTTAAGGTGTCATTCAAAAACTTCCAACTCTGGGAATGAAACGCTTTTTATCTCGTTAATGCGCATGCGCATTAAACGAGATTTCGGAATCAGTACGAAAAAGGGACAAAAGTTGTTAACAAAGGTTACTTTGTTAAATTTTGTGGACTTTTGTCCGGGGGGGGGGGGGGGTTCTTCTTTCTTCTTTATAGAAGCTATATTAGGGTATTGAGGATATGGTTGGTTAAACCGGTTAGGATTTCAAGAAGGGCGTCACATACTGCCACTAAATTTTTTGGGGAGCACCCCCGGACCTATTGTTAATTTCCCTAGGGTATTGGGATGTCGGAACTTGTCATGAACTTGTCATATCTCACATTACGTTACCGCAAAGGTATTAGTCCTTCATAAGTTTCGATATCTCACGTTACCTATCAGTTTTAATCATTTCTCGTAAAGCCATTATAGCTGCTTTAGAAGGGTAAAAATAGGTCAAATGCGTCTTCTTTTGGGAAACGCAGTTTGAGAATTTCACGGTGTATTTTACGAATGGAGACGTTTTAAGAAAGTTAAATGGGACAGGAAAGTTTGTGTTTTAATATGAGCGGTATGGCAGAGCAAAATAGCACGAACTTTGCGTTTTCTTCTATTTTTGAATACTGAATCATTGCTATTACGGTTTGATCGTGCAATAGTATGGGAAAGACGTCATAGGTTTGTTGATTTGTCCGACTGAATTTGTTTTGCGGGAGGAAATTTTTGCGGGTTGCGGAGACAGCTAAAATTTCTGCTGGAAGGAAATGTTTGCGGATTTCTGGTCAAGTATAAATAAAATCCAAATCATCGGTATTAAACTGCAATTTTACTTCCTGACCGGAGGTTTGTATAATTACCATAGTTATGGTTGCTGTTCTGGCGCCAATATAAACATGAACAACGAGAAAACTAGTGAGTGAATTATTGTACGTTGTTGTAAAACGTAACAGTATTATGATAACAGTCTCTGGTTCTTTTGAGGACATGTCTGGAGTTGAATCGGGAATACAAATGACTGTTGTGTCGGTCGCCTCGGAGTTATAAGAGTTCACTGTTATATGAGAGTTATGAGAGTTCACTGTTAAAAAGTTCCTGTTAAGCCGATATACATCATATACATATCAACATTAAAACAAGTAATTTTTTCTGCGGGAGAATATTTCTGCGGTGGAAAAGTTAATACAAAATAAAATAATACTGAATAATGATGCAACAACGGACATACTTGTCTAACTTCCCGTTCGAGCGAAAAAGCCAACGAGAGCCATCCATTGTTTATAACGCACGAGGTAGTATTGATGTAAACAATGTTTACCCAGCGCCGGAAATTGTGGCCGAAATTAAAGCGCTCAAAACCGCGTTGCAAAAAGCCGTGATTAACCCGGTCGAAAGCCTTTCCCTGATCCAGACAATAACAGCGGCCGAAAGCTGTTTATGATTTACATAGTCGATTGTATCCCGGTGTTAGGAGGAAATTGACAATATGTACGAGAATTTAAAGAGTTTTGTGCGATTAGAAATGTTGAGTGGAAAAGACGTATTTACTTCACTTTTGCCGGTATTATTAAGCTTATATTACGAATAGAATTCAAGTTTACGCTTTGCTGTTAGCAGTTTTCACGTTTCGCTATCTTCGCTATTTGGCAGTTTTTCAAGTTTTGCTATCAGGGTATTAGGTCAACAGCTGGATCAATTCAGCTTGGTTCACTCTGCATTCAGCTGTGAAAGGTTTTGCTCAGTATGAAATTCGCTTTTATTATAAGCTTTTTGTGCTATTCATCGAAATTTAATCTTCTAAAAGTCAACAGTTTTTTTTTTTGAAATCAAACTTAATTGTTTTAACCTCTTTGAAATGCATTCAATTACTGTACCAGGTCGTGCTTTCATTCATACTAAAATGTATTACCTTCTGAACAATAGGTTACCTTGAGTTAATTTATCATTGTTAATTTAATAGGTTCGTTCCACAACTCCACGGTGTCTATTCAAGTTGACACCTTGTTAATAAATTTATCATATTCTAAGTTATTTCTAGCCGATTTTTCACGTATCAAGCTGTACACACAATAGTTGTTATTACTGTTCTAAATTAGTCTCGTTCGGCACTCACGGTGTTTTTTCAGTTTTATTTAACTAATCAACGACTTGGCAAGTAATGGTGTCAGTTTTTTTTTTTTTTTTCAGTATGAATGGTTTAGCTGACTCATCGAAGTTAAATTTAGTAGCTTTTGTTGTAGGTGAATAACTCGATAATGGTGCATCGCTAGTACGTGCCGTACAAGTTATTTGCCGACGTTGCAAATCTATTGATACGACACCATTACGTGCTTAAAAAGCCGCTTGCTGACTTGGCTTTTCTGCGACTTCTTTGTTTTAGGGTTTTCAAATGTAGATTACTTTTTAAAAATAGTTTTATGAACAATATATTTTGAAATTTACTTTTGCTGAGCTCAAAGAATTTCGCTTGACACTTTCATTATGTTCCTTTGTGTTGAACACTTGTACCTTACTTATATAAGAACCTAGTTTGCAATTGGTAGTTGGATTACATCGTTTGATTACATCGTTGGATTACATCGTCAAGTCACAAGTCAGGAATAAACGCTGTTGGAACCAAGTCAGGTTTCTTGATTGCCTTCCTGTTGCGTACCAGTTCGTGGTTTGATCCCGTACCTACCTAGCCTGTTCCAGGCTCTCAGATAGTGGAGGTGAGCGAAAAATGTTGATAGCGAAGAAAGAAACGACCCACTATCTGAGAGCCTGGAACGGGCTAGTACCTACCGAGAGTGACGGCTCTCCCTTGCAAGCGAGTTGCCCATTTGAGTTAGTTTTCCCCCGTTATCAAGCGCCGATTCCCCTAAAGCCTTTCCTTAGTCCGACACCGGCAAAACCTTCCGTCACACTGGATCAGAAAAAGGTTTTTAAAAATACTGCGGTCAGGAATCCCGCATGTTTGATTACTTTAGTACAAATTTTATAATCTGTGTTTAACAGAGAAATTGGTCGTTCTTCTTGTAAAGCAGGCGGATAATTCCTTGACTTTGTGTGTCAGAGATTGATCCGTGTTTAAAAGAGTAATTTAGTAAATCGTGACTTAATAAACCCCAGAAGCGAAGATAAAGTTCAACCGGAAATCTATCGGCTCCTCGCGATTTGCCTGATTGATCCAATTTTAGAGCTATGACCTCATCGCCTGACAGATTGTTTCTTATCTAGGATTTATTGTTTCTGTGGTTTCAACCACATATAAAAGCTACACACGTTAAGTCGAAAAAAAACCACGCAACTTCATTCGTAACGTACAATACACTCCTAAAAGCAAAAAAAAAAAAAAAATAAATATCAATTGACAGTTTTCCAAGAATTAACTTTAAATAGCAATCAAATACAAACCACTTAATTTCTTAAACTCAAAAACAACCATTTAATCTCTAATAGTTACTAAACACATGATACCGGAAATAGAAAACTCTCGACTTTCGAATAATAATAATAATAAAAAAAAAGACAGAACTACTATATATTCGTAAATAACCCATTCATGTATAACATTGACTTATGCAGCCATTTCCTTTTCAACTCTCCACAAAAGAAAAATCAATTCCGCTTCACTTTCTAAAATATTTCACATCGATATCGATAACAACATACAACTGCGTTAAATCTTTCCTTTAACAAGCATTGACAACTACTTAATAAGCCCATTTAACACTAACAGACGTACCACAAAAGAGGAAAACATAGATATTTCAGTTCCCCACACCTGAAAACTTTACAAGAAAATATTAAACACCAAACGACATTTAACAGATTGGGCCCTATGGAATATATGAATGATCGATGTTTTAAAATATAAGTGAAGTCGCTTAGCGAGTGACAACCGGAAATCTCGTGAACAGAGTTGCTTTTCCAAGTCGCTTAAAGTTAAGCGAGTCAGCTCAATTGAATTGAACTCTCGTTAAATTTAAGGCAGGAAAGCAAGTAGCTTAAGCGAGTCGGCAATTAATTTTAATCAATGAGAAGCCTATTGTGGTCATTTATCCGACAAGGCTGTCAAAACGGAAATAAAACACGCGTTCTATTTTCATGTCTCTCTCGTCGCATATTTGTGTATTGTTGTAATAGGGCGCTTAGCGAGTGACAACCAGAAATCTCGTGAAAAGAGTTGCTTTTCCAACTTAAAGTTAAGCGAGTCTCAATAATCCATTCATGTATAACATTAACTTATACATCCATTTTTTTTTTCGACTCTCCACAAAAGAAAAATCAATGTCCGCTTCACTTTCTGAAACATTTTACATCGATATCGATAACAACATACAACTTCGTTAAATCTTTCTTTCCTTTAACCCTATTCAGACTGGGGGTGGGGGGGGGGAGAGGTGGGGGGCTTTTCAAACCCCCCCCCCCCCCCTCCAGTACAATTGTGATAACTCTTACACCGAAATAGCTATGAAGCTTAAATTTTCTGATTTTTCCTAGAATTTATCTAGGGACATTTTGGTATCCATAACATGTCAGTGTGATTAATCATGTTGCCATGGCAACCGGTTTTTGACACATAGGTTTTTAAAATATTAAAATATGGTGAATTCTTTATTTTAAGATCTTGTTCTTTGACTAATAGTGCATTTTCTTGTTAGAATAGTTTTTTTTCTTGGGACTAGTTCTTGAAAGACATAAAAAATTTTAACATCAAATATTTGGGGGGAGGGGTAGGTAAATTTTTGCTCTCTTTTACTTAAAGACAAACATTTTGTATTATTTATTAAATAACGCTTCTAAGTTCATTGTTTGGATAATTAACATTAGTTTGATACGTGTTTTATACATTCTGATCCTTTTCTCTTTTAGATATTTTTTAAATTTTAATTTAAACAAAGAAAAGGAAATCCAAGATGGCGGATCCAAGATCGCCTGTTTTTTTGGCTTTTTCTCGCTTTACAAGTGTGTCCTTGTTTGTATTTATTATGTTTTAATATTAAGGAGATGATTTTACAGTTATATTTGATATTTTAAGTATCTGGATGGAAAAATATCAAAGAAACGTCAGAAAAACAAAAAATGACGTCATTGTGACGTCATAATTGGGTGTGGCAGGTCAAAAGTGGGTGTGAAATTTCCTTGTATAGAGGTGAACATTGTGTGAAAATTTCATGGTCCTAGCCTTACTGGTTCCAGAGATATATAAAGGGGGGTTCGAGGAGCCCCCCTCCCCCCAGTCACAAATTGCCTCAAAAAGCCCAGTCTGAATAGGGTTAACAAGCATTTAATTAGCCCATGTAAGTGGCAGTCCCGCTAAAAGCGGTTCGCTCGATTTCGCGACCAAAAATAGTTTCCCTTTATTTTTTGCTGGTCAACAGGCTTTGGTACAAATGTATGAAATACACAATTCTTTTTTTCATATTCTTTATTTTTGCCCTGCTACATGCAAAAAACGAATGCAGGCCGTCTCGGCCCTTTCGACGCCCTGGGGGAGACTCCCATATGAAATGTTTTAAAATATATTAAAGTGAAGTCGCTTAGCGAGTGACAACCGGACATCTCGTGAAAAGTTGCTTAAATTTAATGCAGGAAAGCAGGAAGCTTAAGCGAGTCGGCAATTAATTTTAGCCAACGAGAAACCAGTTGTGGTCATTTATCCGACAAGACTGTCAAATCGGAAATAAAGCACGCGTTCTATTTTCATGCCTCTCTCGTCGCATATTTGCGTCTTGTTGTACTAGATGTGGTCGATTAGCGAGTGACAACCGGAAATTTCGTGAAAAGAATCCTCCTTAGAGGGGTTGCTGTAAAGGAAGATGGAAGAGTTGCTTTTCAACTCGCTTAAAGTTATTAAAGCGAGTCAGTTCAATTGAATTGAACTCTCGTTAAATTTAAGGCACGAAAGCAGGTAGCTTAAGCGAGTCGGCAATTAATTTTAGCCAATGAGAAGCCAGTTGTGGTCATTTATCAGACAAGGCTGTCAAATTGGAAATAAAACGTTTTCTATTTTCATGCCTCTCTCGTCGCATATTTGTGTCTTGTTGTACTAAATGTGGTCCAACCAAATTGCAAAGAAACTGGAACGGTTGCATCTAAATACGAAGTATTCTCGCCAAATATTGCAAGGTAGTAGGTGCCGGCGCTCTCATTGCGTCAATGGTGGCGCAATTTCTGCGAAAAATAGCTCAAGACGTCTTTAATATGGCTTTGCATGCGTGGGGCCAACGCTCACGGTTTCTTTCGGAGACTATGGCTCCGGGCAAAATATTTTGTTGTTGCTCATTTATATTAGATTCGGCATATGTGGAGGGGCCTAATTTGATTGCATTATACAATGGATTTACTTTTGCGCAGAATTAACGTTAATGTCCCTTTTTTAGTAGTCATTGGAATACTGAATCATTGCTATTACGGTTTGATTTATAAAAGAGTTATTTCATGAATGTCATGATTATGTAGAAAGGTAAGATTTTGCCGATTAAGCTAACTAAAAAACTTTCGGCTTGATTATGCAAGATTATGGATTTGGCTTTTGTTCTGTCGGTTTTGGAATATTGAATCATTGCCATATGAAGCACTCATCAGTCAAATATTTCAATAGTATTGCAGGAGAAAATCCAGATGATATTAATCCTATTCGGCCTGGGGAGGGGGGGGGGGGGGGGGGCACAAAGTGCCCGCGCTAACTTTGAACGTTCATAACTTCTTTAATATGTATTCAAACGCCATCAAACTTTGTGACTTTTCCTAAAATTTATCTGGCAACAATTTGATATGACAATTTTTTGATCACGTGACTTGATGTTTCCATGGCAACAAAATTTTGACAGCCATGTTTTTTGAAATTTGCATATTTGTACCTTTGAATGAAGAAGAACAATATTTATTGGAATAACTTTCATATTTTTACGTCATTTAGCGTTTATTTAGTGGTTTTGATTAAGTTTGAGTCAATTTGGACGGTCTTTAAGAGGTTTTAAAAAATTTCAGAAATCCGTATAACTAATTACCTAATAACTACGTCATATGACGTCATCATTCCATTGTGCGGACCGCAAAGGAGACAGTTTCGGACGTACTATGTACCCTCTAGGTTTCATTGTCGCAGCCTTAATGTTCTTGAAGTTACGAAGGGGGGGGGGGGGGCACAATGTGCCCTCCCCCCCCCCAGGCTCAGGAACTCAAAAAAAGCCCAGGCCGAATAGGGTTAACGTTTTGAAAACAGCTCCAACTGGGAAAGCTGCTTTCCATATTAGAGGCAATACATTTTGCACACGACATTCAAGTTACCAATGAATAGAGGTTTTCACTACTGTGCACTACAACCTGACAGACTTAATACTTTTAAGACACAACTGAAGAAACTGAAGATACGGTATTTATTGATGAAATCTTCATGGTTGGAAGTGGTGTGTTCAATTTTCTTAATTTGTGATTACAACAAGTAATGGGAACCAGAGAGCTATTTGGTGGAATCAGCATAATATGTGTTGGAGATCTTTTCCAGTTTCAACCATGTTTGAATTAATAGAAATAATGAGACAAAAAGATGCCAAAAAATTTGCAGAGCTAGTTAATCGCATGAGAAAGGGAAAACATACTAAACATGATATTGCCATTTGAAATCGAAGAGTTCTTATTGTAAAATCAAAAGAAAAAAATTACCCTATGAATATTTCCTATTTATGTCCTAAAAATGCACCAGTAGATGATCACAACAATGCTATTTATAACATTCACTTACAAGCACTCATTTCACAGTCAAAAACCGTTGATGAGCCTCCACTAGTTCTAACCACTTCTGCAGCAAGACTCCACTTTCTGTTCTACTGTAGAGTGAACTTCATCCCTGTTCATCCGTTGCTTCAATAACTAAATGTCTCGCGGAATAAAATGACATTATTGCCTTGTGTATAAAATCTTTGTCGCGTATGTACTCTTCGGAAAGATTGAATATTCCATTTCCCCCCCCCCCCCCCCCCCCCACCACCACCCGCCCCCCAATCAAGATTCTTCGTTTTTGTTAACCTCACGTTCTAATGCATTAACGAGATGGCTTTAAGAGCCCTTTGATTCAAAATTTAGGGCGATCATTAAATCAGGTAATTGTTTAACTTTCGTGTATTTGATAATGTCCTCAATAGTGCGGAAAGCATCGAAAATAGTTCTGCCTTTAACATAGGCATATCGATCGTCATTTATGATGTTTGGCTGTACTTTTGCTAAACGTAGAGCAAGTGCTTTTGAGGTTATTTTAACGCAGGGGCGGATCCAGGGGGGTGGATTGGGTGGCTAGCCACCTCCTTCCTTTATATCATCGGCAGGGGTTTCATTAAATAAAATGGAATGAACAGACCCGACGAAATTTAATCTTCCACATATTTATTGTTATTTTCATTACCACCCCTTTCTAGTTTTCAACCGTTACTTGTTATTAGCCTATCGTGTGTCAGCAATTGATCTTAGCCATTTTTAAATATTGTAACCGTTTGTTTGCATATCTTCACTCAGCTTTCCTAGCCCCTGATGAAGGTTAGTTTTATCTAACCGAAATATCGGGCATATATTATTAAAAGAAATCGAACGAATTTGCTGTCTGATCAGCCTTGCATGTTAAAGTGTTTTTTTTTATTTAGTTCACTACTGATGCTGATCTGCTCAAAGATCCAGCTACATTCTGCTACTGTTTGTTCAAGTGGTCCTTGCAGTTTTACATAAGTTATTGGTTTCATTAACCCTATTCAGACTGGGCTTTTTTAGGCAATCTGTGACTGGGGGGGGCTCCGGGCTCCTCGGACCCCCCCCCCCCACCCTTCATATCTCTGGAACCAGTAAGGCTAGGACCATGAAATTTTCACACAATGTTCATCTCCATACAAGGAAACCTCACACCCAGTATTGACCTGCCACAGTCAATTATGACGTCACAATGACGTCATTTCTGTTTTTCCGACGTTTCTTTGATTTTTTCCATCCAGATACTTAAAATATCAAATATAACTGTAAAATCATCTCTTTAATATTAAAACATAATAAATACAAACAAGGACACACTTGTAAAGCGAGAAAAAGCAATCAAAGGGCTCTTAAAGCCATCTCGTTAATGCGAGAGAATGTAAGGTTAATAAAACAACAACAACAACAACAACAACAACAACAACAAGAATTGGAAAAGTTGGGTGCCTTTGATAGGTAAATGTAGTAAAGACGTGATAGGTAATATGTGTAAAGCTGCTAAATGGTTTATTGAAGTTGAAAGATTGAAAATACCTGTAGGTCTAATCGTAGAGTTAGACATTGCAGTCATAGAGGACTTAAGGGCTCTTTTAGGAGCCACCAAATCAATAAAAGTCATGAGCAACAAAATAACCACGAGTATGAATGTAAATAATTTCCATGTTAATTTAGCGTATTTGTTCAAAATAGTCTTCATTTTACAGCTGAGGGGAAACTTCAACTTGATTATATTAAGCGAATGAGCCGAGGCCAATTTGGTTGCTACGGGGGGAAATTATGAGGAGGGATGGGGGTGGCAAAACTACTTAGATTCAATCTATCTTTAGAGAGCCCTTTTACTTAGTTAATTTTCTATGTTTTGTATCAGTCACAGTATTTTAGTAGCAATGACTTGTATGGCATTACAATGGCGATTTTCTTATCAATCGAAATTTGGGAAAGATGTTCGAAGGTTAAAAAATATTTACTATCTTTATTTATTGATATTTAAACAAAACTAAAACATATTGCAACGATTTTCATTTGGGATTAAAATTGATTTACTAGCAATGTTTTTAAACAGCCAATTAATATGTGCAGTGTATATGTGGATGTATGAGACAAAACAAGAACTTTGTGCATGTGAATAAGTTCAGTAAAAAGACTTCAGTAAAAAAGGAATGTTTTATCTAAATACTTCACTAAGGTAGACTATTGTAAAAAAGGCAAATGAAAATATTTTACTTGTCGCTTTTTCCGTCAACTAAAAAATTGTGTACCTTCGGGCAGAATGGTGTCTCTTGTAGGAATAGAGCTGGCGATTAGATTTCGTTTCCTTTTATAGCCGAAGCTGTTTTCAAAACATCTCGGCTTAAAGAAGCCTTGGTAAAAACGACAAGCGACATGGCCCCGAAAATTGCCGACATGAGACATTCTGAACAGCGAGAAACGGCTCGATTCCGCTTCAAAAATACGACAAATTACGACAGCGACTTTAGAAGGTTGTGCAATTTACCAATAAAAATTAAACATTATTGACCATATCGTTCATATCAACACCCGACGGCCAACGGTCTGTTTTACATGTAATGATCAATTTGTTATTGAAACGTCCACCAACCTCGTTCCCAAGGCCCCTATCTTCCTCTCTCTTGGATCGGACGTGCAGTTAGAGTACACCCTAGACTCCCGGTATACACATACATATCCGTGACCTTTGATTTTTGATTTTTTTGGTGCAAATTGGTTTTAACAAGTTTAATAATTTTCCTTCGAGCATTTTTATTTTAAAAAGAGACTTTTCTTTTGATCTTGATGAAAAATTGCACTTTATCAAATAAAGACAAATAAGTGACAGGTCACGCGTGTGGTTTCCGTTGGAATTACACGCACTGGCTCCCCCGACGGTGTCAATTTGCGCGAGGGCAAAAGTAACGACCCTCCCCTCGGGTGAATGTCATTTTGTCTCTGTGACGCGGTCGCTAAGCTTTAGTATTCGAATTTCGTGATACAGCCGTTTGGATCGCGGACAATGGCGAAGCGAAGATGGCCAGAATCGCTCCAAAACGGAGCCCTTTTAGAGCCCGTGAAAGGGAATTTGGAAGCTAGCACGAATCGCACGGGTAGACATTTAACCTGCGGCCTCACTGGTGGCAATTCGGGGAGCTTGAGTTGAATTGTTTAGAATTTATTGGCTTTCGCGTGGCGAGGGTTCGCTCAGAGGTCTCCAGCCTTCCCTTCTTTTATAGTGGATAGTGGGGCGAGTAACAAAAGTTGTAAAAATGCATTTAAACCGGTCAGGATACATCAAGAGACAATAAAGTAAAGGTGAGAAGACTTTAGTGTGTAATATTTTCGATTTTTCTATCGCTTATCAATTCCGTGACAAATCGTATTATTTCCTAGTATATTTCATTACTGTGCTGTAACTTGATCTGACTCACATCACGATTGGTCTGCCTGTGGGATCATCCAATTTAAATCTTTGATGTGTGCCACAACGCATCGGATAAATGTTTACGCTTATCCGCGTTTGTAGATCTTTATATATAAGATATAAACATCTAAGAATTTTACGGAGATTTTAAAGAAGAAAAGAACTGATCCATGACCTATGGTCGCTACAATGTCTGTCATTGATCGATCAGATTCCGTTCACGCATATTCATTGCTATTTTAAGACTTAAATTCAGTCAGGAAGTCAAGACAAAAAAGTGCATATCCTTAGAATTCCTCTATTCCTCAAAGAAAGAATTGAGCAAATATATATTTTTCCAACCTTAATTTCATTTTTAAGACAGTTTTGAGATTCGCTCTTTCCTGTTCTTTATAATCTTCCGGAAACCGGACATTCCACAAAGATAACAAGTATCACAGAACATTCATAATCCATCGGACAAAATTATCAACAAAAGCCAGAGAAACTTTTGATAACTCAGACGTCAGATGTGGGTGGGCTGAAATATCTGTTTTCCGCTTAGTTGTCAATGCTTGTTAAAGGAAATATTTCACGCAGTTGTGTATGTTGTTATCGATATCGATATGAAATGTTTTGGGAAGTGAAGCGGACATTGATTTTTCTTTTGTGGAGAGTTGAAAAAGAAATGGCTGCATAAGTTAATGTTATACATGAATGGGTTATTTGCGAATACAGTCGAAGCTCTCTTAACGGACACTCTCGTAAGCGGACAGCTCTACTTACGGCCGCCTTGTTTGAAACCCCGTTTTAACTCCCATACAAACTCTGTATTTTTACATTCTCGTAAGCGGACATTCCCGTAAGTGGCCGCGGACACTTTCAGAGATTACGACTTAGACTTTTTCTTTGTTTTTAAGCTCCGGTAAGCGGACACCCCAAAGAAAATCCTATTAACAACCTCTGTATCTTGTTTTTATCAATCAACTTCACATCGCCGTTCGTCACAATTCTTCTTAATTCTATTTCTATAAATGTAATTAGTTCTTGTATTTCGAATATTTTTGTCAATTATTGTTGTAATTAACATTTATATGGAGGTCCCTCATGAAAACCACCCATGGGTGATGTGGTTTCCTCCTTAAATAAATTACTTACTTACTTACTTACTTACTTACTTACTTACTTACTTACTTACTTACTTACTTACTTACTTACTTACTTACTTACTTACTTACTTACTTACTTACACAATCATTTACAGTAATTACAGTGTGTACCATATTTCAGTGTTTGTTTTGTCGTCATCCACGTCCGGTTACATTTCGAAACACCACTTACATGCATATGCCCTGGAATTACAACGTTGTCAGCACAACACTAACACACTAACCAGACTAATATAAACTGAAGCCTCACTGAAAGACACACAGGTCGTAAACATTTTAAACTGTATCACTACTTTTTGTTGAGGCTGTTAATGTTGAATATGTCGATGTTCGTTGCAATTATAATTTGTTGTTTTTAAAAATCACTAAGGGAAAGTCCTAGTACTGCAGTATACACTGTAATACTGTTCAGTTATCGTCATTATATCGTAGGGTTGTACAGTATAGGGCGCAATAAAACAAAAATGTCATTTAATACGGCGGTATTTTTTTGTATTTCCAATACAGTACTGTATTTATTGTTAGCTGGGCAAGCTCCCGTAAGCGGCCATCTATCCCCTGCACCTCTAGTGGCCGCTTACGAGAACCATTCTCGTAAGCGGCCAGCTCCAGTTACGGACACTTTTTTTGCGTTCCGAGGGTGTCCGCTTACGAGAGCTTCCACTGTATATAGTAGTTCTGTCTTTTTTTATTCGAAAGTCGAGAGTTTTCTATTTCCGGTATCATGTGTTTAGTAACTATTAGAGATTAAATGGGTCTGCTTTAAACCTCAAAATATAGTGTTGACAGTGTCTTCTTGACGACCCCCGGGGTCACGACCGCAGTAAAAATTCGTAAAATATTCTATTAAGATCCAAGTCTTATGCGATAGTCATATATTGGAATAGTGGGATCTTGCAATTGTTTTTTAGTAGTTCTTCAGAGTTTATTCCGCGTGTAAGTGTAATGTGTTTCTCGGAGCTAGGCAGTATCTCCATTACATCCGGTTTGAAATATTTGAATCTCCAGCATAATAGCTGTACACTCTTTATCAAGTTTCCCGGAAAGTGACATCATGAAACTTAGCCCCCAATTTCTCAAATTATAAAATTTGTACTAAAGTAATCAAACATGCGGGATTCCTGACCGCAGTATTTTTCAAAACCTTTTTCTGATCTGCCGGAGATACAGGCAAAGGTTGTCCGTTGTTGCATTATTATGCAGTATTACTTTATTTTGTATTAAATTTTCCACCGCAGAAATATAATCGCGCAGAAAAAATTACTTGTTTTAATGATGTATATCGGCTTAACAAGAACTTTTCAACAGTGAATATATTCCTATCATAACTCCGAGGCGACCGGCACAACAGTTATCTGTATTCCCGATTCAACTCCACACACGTCCTCAAAAGAACCAGAGACTGTTATCATAATACTGATACATTTTTACAACAACGTACAATAATTCACTCACTAGTTTTCTCGTTGTTTATGTTCATATTGGCGCCAGAACAGCAACCATATAACTGGGAGAACTATAAAAACCTCCGGTCAGGAAGTGAAATTGTTTAATACCGATGCCTTGGATTTTATTTATACTTGACCAGAAATCCGCAAACATTTCCTCCCAGCAGAAATTTAAGCTGTCCCGACGCGCAAAAATTTCCTCCCGCAAAACAAATTCAGTCAAAATTTCCTTGTGCACGGTAGCTAAACCAATAAAACTATGACGTCTTTCCCATACTATTGCATACAAACGCAAAGTTCATGCTATTTTGCTCTGCCATATCGCTCATATTAAAACACAAACTTTCCCGTCCAATAACGTCTCCATTCGTAAAAATAGACCGTGAAATTATCAAACTACGTTTCCCAAGAAAACGTATTTGACCTATTTTTACCATTCTCGAAAGCAGCTTGAATGGCTTTACGACAAATGATTGAAAATTTTAAATATTGATACGTAACGTGAGATATCGAAACTAAGAACTTTAATATCTTTGCAGTGACGTAATGTGAAATATGACAAGTTCATCACAAGTTCTGACATCCCAATACCCTAGGGAAATTAACAATAGGACCGGGGGTGTTCCTCAAATATTTTAGTGACGGTATGTGACGCCCTTCTTGAAATCCTAACCGCTTTAACCAACCATATCCTCAATGCCCTAATATAGCTTCTATGAAGAAGAAAGAAGAAACTCCCCCCCGGACAAAAGTCCACAAAAATTTGTTAACAGCTTTTGCCCCTTTTTTCGTGGTAATTTCGAAATCTCGCTTAATGCGCATGCGCATTAACGAGATAAAAAAAGGCGATAAAACTATAATTTTTGAAATTATTGTCCGCCATCTTGGATCCGCCATCTTGGATTTCCCTTTTTTCGTTTAAATAAAAATTCAAAAAATATCTAAAAGAGAAAAGGATCAGAATGTATAAAACACGTATCAAACTAAGGTCTATTATCTAAACAATGAACTTAGAAGCGTTATTTAATAAATAGTACAAAATTTTTCTCTATAAGTAAAAGAGAGCAAAAATTTGCCTACCCCTCCCCCCCAATGATTTGATGTTAAAAATTTTTGATGTCTTTCAAGAACTAGTCCCAAGAAAAAACTATTCTAACAAGAAAATGCACTATAAGTCAAAGAACAAGATCTTAAAATAAAAAATTCACCATATTTTAATATTTTGAAAACCTATGTGTCAAAAACCGGTTGCCATGGCAACATGGTTAATCACACTGACATGTTATGGATACCAAAATGTCCATAGATAAATTCTAGGAAAAGTCAGAAAATTTCAGCCTCATAGCTATTTCGGTGAAAGGGTTATCACAATTTTACTGGAGGGGGGGGGGGGTTCTAAAAGCCCCCCCCCCCCCCCCCAGTCTGAATAGGGTTAAGGGCCGGGGAGTCGGACACCGGAAAAATTGACCCGGCTGCTTTGAACATATAAACCTTATTTTTTCACCAACAAGTTATAAATAATTTACTAACTTGCCTTTTTTGATTTGTGATCTAAAAAATAAAGCATATTTCAACTTAAAAAAACAACGAGGTTATTGCTCATCACAGTTACCTCCCGTTGCTCCCTGTACAGAAGAAACGTGAAAAACAACTGAAATCGCCCCACAATGCATTGCCAGCTTAGTGCTCTGCATTATGTTCTGCATGATGTCACTGAGTCGCAAACAAGTTTCGCATGTGTTATGGCGACCGGGAAAAGGTCAGAACGGTTAATTAAACAATATTTTTGTACTCAACTTGATAAATCATAAAAACTCTCATTCTTCGGCCATTTCAACTTTAACAGAAATAAAATACACACTGCGGTTATAAACATGACAAAACACCGCATGTTGTAAAAAACTTTGATTAATGAGTTGACGTTTCGTATGCTTTAAACCAGCTTTAAATGAAAACGTGAGTAGTGACAAACTGTTTCTTTACTAGCCTTGTATATATGTTTAATATATTTTCTAGCAGACTTTAAGATAGGTCTGTATATTATCATTTTTTCGCTATCGTCATTTCTTCTAAATTAGGTTCCAGTCTTTCTCCATAGCAATTTAATTTTATCGCAATATATCCAATCGGCACTTCTGAAGATGTATGTTGAAGCACACGAAACGTCAAGTCATTAATCAAAGTTTTTTTACAACATGCGTTATTTTGTCATGTTTATAACCGCAGTGTGTATTTATTTCTGTTCAACCTGATAACTTGATGTCCATGACTGCAGATATCTGTATTCAGTTGATTGAACAAACAAAATACAATGTTTCAAGCAACAGTAAGATGCTTAAGTTCGTGCTTCAGATTGCAGGAAAATACATCTTCGGGAGACTAAAATTTAAAAACTTTCCCCGAGGGAGCGTCCCCCGGACCCCCCTAGAGGGGATGGGTGTTCGGCACTTCCAATCATTTGCCCACCTGCTCAAACTTATTGCCCTCCTGTTCAAAGTCTTAATGGACCTTAATGAAATCCCTGCATCGGTTTTAACAGTTTTCTTTTTTATTGCAACAATTAAAAACAAAACAATATAGACTTAGGCATATACCCGTCGCCACCCCCTATAAAAAAATCCTGAATCCGCCCTTGTAACATCAACATTTAATAGTGAGATCGGTCTCCAATTTTAATGTAACGCCTATCCTTGCCTTTTTTCTCAATTAACCTAATCATAGCTTGTTTTAGTGTATTTGATCATTCTCCGTGATTGTATGAATGGATTAAGGAGTCTGTTAATTGCTGGCCCACAAGGTTCCAAAATGTTTTGTAAAAATCCTGGTGTTAGACCATCGTTTCCAGGTAACTTACCATTAGGTACACTGGACGAAAAAACGGATTTTCCTGTATAGCAAATGTGCAGCAAACGAATGGCAAATTCCACATTTGCTCACATTTGCTCAAATTTACTTCAAGACAACGATCTGATTTTGCCCCAATTTTGCTATCATGGCAAAGCTGGTAAATTCCATATTTGCTTTAATTTTACTCCCATGCATAAAAATAGTGTAAAGTTTGTTTTTTTCTAGGCATTTGCCAGGGTAGCAAATACGATATCAAAAGTGACATTTTGTATGTACTTTGCCTGAAGTGGAAAATTTGATCAAAGTATCATTTTTGAACATAATTTGCCCAGGGTGGTAAATGTGTTCAAAGAATCATTTTTTCCACGGATTTGCTCAGGGTGGTAAATGTGTTCAAAGAATTATTTTTCCACTTATTTGCTCAGGTGGTAAATGTGTTCAAAGAATCATTTTTCCACGTGTTTGCTCAGGGTGGTAAATGTGATCAAAGAATCATTTTTCCACGTATTTGTTCAGGGTGGTAAATGTGTTCAAAGAATCATTTTTCCACGTGTTTGCTCAGGGTGGTAAATGTGATCAAAGAATCATTTTTCCACGTATTTGCTCAGGGTGGTAAATGTGTTCAAAGAATCATTTTTCCACGTGTTTGCTCAGGGTGGTAAATGTGATCAAAGAATCATTTTTCCACGTATTTGCTCAGGGTGGTAAATGTGATCAAAGAATCATTTTTCCACACGTATTTGCTCAGGGTGGTAAATGTGTTCAAAGAATCATTTTTCAACGTATTTGCCCAGGGTTGTAAAAGTGATCAAAGACTTCGGCATTTTCCACGTATTTGCCCAGGGTGGTAAATGTGATCAAAGAATCATTTTTCCACTTTTATGCTCTAGAAATGGGATGAAAACAAATATTTTCCCTAGGACAGTAAATGTGATCGGTGAGTCAGTTTTCGACATCTATATTTGCTCAATTAATGTCTACACCACACTGCAGTAACAATAAATTCAAGTCATAAATGAAATTACTTTAATTAATTAAATAACTATCTAACTAAACCAAATCACGTTGTCAACCGTATTTACAATGTCGAATCACGTTGAGAATAGATCAACTACGAAATAATACACTGTTACAAAATAATTCTTTTACACGATTTAACTGGGTGGTAAAATGCTACATGTTACATGAGCTCAATTCAATCAGGAATCATTTCAACAGGTGCATACAAAAAGCCCTAAATACAGGTTATTCTTCAATTTGAACACACAGTAAAAACTCTATTAGCCCCTGGGGCTTATGTAATTCGGGGGGCTTAATAGAGAGGAGTTGGGAGGGGGAAGTTAAAAAAAAACTGATCTGTGCACATATACTCAAAGGAGATTACTTTCTTCCTGGCATGCACTGCAAACAAACTACATGCGACCCACAAGCAGCTCTTTTTACAGGTACTCAGCAGCTCTTTTTTACCAGGTCAGTTGCTTGTATTGGAAACATTTGCTGAAGAAATCCATGATATTCTCTAAATGTAGGCAGAGTTAATAAGGCTTAAGGATTATTATTTTTCCAAACGGCAGATTAAATGTATGAAAGCCTTGTATTTCAGTTCAAACAGTGTTGTGTGGTACAATCACTTATTTTACAGCTTTAGTTTATGTTATTGTGACCAAAATAGCATTTCAAACCATCCACAAATGCAAATTAATCGTCTCACAAAAGACGTGCTGCATGTAGTCTGCAGATTCATTAACACTTCAATTCAATGCCGATAAATACAAATAGTTGCTGAAAAGTAGGTTTATTGATCCCAAGAATCTGAAGATATTTCACGCATCTACACCACACGACACCAATCAAACTGAAATGTGAGGCTTATGATCGGTTTGCAAAGTTAACCAGACTTAAGAACAAATTGCAAATATAACTGAAATGGAAGATATTATTTTTGATAATTGTGTTTGTTTGCGGTGCATGCATGCAAGATACTAAGTGCCTTGTTTATCAGCATACCTGTTTGATAATTATGTAATTGGAAGACTGCTACTTGGAAGCCAAAAATAATTGGGGGGGGGGGGGGTGCATAAAGGGCCTATCTTGATGAAAATGTAATTTTGGGTGAATGTTTGTTTGGATTTGCCTCACTTTTTGCACGTGGCCTTGCGAAACAAATACCCATGTTTTTTTTTTATCCCTGAGTTCTGTTGGCATTTAGAAGATAAGTTCCATAGGATTCTTTCACTATAAAACCACATCTACTTATGACATCATATCTCATAACCTTGTCCAAACAAAAAGAAACCACAAAGCAGTATTGTGAAATGGGAATGTTTCTTGAGTAAAATGGAGTGCAAAAAACAAGGCTATTCCTAGTGAAACTGAAATAGAACCTATGAAAGTGTACACTGGCCTTTTATGCACCAAATCCCATAATTGTCGAAGGAGCAGGTCATGGAAAATTCATGCAAATAGAAGCTTAATGTACGTGTAGTCTGTAAAGTCAAACTCTTGTTTGCTCTGTAGACAATTTAGTCATCATTAATTTTACTGAGCTTTCTCAGGAACTCATTACCTGGAGCATGCGACTGCCATACTGCGCCTATGAAATGGCATTTTTGCAAGATGGTTTATTTTTAGACTATAAGCCTTTCCCGCAAATTGGTTTTGGAATTGAAAGCCAATCACAAGAAATTGCATTGATAATAAACGTTTACCGTAAATGTAATACATAACTATGACAACTCGTCCACATAAGAATCAGAAACAATTATTTTTGCGGGAAAGGGAAAAGCTTATCTCAAAATAAACCTACTGATAAAAATGCCATTGCACAAATTTATGGCATTTGTATGCCCCTGGTAATGGGCTCCTGGCTTTCTAGAGTTTGAACACCAATAAACCAAACCTGTGTTTGTGTAGGAGACTGTGCTTTTAAATGGCTGTGTCAGTTATGAATAATATTTAGCTGTTCAAAATGCAATATCAATTAGCACTTTTTAAAGATTACAATAAAACAAAAACACTCAAAAACATGAATACTTTGTTGTTATGTGTTTGTTTTGTTGATTTAAAGTTTGCAACAGCGGTTTTAGAAACTTGAAGTTTGACAGAGTGAAAGTCAAACTTCAAGGTTTTAAACATTGTATTCATGTGTTTGAGTGTTTTTGTTTCATGATTTTAACCATTAAAAAAGCACTAAATGTTGCATTTAGAAATTGAATTCATAACCGACACAGCCATTTAAAAACACAGTCCCCCACACAAACACAGGATAGAGATGCTCCTGTGAAACAATGATTAAACTGGTTTGCATTCTATTTCATGACCCAGTTCCTTAACTGAGGAGTGCTGACAATGCAAAGTCAGGGGCATCTTCTGGTTTCTCCCAGGTTGATGATGGCCCTTGACTCGTTTCAAAAACCATGTTTGCATGGTCCCCCTATACTTCTTCGGCACTTAGTTATACGGTCAAGGCTCTTCATCAAATCATCAAGTTCTGTGCTCCTACAAGGGAGGGGTCGTACACATGTTTATACTGTTTGTTTTCTACATCTAAACCCGATGTGCTGCCATTGGTTTCACCCTCAGGCTCCGAAATGGACTCCCCAGATGACATATAGTCCATCGTCAGGCAGACGTTATATTTTTCTTTATCTTCTTGTTGCATCGATGTCCATTCCTTTAATGCTTTTACCCGCTTAATTCATTTCTGTAAAAGATGAAAATCTAGAATTAACTAAGCACAAATAAGTAACTGAACAATGAAATTACAGTGTTACTGTGAAACCCACAACCCAAGACGATGAATGAATATATTGCACAACAATTTATGAGCCATTACTCATAAGGTTGTTTACAGACAATTTTTTTTACTTCTAGATAAATGTGTATAACAGGGTGCATATAAAAATCAGTTTTTACAACTACAAAGGTCTTTCTTGCTAGTCCAAATTAAATAAAAATTTTTGGGGAAGAGGGCAAGGGAGGCTGATCTACATGTGTATGTACAATGTAGTGATTAATAATTTTACCTTAGACTGTAAAGGGATGGTTGAAAATGATTACAAGGTTGTGATATTGATTTATTTTTTTTTTGTTGCATCGCAGCAGTCCATACTACTAAATCCTTGAATTTGATTGGTTAAGGACACACTCTCTAGAGGTCCTGATATTCCCATCTGGACCCCATATACAGACTGTTCCGAATTTTTGAGGGTTGTCCAATACACCCGAACTGAGTCGATTCGTCTAGGTTTGCTGACGAATCGACAACCGGAAGTCGATTTGTGAGAGACTTAGAAAAAATACGGCAAGAAGGCTATGAACACTAAGGAGGGTAGCAAATGTTGACGATTCGACTCGATTCGACTCGAATCGCGCGATTCGTCTTGCGTAAAGTCGAATCGACTCACCGGAAGTCGATTCGCGAGAGACTTAGAAAAAATACGGCAAGAAGGCTATGAACACTAAGGAGGGTAGCAAATGTTGACGATTCGACTCGATTCGACTCGAATCGCGCGATTCGTCTTGCGTAAAGTCGAATCGACTCACCAGAAGTCGATTCGCAAGAGACTTAGTAAAAAATACGGCAAGAAGGCTATGAACACTGAGGTGGGTAGCAAATGTTGACGATTCGACTCGATTCGACTCGATTCGACTCGAATCGCGCGATTCGTCTTGCGTAAAGTCGAATCGACTCACCGGAAGTCGATTCGCGAGAGACTTAAAAAAAATACGGCAAGAAGGCTATGAACACTAAGGAGGGTAGCAAATGTTGACGATTCGACTCGATTCGACTCGATTCGACTCGAATCGCGCGATTCGTCTTGCGTAAAGTCGAATCGACTCACCAGAAGTCGATTCGCGAGAGACTTAGTAAAAAATACGGCAAGAAGGCTATGAACACTGAGGAGGGTAGCAAATGTTGACGATTCGACTCGATTCGACTCGAATCGCGCGATTCGTCTTGCGTAAAGTCGAATCGACTCACCGGAAGTCGATTCGCGAGAGACTTAGTAAAAAATACGGCAAGAAGGCTATGAACACTGAGGAGGGTAGCAAATGTTGACGATTCGACTCGATTCGACTCGAATCGCGCGATTCGTCTTGCGTAAAGTCGAATCGACTCACCGGAAGTGGATTTGTGAGAGACTCACAAAAAAATAAGGCAAGAAGGCTATGAACACTAAGGAGGGTAGCAAATGTTGACGATTCGACTCGATTCGACTCGAATCGCGCGATTCGTCTTGCGTAAAGTTGAATCGACTCACCGGAAGTAGATTTGTGAGAGACTCACAAAAAAATAAGGCAAGAAGGCTATGAGGGTAGCAGTAGTACTTGGAAGCTTGCACTTATGTCACTACTATGTGACGTTGCAAGGCAAGAAATCGACTCAACGGAAGTCGATTTGCGATAGACTTTAAAAGGTTAAATGCAGCAAAAAGGCTATTTACACAGGGTATGGTAGCAAATGTTATGTTATGGAATTGAATTGATTCGAGTTGTATCGGTACGTTTTGCTCCCGTAAAATCAACTGCACCGTACTCAAGAAAAGTCGTTTTCATTGAGCGCGGTGGCTCACGGGTTAGCTCATTCCTAGAGCCTTATTTTGAATTGGTTCGCGAACGCATTCTCGTCTGCAAAAAAAGTCGAGTAATAATAACCCAAAATATTGAGTGAAATGTTGAATCCACATTGACGCCAAAAATTGAGTAAACTGAAGGATCAGTGTTGAGTAAAACATACCAACAATGCGAGTATAAGGTCAAAAGCACAAGTTCAAGTTGTTGGGAAAGCCGTTAATCGTGCGGGAGGATACGGGATGGAAACCCCATGCGTTTACAAGTTTACTGGACCGCGAAGAAACGTTGATATGCTTAATAAATTATATTAGACATTGCAAATAACCGATCTGTAAGAAAAGAACAGGAAATGGAGTTGAAGAGAAAAGCCACAGTGGAAGGCAGCAGAAACAAGAAGGCAAAATAACTTTGAGAGCCTCGAAATGCTGCAAAGTGAAGTCTTTCAGATCTTTTGTAGTATCTATTCGTGCATCCTTTTTACTGAACACTGCAATGAACATGCTAACCACTAACACCTTTGCCTAAAAACATTCAATAAAATATTAATGCATTATTGTTTGTCATATGGTGTCTGTTTTCATTCAGCAGCGTCACCAGGCATTTTGCCGACTGGTCGTATTAACGGGGTAATTTTATAAAGAAAATAACGACTGAGGACTCCAAAAGATGGTCGTTGGTCGTAATAACGGGGTCTTCAGATAAGAAAATTAGTGGGCTTTTGTTCGGGCCACAATAAAGTGGTCGTAATAACGGGGTGGTCGTATTAACGAGGTGGTCGTATGGCGGGGTTACTCAATATACGGTGTTAAAACAACTCACAAGAATTTCATTCTGGTTTACTCGTTTAATGAGAAAACGTCACTTATATTAAAAGGTAAATGCTTCTTTGAATAGTTAGTAAATTTATCCACACACAAAACACAAAATTGGTACATAATATTAATATCTCCATGTGTACCCCAACAGTTGTGAAATGACATAATAAAGTAGACTTTTATTGATCTCTGCTTTAACAAAAACCCTATTTTGTCATAAACTTGGATCAAATAAATCCATTATATAAATTATTTCTTTTTTGAAATGGCTCTTCCCAATAAAAAGTAATGCTTAACTTAGTGTTAACTATTCATCACTTGTAAAAAGAACATATACTGTTTAAAACTGAATGAACAAAAAAGTGTTCTGTGTTTTAATATCACGTTTAAAAACCCAAGGCGATTAAGCCAATAGTTTTTACACCTGCAGACTTGCAGACAAGTCAGGGCTCATCACTAACACTCAACGACTTTCCACTGGAGATTACATTGTCTCATCAGAATGTGAAAAAAGAAAATGAATATAGTTGCCCGATCCGCAAAGTAATGCTGTTAATCTTAGGCAATTCTGGAAAGCTAGTTTTTCATTTTAAAGTCTTCAGCAAAAAATGTACAAATAAAATGAAAACAAACCTCTACAACCCTGTATTGCTGAATTTGACCCTCGACCTGAACTGCAAAACAATGTAAACTGGGCTAGTCATGATACTAGGATGAGGGCCCTAATTTTTAATGGGGGAGGGACATCTTACTTTAATAACTGTTAGACATGGTGAGAGGCGACTCCCATAAAAAAATTACAGGGGTGCTCGTCGTACCTTTTGGGGTCAAAATTTGTAGTTTGGTACCGCTTAGGGTCCGAAAATCTACAATGACCACCATTAGAATTATTGTGGTACTTTTTTGGGTATTAAGCCAAAAGAATATGACAGAAATATGACGTGTTGTTTTGAATTGGTACCTCTTAGAGGTAAAACTTCTCTTGAACCATACCAATGAGCACTGCCGTCATTTTTATATTTTATGAGAGTCCCCAAACTAAAACGATTCAATGCTATAACGCTTCTGTGCAAAAAGCATCATAAATGTTCTTCGATGCATTATGTTTTTGTCATGGAAACGTTGTGGCATTGAATCGTTTTAGCATGTCCTTTTCATTGTGCCTCAACTACATGCTACATTTTGACAAACTGTCAATATCATTTACAATAGATTATTCGACCCAACGGGATAATCAAACATAAAAACATAATAAGAAACTAGCAGCCCAAGAGTAGCCTCAATAAGGCTGCCAGTAAAAGAACAGAGAAGCTGCTTGTCAGCAGCCAAGTGCATTTCAGCCTCAGGCAAATCAAGGCTGCCTTCCATTATGATTAAAGGAAATGGCTTTTTCTTTCCTGTGCAACTTGATTTGCAGTCGTGTCACTTCCACCCTATTACATCTTACAAAAAAAAGGTAAGTTAAAACATTTTTACAGCATGATACAATAATAATTTTACATTTTACATGTATATTAATCATGGAGTACATGTATGTTATTCATTTGAAATGCATAAACTAAAAGTAAAAATAAAACTAAACATCCCAGCGGTCGTAACATCATTTCTTTATCTGAGTCAGAATGGTTCATGTGAAATGACAGAAGTCTCAAGGAGGGAACAACACTTGAATTTCTGGTTAAAATTTTGTTACAGCTTATTGACTGTTTGACCCCCTCCCCGGGTCCCTATAATGGGCTATACGGGATGCTCCGCCCAAAAGGGGTACCTTTTTTAGGCTGGAGGTATATGAAAGGGTAGGGATTTCATGAGTTGAAGTATATGAAAGGGTAGGGATTTCACGAAATATATGAAAGGGTAGGGAAAACATGAGTTGAAGTATAAAAAGGTAGGGAAAACTGCCATTAAAGTATTATAAAAATGGACCATTCAAAATATAACAAACAGATGCACATAAAGGCTACATAAAAGGGGTACCATTTTCAATAAAAGCTATATGAAAGAGGTACCATTTACCATGAAAGTTATACGAAAGGGGTACCTTTTGTGTCCAAAACAGTATATGAAACGGTAAGGGTTTGAACCCTCAGGCGATTAATCAAGAAAATACAATTTCTTTGTTTACATGATGTCTGTATTAATTATTCATAAATGACAGATTGTGCAGTTTATCATTTTAAAAGAAAAAAAAAACAGCACTGTTCCATATCTCACCCCAGAATTGTGTGGGCAATAGAGAAAAAGACATTATACTTACAGGAATAAAGTGTATGAAGTCCTGCAGACTTGACTTTGGGAGGAAAGGAAGCACAGCAATGGCAACCTGTACTTTTTTTCATGTCATGAAAAAAAAAAAAACATTTTCATTATTAATAATGCAACAGAGATTAGAAAAAGATGTGAGAGAGAGATGACATTTTCCCCAACAAAATAAAAGTAATTAAGGGGAGCAATTTTGTATGACCTTAAAAATTGGTTTTAGAGTAATAGCTATTGACATTTTTACCGAATTGTCACAGAACTTTTCAATAAATCACAAAAATGACTTCACAGATCTGGTTGTCTTTTAAAACCTGCAAGTTTTAATACCAATCTGTTGAAAACTGGCAGAAATTTATACAAGAGCCCAAATTTGCATGTTTTAAAGGCAGATTTTCAAAAAAAAAATCACTGGGTTAGTAAATTTGGTGCAAAAAAATTGATCTGTGAAGATCAACGTTTTATTGTTTTAATAAAAAGCACTCTCAAAAATTTCAATTTAATTTGTGTAACATTGGTGAGGTCCTGACCATTTGCGTTTCCTTGATCTGCTAGTCTTGAAGAGATCAAAACAAGCTTTTTTTTGTTTTTCTCCTGAAAATATCCCCAATAAGGAAAGAGTGTTGCTCAATTGACCAATCAGAATGCTGAAATTAATGAGTGATTTGTCAAAGAAACTATCCATTATTTTAAAATTAATATTAACTGCTAGAAAGTTTTAATTCGAGAACAGCAGATCAATCAAAGAAATAACCAAAAGCCTGATTTTAGAAACAAAAACTGTTTTCAACTGAGTGTCAAAATTAATTTTGTGATTGCTTTTAATTAATGGCTTTGTATTCCTATATTCTGTGATTGCGACAAAGTGCTTTAAACTGTTATCCCATTTTCCCACAAATAACCCCACAGTTACATGTATTTGCTTAGAGTTTTTAATGGTTAATTGTCGGGTCAGTGTTATAATTGACCAAAAGTTGAAACAGTTAGTTTTTTGTAGGTTTATAATTTGGTCAACTGGAACAGCCACCACATTGGACACATGTGTGAACTAGTTCCAGGCTCCCTATACTATGACATTCCCCTCTTTTAGAAAATAAATAAAAGAAATATAGGCTTACATATCATGTACATAACAATATTGCAAACAGGGCTAATGTTAAATAAAAATGAATGCATATTTACAGAGCAGGTATACTCTAATTGACTTAATAAACAACTGTCCAAATGTTCACATAACAGCACTTTAAATAACAGCATACAGATTGGGCATGCTCTCATCAAAGCAAATAATGAGTGTCAAAGTGATATTGTCACCTCAACAAATGTTGTTTAGTCCTTCAAACTTTTCTGGGACTTCTGTCTTGTTTAATCTTAAGCTGGCTTTATTGGCCGCCACATCCTGAACGTGTGTGTCTGTGTGTACATTTCAAGCCTGCACATGCTCATAGAGTATCAGCCAATCAGCTTCAAGTAAACTTGCCATGTTTATGTTAATGTACATCAGTCGCGGTCAATCTCCCAATTCAGCTCAGTTTCACTGCTAAAGTCAAACGTTTATTTCCCCACCCACCCACCACAGTATATATAGTTATTGTTATCACTCTCTGCTTTCGTACTTCTAGGTAGGCCATTCTCGCTTATCCGCTTATAACATTTATTGTTTGTTTCAAAAAAACAAAAATTATAGCAGATATGTAATCTGTTATGTGGTTTTAGTTTTAATAAATGGTTTGGGGGAGAAGCGTTGCTGGCGACAACCCTTCAGTCCCACACTGAAGCGATGCCTGGGTTGCCTTAGCTTCGGTGATAAACAGTGGTGACGTCCACTTCCCCTCGCTAAGCGGCCTTCTAGGAGCTTGGCATAGGTACATGCTGCTCAGAGTAGCTGTGCTCCATGAAACCCATCCCATGGTTTATATGCCACTCGCTGACCGGCAGCACTTGGGTCCTGGGCAACGCCTATCTCTCTACCTTCTCCCACAAAATAGGTGCCTTTCAATTGTGCGTTGACATTATATATATGTATATATTGTCCGATCTCCTAATGGAGAGTTGGGCTGCAAGCTCTCTGTCTCCAGGCTGTTCTGTCCGCCGCAACTGATGCTGCCTCTGCCCATGATTTTAACCCCTTCATCCTTAACTCTCTCTCGACAGTTCTGCGCCATGTTTCACGCGGTCGACCCCTCTTCCTCTTGCCTTCCGGTACCCATGTCAGTGCAATTCTTGGATGTGAGTCGTGATCCATTCTGAGGACGTGGCCTAGCCATGCCCATCTCCTTCTTGCCACCTGACTGCTTATCGTTTCCAACCCCGTTCTTCTTCTTATCTCCTCATTGGTTACACGCATTGGCCAGTAGATCTTTAATATCCGGCGAAGGCTCTTATGTAGGAACGCATCCAGCTTTTTCTCATCCGTTTGGGTTATTCTCCAGGTTTCACAACCATACAACAGTACCGAGATGACGTTAGACTTAAAGATTTTGATCTTGTTCTTGCAGGTAAACTGACTGTTCTTCCATATCTTTCCTAATTTGTTGTACGCCGCTCTTGCTTTGCCTAACCTCGCTTGGATATCATCTTCCGTACCGCCTGAGGTGCTGACATGTGCACCCAGGTACACAAAACGTTCTACCTCATCTATGTCGTGATCGTCGACCTGCACCTTTTCGTTGTTTGTCGTGTTGAGCCGGAGGAGTTTGGTCTTCATAGAATTAATCTTTAACCCAGTTGCCTTACTGTTGTTGCTGAGGTTACTCACTTTCTGTTGGATTTGCTGTTTTGTGCTGGATAAAAGTGCGATGTCGTCAGCGAAGTCCAAGTCGTTTAACTTGGACCACAGTTTCCATCTGATGCCTGTGTTGTCACCCTCTAACGTTCTTCTCATGATCCAGTCTATTACAAGCAAGAACAAAAACCCAGACATATTACAACCCTGTTTCACGCCAGACTTCACATCAAACCAGCCAGTTAGACCTGCACCATCAACCACCGCACATTGGTTACCATCGTACATTGCCTTGATCATTCTAACAAGCTTTGGTGGGATCCCATAACTCTCCATAATCTTCCACAAGGTTTCCCTATCAACGCTATCAAAGGCCTTTTCATAATCAACAAAGCATACATACAAGCTGGAATTCCATTCTATTGCTTGCTCCACGATATTCCGGAGGACAAAAATCTGTTCTATCGTACTTCTTCCTTGTCTAAAACCAGCCTGTTCCTTGCGTAGCTTTGCATCAACACCGTCCGATATTCTTCCTATTAACACCTTACCCAACACTTTTGCCGCAACAGACATCAGAGTTATCCCCCTCCAGTTTCCGCACTTAGTGAGATCCCCTTTCTTAGGTAGTTTGACAATAAGACCCTTCTTCCAATCTGCAGGAATGGACTCACTGACCCATATTGCACAAAAAAGATCGTGTAGCACTTCAATTGTTGTTGTTATATCAGCTTTGAACAGTTCCACGGTTATACCATCCACTCCAGGTGCTTTGCCTGCGCCCATGCTGTTAATGGCGCTCCTAATCTCAGCCTTAGTTATGGGGCCTGAAGGTATTTCGTCCATCACCTCCACCTCACTATCCACCTCAGCCACTAGTTCTGGGCTCGGTCTGTTCAGTATTTCTGCAAAGTGCTCTTTCCACCTCTGTCGCACCTCATCTTCATTGGTCAACAACTTCCGTGCCTTATTTCTCACTGCGTCAATTTTCTTTGATGGCTCACTACATAGCCTCCTCGTAGCATCGTAAACGCTCTTCATCTGCCCACGCTTTGCAGCGTCCTCAGCTTCTTGGGCTATATTATTAGCCCACTCTCTCTTGTCCTTTCTCAAACTTCTCTTCACTTCTATATCTTTCTTTCTGTATTCCTTTTGCGATTTGAGTCTCAACCTTTCTGACCTTGTACCAACTGACTTTTGTTTTAGCTGTCTCCTTTCTTCAATACCTTTCCAACTTTCGGGGCTGATCCATCCTTTAGTTTTCCTTGCTCTGTAACCTAACACATCTTTAGCTGTTTCACAATAACTTTCTTTGATCTTTTTCCACTTCTCCTCTACTTCGTGTTCATGTACCACTGTACCCTCGTCCTCGTGCCTGTTTTCGCCATCTTCGTCCTCCAGCGATAAGCAGCTGAACCTGTTCTTTAGTTGTAATTGAAATTGTTTCCTAATTTCAGGCACGGCTAGCTTACTAATCTCGTATTTCCTGACTTGTTCTACCCTTCTGCCCTTTCGTATAAGCTTTAACCGTGTCTTAGCAATCACCAGATTATGGTCGCTCGAGCAATCTGCGCCTCTATACGCTCTAACATCTTGTACTGATCGTTTAAAATTGGAGCGAACAGCCATGTGATCGATTTGGTTGTGATGTTGTCCATTTGGTGAGGTCCACGTGTATCTATGAATGATTTTGTGAGGAAACATAGTGGAAACAATTGCAAGATTGTTTAACGCACAGAAAGACACCATTCGCTCCCCATTATCGCTTCTTTCTCCTACCATACCAAACTTTCCTACAATTCCTTCCTCTCCAACTTGTTGTTCACCTACTTTTGCATTCCAATCACCCATTACCAAAAGCATGTCATGGCGTGGTACTTCATCTACGATCTTTTGCAGTTGCTCATAAAAATCGTCCTTCTGTTCTTCGCCCGCTTCATTTGTGGGAGCGTAAACCTGAATCACTGTCGTCTTAATGAAGCGTGAGTGGAAACGGGCTTCTATAATGCGATCATTGATCGCTCTCCAGCTGTCTAAACATTGAGTAGCCTTCTTGGACATGATTATTGCCACTCCACTCTGATGTATATCGTCGTCTCTGCCGGAATATATGATGGTTTCGCCTGTTTGTGTTCTCAACCGTCCAAATCCTGACCACCTACACTCACTAACGCCCAGTATGTCAATGCTGTAACGAGCCATCTCGGATGTAATCTGAGCTGTTTTTCCCACTGAGAACATCGTTCTCACGTTCCAACATCCAATCTTAACCTTGGTTTTAGGGTCAGCCAACGACTTGTTCGAAGAATGGGCTCCCTTTCGGGTTTCACTCATAGTCGTCATAGCTCCGTCGATCCAGGTGATAAAAGCATCGTCTGGAGTGCGGCATGTCGTTGTACTGCACCCAGTATAGCCTGTGTTCTTTGAGATTCCAGTTTCCGTAATCAAGCTTTTTTTACGAGGAGGGGTGATTAGCCCCACGCCCAACCTCCAACCTGGAGGGCCAGGGTTTTTCTGTCGGGGTTTTCCTTCCCTTAGCCACTAGTTCCGGTTATTTAAAGGCGCCGGACGCTCGCCTTTCGCCACTGTTGCTTAGCTGCTAGCGGTTGCTAGCATTTCCAGGGACTACGGATGACAAGGACGTGCAACATATGACTTCGCTAGCAGAGCCTATATGAGACGGAAAGGCGTTTCCCAGCATTTACAAGGAGAGCATTGGTGACATCTGCTAACCTCACTGAGACCTATTGCCAGCGCTTAGCCCCCGCGTTGACATTAAATGACGAATAAACAATGTCAATAAACTTGCTTGCAATGTCTGACTCGTTTGAATTAATTAAATTTATGTTATAATCCCCAAGTAAGTAACATCTTTTGCCTTCAAAATTAATCTTTTCAATTGTTTCTGTTAATTTTGCAAGAAAGCAGTTAATGTCTGAATTAGGTGCCCTATAAATAACACCTATTATTGTGTTTACATTGTCTTCAGTAATTTTTTCCACAAACAGTGATTCCATTACATCTTGATCATAAAATCCCAAATCTTTTCTTAATTTATAGTTTGATTCATTTTTAATGTAAAGCCCCACTCCACGTCCAGTCCTGTTTTCCCTTCCTTCACAAATAAAATTATAGTTTTGTAATTGAATCATATCATTTGCCTCTTTTAACCAAGTTTCACTAATACATGTACCAATGAAATCAGGTATTATGGATAAAGAATTGATCATTTGTTCCAAGCTTTCAAAATTTTTACTTAAACTTCTAGGATTCACATGTAATACTGAAAATGAGTTATCAGTGTTTATGCTTCAGTTTTGTAAAAGACTGTTCAGTTCATTAGTTAATGAATGATTATAGAAACTAGTATCAGGGTCACTATTTTCATTTAGAATGTAGTTGGAGTCATCTGTAATTTTATTTAATATTGATGGATTTATATTAAGTTCACTAAAATCCTTTATATTTATAATCCTGGAAGGTCCTAAAGAAAATTCAGCTAGGGCAAGGTGGAAATCATACTCATTTAAATGATTAAATGGTAGTATTGCCATAATACATAATTGGCAAAACCAACCTTCAGAACTTTTTGATAGTTCAATGTACTCATTGTAAGTAAGACTTAAATCTAGAGCAATTCAAATGAATTATAACCCAACATCTTACCTCGATTCTTCATTTCTAGCTTTAATCTGGCGATCAAAATCACTTTTCTTAGCACCAGAAATTCCTTCTGAATCGTTTGCTGTCGTTTCTGGGTCGTTTGTCGTCATCCAACTCCTTGAAATGTTGAGTTAGCGATCTCTCAGATTAGGTCGCCAAAATGCAAACAGTCATGTTGAAAAACTTGTCATGTAAGCCACATTGGTCACAGGTACCCCAAGCTCAAGTGCTGTTTAAACGTCGTGGTATAAAAACTGTTTCGTAATAGCGACATTATAAGGATTTGTATGGGAAAATTCGCTTCGAATTTGAGCGTAAAATTACGAACGATATTTCAATGAAAATGGCTCACCTGAACTTCTTTGTGTGTTTATTTGTGTCTTGAGTGGTTTGGGGGTCTATTCGAAGCGATTCCAGCGAGTTTTAGTTCCACTGTCTCTTACTCCCTAAAAGAGAGTTGCCTCTTCTTCAACGTGTATTGATTTTTACCACACTACTAATACACCATAAACGAGTAAATACATAACAGCCGGTGAAAATTTTCGTTTTCTTTCTACATGTAAGTGTCTCGCAAATCGACTTCCGGGAAGACGGATCGACTACAAGAACCCCGAATCGAGTCGATTCGAGTCGAATCGAGACGATTCGTTCGCATTTTCTACCCTCCCTGCTTGCCGTGTCACGCGTGACCAATTTCCGGTGAGTCGGATCGATCGATGGTTCGTGTCGAACCGAGCACACGCGCGATATGCTCCTTCCTCGTGCACACGCTTTAAGAACGAGAAATATTCATGTCATTGTTTCATTTGACCACATTTCCGGTGAGCCCGATCGGTGAGCGCAAACGGTGGTTTCAACTTTCTCGAAGATGGTTCGTGTCGAACCGAACGCACGCTTGATATATTTCCGTTCTCGTGCACACGCTTAAAGAACGAGGAAGGTTCATGCTGTGTTGTTGTCTTAAGCAACCACACTAAAGACCGTCGTGTCAAACCGAGCACACTCTTGATAGCTTTCGTCGCGATATGTTCCTTTCTCGTGCACACGTTTTAAGAACGAGGAAGGTTCATGTTGTGTTGTTGTCTTAAACAACCACACTTCCGGTCTGCGGAACCACACTTCCGGTTAGTTGGTCTGCTAAATCGCGACCTGTTTCCGGTGAGAGTCGAATCGTCAACTGCCTTAGACGAATCGACTCAGTTTGGGTGTATTGGACATGCTTGGAATTTTTAGAATGTACAGCTACAAAATTTTTGTACCTAAAATGTAAAACACTTAACAATGTAAAAAGAAATATTATTAAGCAATAATGACTTCGGTTTTACTGTTAGAGTTCACATTTCTGCCAGACATATGGCTTTTACAAGTATGTACAAATTAAACCAATATTCCCACAGAGAAAAAATTATTATGTTACTTGCTGGCCTACAATGTAGGTCGGGCCATATTGGGAAAAAACGGCCCTTGGGTCCAGTTTTTCCCAGTACAGACCTCCCGGCCAGCAAATCGTATATGACACAGTAGGTAATATTACAGCCATGCTCCGTCACGCGTGACCAGTAATCTAGACAATGAAATGAACATTTGAATATTTCTTTGTAACGTCCGAGATTTGAATGAAACCTTGAAGATCTCTGTGAAAAACACTTTGAAAGTCACAAATTAACGGAAAATAACTTCGCTGCACGCATAAAAAAACCTAATTATGTTCGGATATGTAACATTTCAAACAAAATGATATTTTGTTGCTCTTTGTTTCCGAAAATGCGGTAAAATTCTCACGGGAATTCCGAATCTCGGAATGAATTTTCAAAACCGACGCGTAATCTTGAAAACTCCATTCAATTTTCAAAATTACTGGTCACGCGTGACGGAGCATGGCTGTAATTTACCCATTTCAAAATAAAAATGTTTGAGGACAAACCGGCAATGTATAACTGGAGTGTTCACAGTAAAAAAATTGTGTTTTCTGCAGGCATTAAACATCTTTTGCTTACTGTATTCTTTCTACTTCTCTTCCGCGGCTCCTGCAACACTAATACTTCTGCTTCTTTTTGTCAACATTTTTCTGCTGCCTCATTTTGGTACGCAAATGGACTTGCATCACAGCTGTTTGAAATGGAAAAGTGTTAGAACATGTTAGTTACATGCATTGTACACTGTAGTTCAATTTTCATTTTCCTGTGTTTTTATTTTCATTCATTACCATATATATATTGTATATTAACAAAGAAATAATATTATTATTATTTATTGTATTATTATTAGAAATCCAGCAAGGAAGAGATTTAAAATGCATGTCAAATTCAACTGTATGTACATGCATGCACTGTATGTTATCACTGCACTATTGAAAAATCAAACCCTAAAACTGTTGGCACTACTCAATTTTGGACATGGAAATTTCACTCTTAATTTATAACATATTGTTATAAGTTGATGCACATGATACAAGGTCTGACAAAAGTGCCATCACTCATGGAATGTTACCTCAAAGCATGTTTACCACATGATCAAGGACCACATACATATACATTTAGTGTCCTAAAGCAGTTGACACAGCTCCACTATGAACATGGCGATTTCAAGGCAAAATCACTCTTTATTTGGAACAATATGTGGTCCTTCATTACGGTACACAGTCATGCCTTGAGGTCTAACAAGGCTATTGTCGCTTTCAGAATCTACTAGAACTAAGATCTCACAAAATCAAACCTAAAATCAGCCGACACAGAGCAATTATAATCATGGCAATTTCAGGGGGCAAACAACTCGATTTTTTAGGACAGTGTGGTCACTCGTCATGGTACACATGCTTCAAGATCTGACTAAACTGCCGTCACTCACAGAATGTACCAGAGCTAAGATCTCACAAATTCAAACCCAAAAAAAGCCAACACAGTGCAATTATAATCATGGTAATTTCAAGGCCAAACAACACAATGCAATTATAATCATGGCAATTTCAGGGGGCAAACAACTCTCAATTTTTTAGGACAATGTGGTCACTCGTCATGGTACACATGCTTCAAGATCTGACTAAACTGCCGTCACTCACAGAATGTACCAGAGCTAAGATCTCACAAAATCAAACCCAAAAATAGCCAACACAGTGCAATTATAATAATGGTAATTTCAAGGCCAAACAACACAGTGCAATTATAATCATGGCAATTTCAGGGGGCAAACAACTCTCAATTTTTTAGGACAATGTGGTCACTCGTCATGGTACACATGCTTCAAGATCTGACTAAACTGCCGTCACTCACAGAATGTACCAGAGCTAAGATCTCACAAATTCAAACCCAAAAACAGCCAACACAGTGCAATTATAATCATGGAATTTCAAGGCCAAACAACACAGTGCAATTATAATCATGGCAATTTCAGGGGGCAAACAACTCTCAATTTTTTAGGACAATGTGGTCACTCGTCATGGTACACATGCTTCAAGATCTGACTAAACTGCCGTCACTCACAGAATGTACCAGAGCTAAGACCTCACAAATTCAAACCCAAAAACAGCCAACACAGTGCAATTATAATCATGGTAATTTCAAGGCCAAACAACACAATGCAATTATAATCATGGCAATTTCAGGGGGCAAACAACTCTCAATTTTTTAGGACAATGTGGTCACTCGTCATGGTACACATGCTTCAAGATCTGACTAAACTGCCGTCACTCACAGAATGTACCAGTGCTAAGATCTCACAAAATCAAACCCAAAAATAGCCAACACAGTGCAATTATAATCATGGTAATTTCAAGGCCAAAGAACTCTTAACTTTTTAGGACAATGTGGTCATTCGGTATGGTGCGCATGCTTCAAGATCTGACAAAATTATAACTGCCATCACTCACAGAATGTACCAGACCTACATGTAAGATCTTACAAAATCAAACCTAAAAACAGCCGACACAGTGCAATTATAATCATGGCAATTTCAAGGCCAAACAACTGTTAATCTTTTAGGACAATTGTGATCACTCGTCATGGTGCAAATGCTTCAAGATTCGACAAAACTGCCATCACTCACATAATGTACCAGAATTAAAATATCACAAAATCAAACACTTATTAAAACAGTTGACACAGCTCAACTATGAACATGGCAATTTCAAAACAAAATCACTTTTAATTTGGAACAATATGTGTTCTTCTAGCAAGACTTTTGTCACTTTCAGACTCTACCAGAACTAAGACCTCACAAAATCAAACCCAAAAACAGCTGACACAGTGCAATTATAATCATGGCAATTTCAAGGCCAAACAACTCTCAATTTTTTAGAACAATTATGGTCACTCCATCCATGATGGCTTTATTGACAATTTTGTTAGATGGATCAGAGAAGCTACAATGTGTAGAAAATAATAATCATTACAATCTTGAAGGACTGGAGTTGAATCATTTTACTCTTTGGTCACTCAATGGAATTATCATCCTATACTTGACAGTTGACTCCATTTAAAACTGTCTAAATGTTTGGGTTTGAATTTTTCTTTAGTTTAAAAATTTTCAAAGCAAAAAAGAATGTTGAACCACATACATATACAATTAAATTAAATAACACTTGTTATTTGAAAACTATATCAGCAAGAAGGCTTACCGACAACACTTTTGGCAATCGCTTGCTTTTTCGTGGTCTTTCCCGCTATTTTTCGGCCGCTTCTTTTTCTAGCCGTTCGGCCGTATTATACGTCTGCCTTTCTAAATAGGCTTCTTGCTTGGACATACAGCTCAGCTGTAAAATCATCACCACTAGCATCTTCTCGATTGATCGCTGAGGCCAGGTCGAGACCTTCTTTCAGTGTCTAGCGGAGAGCTTGGAATCAGGGGAATCAGGAATCAGGGAAGGCGAAGAAAACGGATAACAGTCTGCACTCGTACTGCCAGGAGAACATTCCGAATATCCAGACCTACTAGCTGCCCTAGTTTCCCTTTCTGGCGTGGATTCTTCAACCGAACTTTGTGGCGCCAAAACCATCGCGCGGTCGAATTTACCGAATAAAAACTCCCAGGGTTGCGTCCAGTCGAAGATTCGCTAGACAGATTTGTTGTCTTTGGGGCTCTTGTGCTCGCTAGGTTTCTTTTGGTGCTTGGCGTCCCAGAATGATCGAAGCGAATTTATTCAAACGTCGCAGAACGGAAAGAACGAAAATATCGACCGCGTGAATTCAAATCCACCAGGGAAGAATAGAAAGCTCTTTTGCTGTCAACAGCTCAAACCTGAGCCAATACAAGGCTAAAATATTATTAGCATTCTTCCCAATTGGCTCCAACTGGAAAGGTGTCGATTGACATGAACCAAATGCGAGAGAGAGTCTGGGAGTCTTCGTTGAAAATGGTCAGCGTCGTTCTTTGTTACGTGGTGTATGGGGGCATATAGTGTACCGCCTTGCAAAGTTACGTATTTGCTCCTTATCAAATGTGAGCAAAATTAAAGTAATCGTTTTTGTTTGACATCAATGCAAATTAATAGCAAATAAACAGCTTCGCTTATTTTGCAAATAAGAGTAAATTAAACGCAAATGTACTGATTTGTCCCGTAAGTAAATGTTAGGAAACAGATCAGTGTAAACAAATTGTTTTGCACCGCATTTGCCTGGATTTCCAACATCAGTAAACGTGATATTTTTGCGCAGGAAGCAAATGTTTGGCAATTGTATGTGAAAGTTAGAAATTTGCCTCGGTAGCAAAAGTGAGGCAAATTTGATGCAAATATCAACATTTACGTCACATTTGCACGTGAATTCAACCGGAACAAATATTTATGTTCACGTTAAGTTTACACCAAGCGCAAATTCGGTTCAAATTTGGAGCCCCAAATTTGCTACATATTTGCTCAACTTGCAAACCTGAGTAAATCCATTTTTTCGTCCAGTGGTATTTTTTTGTAAGGAGGCGAGGCATTCTGAACAAGACAATTCTCCCTCACAAAGAGATTTATCGTCGTCGGTTAATATCGGCATGGACATGTTGGCTATAAAATCTCTAGAACTTGCCTCACTTTCCGTCGTATCTTGGTTTCGATAAAGGTTTTGATAATAGTTTCTCAATTTGTCAAGAATAGCCTTTGAATTCATGATTGACTTGCCTTCATTATTTAATAGGCGTCGGACTGAAGTTTTAGTAGATCTAGTAGTTTCAAGGTTCAGGAAAAATTTTGAGTTTTTTTCACCTTTTTCATACTAGTTAATTCTAGATCGGATGATATTTCCTTGAACTGTGTAATCATAAATCGATTCATACTCACACTTGGCGCACTCTAGCTGGTCGATATGTGCCTCTGATGGACCAAGGCTACATTTCACTTCCCAGTATTTCAGTTTTTCTTTCGATTCAGTAAAACGAATATTAATCGCTCCTTAGCTTTGGTTTTACTGTATTCCATGGTAATTTGTCTGATCTTGTATTTTATCAAATCCCATGAAACTCTTTTATTTTTTACCTCAGAAAATTTCGTTAGCCATTGGGGGTATTTATTATTTATAAGATGTATATAAGCTATGTCTTCAAGAAGGCTTGAATTAAATTTCCAATATGAGGGGCCACGAAGAAGATTTTGAAGACTGTTGATACTGAGAGTGATTGCTAATTGGTCTGATTTTATAGAAGAAATGATATCAGCTTTAACAATGTCTTCTTGAATATAATTGCTTATAAGCCAATAGTCCAAACGCCGTTGCACCAGTGGATTCTTTTGTCTCCACGTGAACTGTTGTTTTTTTTTTTTTGTTTGTCCGGATTACGTAATCTCCATATATCAATCAAGTCGTACGCTAGCATAAGATCTCTGATCTTTTTGGCTGATGTTTTGCTTCCGCTTTCCCTCCGTAGTTGTCAAGAGCAGGTGTACAGTGGAGCAGGAAGTTGATATAGTCGACCCTCCTTAATATGGGTCCGACATCAAAATGTGTTCAGTATGGAGATGTCTGTAAAATAGACGAAGAGATTACAGTCGCACGACGAGAGGGGCACGTAAAAAAAGATAGGTAGATTCTGCATGTACCGGAGCACATATTACGTAAAACAAAAGGAACAAAGAACGACAATAATACAAATGCAAAACAAGACCAAAAATACAATACCTCACAAACAATGGAAGACAATGAGTGGTTCATGGGTACTGGTACATGCAGAAAGACCCAAAAGATAACGCCTGCACGCACACCATTGTTTGTGCCCTTCCAGCCCCAGACACACACCCCAATTAACAACCAATCACAGCGCTTATTATAGATAGCGCGAAACGTACTATTTTGGGCACAATATTTCGCGATAATTAAACCGGCCACCGGAAGCGTCACAATGAAGCGTCGCAGTCCACGTCGAAGCGTTCATATCAGAAATGCGCAAGACAGATATTTAGTTCTCACAAATTTGTGTTTGATTTGAAACGAAATCTATGTACAAGTTTTTGAATTGTGAAAAGATTTGCATCTTGCTCACCAGGCGTAAGTATCGAAGATCTCCAAACGCGACCGAGTCGAGACGGTGCAGTTAGCTCGACATGCAAGAGGGCTACGGTAAAAAAATGTCCTTGGAGCCAACAAAAACTGCACAACCTTCAAAGGATTTAGTATAGGAAGAAATGAAACGTTTTATGAACTTTCTAGTTGACAAAACAAGGATAATTACGAAGGTAAACAACATGTTACATGTTGTTGTTGTTTCTTGTTGAATAAATTGTTGTTGTTGTTGTGTGTACTTTTTTGTAATAAAAGTGTGACAGGCCTAGCACAAATCCTGCTTGTCACTAAAAGAATTTTAGCCCTACTTTAAAATAGTGTTACTCTAAATACATGCTTAAGATATTTTTCCTTTTAGATCAAAATTAAGGTATAAGAGGCCTCTAGTTCTAAATGTTGTCGTTTCTTTGATCTAAGGAAAAAGTTTCTAGATATGACACTAACATGACGAATTACGTTTTCCAGAGCGTTTTAGAATATTTAGTTATACCGTCGTTTGTTTGCTAGCTCGCTTGAATCGCTGCTTGAATATTAGTTAATTTCTCAGTCCGTGATTTAATTTGTGTCATAGCGGCACCATCATGATCACACATCAATATCACACATTATGATCACATGATATCGAGTAGTCAATTGGATAGCGGTGTTCATATAGCGGTGTCCAGGACGAAAGATGGTGTACGGACAGGAGTCATTTTATTTTCTCCTCGACGTGCTCCGCACTCGCCTGAAACGCAATAAAATAAAGTCTGTTCTGCAGGCTATCCAATGTCGTATCCTGTATATACAACATAAAATGTAAACCTTTTAATTTAAAATCGATTCTGTGCTTTATGTGATTAGTTCATTGTAATTGCAAAGCAAGTGTCGTGGCACAATTCTAAAAAGGAAGGTTGTTTTATTCTTCTAAATTGCAACTTCTTACTGAATTGAAACTAAATTACGTCATATTATTTACTTACATGTTATTACTTACATTACTCTCAGCCTTGCATATATAAATTATAGCGGCAAATGCAAACAGCAGAACAAAAGCAACAACAACAAAAAATTTAAAATGCTATCTACAAAACTACCAATTATAACTAGAGGTTGCGCGATTATAGAGCAATTATGGAGCTTCAAAGAGGGATAGGCCGGTGAAAAACAATGATGTCTCTTTGCTGAAAAGAAAAAAAGCAAAACAAAACAAAACAAACAAAGCACACGATAGAAAAAAAAAAGTACGGTGAAAGATATCAGGGGAAGTTTGGAGAAGAACGAACAGTTACTCTAGGGATAGAGGTTCAAAATATTTTTTGTATTGTTTAAAATAAGCTTTAAAGCTTTCTATAGATGGGAGATTCTCCTTACATCTGCAGATCAAAAAAAAATCTAGCCAATAAAAAAAAGTAAGTTAATACTGAGTGGAAATCTTTGATACATACAAGCTAGCTATTCGCGAGTAATTTATGCCATACTGAACTGCTCAGTGTTTCTCGTGAGAAACGAGAAGCGTCTCGCGAGAAACGAGGAGAAAAAAAAAAAAAAAAAAAAAAAAAAAACGAGACGAGAGGTGGTAACTTACCTTTGGGTGGTACTGTATGTCGCTAGTGAAAGCCTGGAGGCTTGACCTTTCCTTGTGACAACAGCCCGTGTGTTTAGTTAAATTACGACAATTACAATTGATATTAACAATGATTTACAAATACATAGACAAGTAAAATCAAGCGATATAATATCCCGACGTTTCAGCGACCTCATTAAAACATTTGTCATTAAAACATTTGTCAATTATAATTGATATTATCATAAACTACTTCCAAAGTATTTTTATTTTGTTGAAGTGTACTATAATGCTTTGCTCGGGACACCTTCCAAAGCTTAAAAATCGACAATGTTGTGTCCAATAGTTTGGTGGACACTAAACCTTAGGGAGCTGACACTGCAGGACGGTACATTGCCTTATTACTCAGGGGCGTAGCGGCATGAGTTATAAAATGGCCTCTGTTTTTCTTTTTTTTTTGTGCCACGATTTTGCATGCAAATTTATGCACACATATTTTAAATTGTGCATTTCCGGTTCATAGCTTTGCCCTTTGCACTTCCGGTTTAGAGACTTCCGGCTACTCTCACTCCCGGCAAAACATCGTTACTGAAGTGTCACGACAGCGTCTCCTACAACCCTTCTCACATTAGTAATGTTCACGTCAGGTATATATTAAAGTCACAAGAATGACTGGCTTCATTGTGGTACAGCCTTCATTTATAAAACATTCAATAGTCACGTGGTTTGCTGGAACGATGACTGAATGAAAGGAGTAACTCTTCTCCATGTCGGACGTCTTCTAATCTTGTTTAAAATATTAAAATATAAATTGCTTCTTTTCTCATGGTACATTAAAATATATGACAAATGTTTCTTACGCATGCGCATGACATACGCTTTCCGTAATTTGGTCTTATTGGCGCATAAGTCAGTCCTGTATTTCTCCCAACGAGGTGAACGTTGCTTTTATACACAGCATACAACTTGAGGCCAATGCCTGTGTCGGAGTAGTCCTCGCTGCCTGTGGCGAGTAATTTCAAGACTTTTTTGAAGAAAGAACAACAGAAACACACGTAAAAACGGCGTCCTTATATCGGATTTAAAAACATTTGGACTTCGGGACTGGACTTCTGTGGATTATGGACTGTGGAATGCGTGCCATATTAATGTCTATTTTTACTGATTTCATTGCTTTTAAAAGTAGTCTTTTCAAATGTAACAGAAATAATTCACGGTTTGGTAATTAATAGACGAGTGTGGATTTGATCGGGAATCAATAAATTACATATTTAAGCGAGTACAGAAAAATCAACACGTCTTAGCGTCTATATATATATATATGTATATATATATATATATATATATATATATATATATATATATATATATACATTAAATTCAACTGCTGGTCTGATTGGTTGACACGCGACCTCGTGATCCACTCTTGCTTTCAAGATGGCGGAAAATCTCTTCGGTGATGACTTAAAAGCAGATGGAAGAATCACACAGCGTGCAAATTTTCAAGACAATGCAGGGCGTTCATGGATGGGTAGGACCGTTTGATATTCTGTTCGCCGCTTATTGCTGTGGGGTTTTTGCTCTAGCAAGTTTTGTGTTTTATATAACTTGCCATTTCAGTTAGCGATCGTGGTTTCAAGTGTCAGCTACTGAATGCAGTAAATGTAGTGTGGTCTTACTTTTTAGACTTAAGACTTTTTAAGCCTATGTTTCGCCGTAAAAGCACTGAAAACACTTGGAAATCAATACTGCAATAGGTTAAGACGCCACGAGTTCAAGCTGTGTACAGCTTTTTGTTCCACATATTCTACATACATGTAGCAAAGCTTCTTACATTTATGGCGACAGTGCTTAATTCAAACAAGAGACAGCATAACCTGTATAAACACAATTACACAGTTCAGTTGAACCAGAATAGCCTTCACAATTAAGGAAATTACTCTTGACCACTATACTGATTAAATGGATCGACTGGACTCCTTCGCTTTGTTACTGTGTTCAGTTTGTAATATATTTTGTTCCAACAACACATCAGCATGTAGTCTCCTATGCAGCCGTTTTCAGGGTCATCACGCAATTATAAAGTGGAAATGTTGTTTGATGATCCTCGAAACGGCTACGTATGATTTTTTTTTTGTAAATTACTGAAAAGGTGCAATAAATAAAAAAAAAATCTGAATCTAATCAACATGATGCAATATTAACATGAAGAGTTGTACAGTTGTATTCCACAATTGACCATATTTGTGCATAACAAGGTACTAGTTACAGAGACTTTATTGAGGGACTGATCCCTGTGACAAGTCACACAAACATCACACACAATCAGGCAAGTCCCGGGAACCATAAATCACAGGGTCAAGACACATGTAGTGTTTGCACTAAGGGAGTGGTCGTGAGGACAGTCTAATTTTTTTTTTTTTTTTTTTTTGTGGTTGATATTTTAATTTGTCATCACGGAGACAATTCTCATGACCAGTCCACACTAAGGGGACAAGCACAATTTGATACATGGCTGGCCTCCCCACCCCCACCCCCTCCCCTTTCATGGGAATCATGAATCATAGCAACAAGTCACCTGTTGTTTTTTTTTAAAGTGACTGGTCACAAGGAAAATATGATGATTTTGTTTTGGTTGAGTGCGCATGAGTATAGGCTACTTGGAGCCTCTTGTTACATGGAATTTTCGCGATTTCTTAAAAGTATCATTCCTTTAATTTCTACAGGTAATGCGCTGTAGTTTTCCAAAGCAGTAAAAACGTTTCAAGCCTTACTACATCTGTGCTCATTAACTTCTAAGCATATTTTACCAACTTTAGAAAAATGCAAAAGTTGATCGAACAACTAAAATATTGTCCAAAATTTCCGTTAGACAAAAGTAACCTTCATCAGAAGTTGACAATGTGATAACTGATGGAAACAAAAAAATAAAGGTTACCTGATTGGCTGATAAGAATAAACGAAAACTGAAGAAAAGTGGTAAATACGATAACAATAAATAAAGCTTATACGAAAGATATGTTTTTCACGTTTATTCATGCTACAGGGTCCAAGTGCCTATTTTCTGGAAATCACTGCCATATTTTACAGCTTGTAATTCTTGTCTTAGGTCTTGTTTTAACCCTATGTGGAAATCTATTTTTATCTACAGTGTTAATTTTTGGTACCTCTAACACTTTAAAATATTACAGATTTTGTGCATATGAAAAACAAAGAATTGTCTTCGCCTAGCTGACTTCGGCACCAGTTATAGCGGAGCACTTGCCAGGCCGAAGGCCTGGCTGCGCAGCTCCATACTCATAGAACCTACGCCGTCATTTTTCATGGTCATGGCTAGCGGAATATTTCGCGGGCGCGTGTCCGTCCGTCTGCCCGCCCGCCGTGTTGGAACAACATCCGGGATCTTGAAAGCAAGGCTTTGTTTTCGCGCGGCCACACAGCCGTGAGCTCGGTAAACACTTTAGTTGTTTTGTTGTGTCTAGCGGAGAATTAAACTCGTTATTTTCCTGCATTTTTTCGCGGTTTGCTACTCATGACAGGGATACTAATTAAGGGATACTCAGAAGCCGCTTTAGTGGAAAAAGACGAGCTTTCAGGGATAAAATCTTGCTTCGAGGAACTTCATGTATTACGTTTTTATCAATGCGGGAGATGTTTGTTTCCTACGGATTTCAGAACCAGAAGCGGAGATTTGAATTTCCAAGCAAGCGAGGAACTTAAAGGTAAAACAGATTACAGTTTTCGATGAGAATTTATGTTGATATCAATCTGTGAGTGACTTTTTATTAGTGTTATTGTTAGTCTTCGAGAATTGATTTTAAAACGTGCTTAAATTCAGTTGTATCGATCTCTTGAATTTCATCGAAGAAAGCTTAAAATTAAATGGTACGCGTTTTCCTTTTAAACGTCAACTAATCGAGATTTGAATAAATTTTTTCGAAAGAAGATTGTGTTGTCCATTTTTATGTGTTTGTTCATTCATTAGATAGATTGAAAAGCGATTTTATGTAAACAAAACAAGACTTTGATTTTATAGTACAGTTCTATCTTCACTCGCATCGCCTTATGCAAATATGTCACGTTGTGTATTTTCGCAATTTTTGATTTTCAAATCAGTTTCTCGGGCAATTTTTGACAAACATAAACTGTATTTTATTCGGAAACTAGTGGTACTAGTTATTCTAGACAGAGAAAAGTTGTTTTTGTGAACTTTTGTACGGTCTATAAAAATGTAATGTACAGACGGTCGCGTAATACTGTTTTTGAGAATTGCTAAAATTGAAAATAGCCCGTTCGTCAATCTTAATTCTTGTGCTTCCAACCTTTCACCTTAGTTAAGTTTCACCTTAGTTAAGCTTGTTCAAAGTGCGACGCTGTTAGGCTTGGGCTATCTATATATATTATATAACAAAGCCAAGAAAATGCATATTTTCAAGCATACCTACCAGGGCAGCGGTCCAACATGGCGTGAACAAAAGGCTGACAAATGCAAAGCGAACTTTAAGTCCATCTATAATTCCGAGAATGAGAAACATGACGGACATTACAATCTGGGCAATAGAGAGAAACATTAGGCTGCGTTTTTTGCTGTTCTCCATTGCGATAAAAAGGCTAGTGGACCTCTAGATATGTTGTCAAAGCTGATATATTGACTGCGTTGTAGCGTTTTTGATAAATATAGTAAAGGGGAGGACAATAAATAAGAAAGTCGGCTACGTATGATAATTCGGATGTTGCGTCACGAAACCTTCCGGTGGAATGATTTTACCGCATAAATTTTGCCCAATCGGCTTTGCTCTCTGAAAATGTCGACCAAGTTTAATCTGGCGATTGCAGTCAATTTCTAAAATTAAACCTGCGATATGTTTTTATGGGCCATTTTATGATAGACCGAGTACGGTGACCAGCATTTTCATTGCAAAACTTACATGAAAATTTTCCACGATAGAGAAAAATATTAATGATAAAAATAACATAATTTAAATTATTAATTTTAATTCTAAACTCTAAGTTTAAGAAAAAAAAACGACAACAGTTTTAATTTTCAAAGGCATGTTTAGACAGCTCTTCTGTCATCTCCAGTTTTAAATCGTTAAGTACATACTATCGAAATAATATTTCAAGCAAACGTTGTGAAATGTTCTAGAAATCGCTGACTTTGGCCGGAAATTGTATTTTTAGACTTTTCTCCATTATTGCGTGCCATATTATTAAAATAAATCATCTCAAGGAAACGTTGTGCATTGTTCTAAAATACACTGACTCTGATCGAAACTTGCCTTTTTGTATTTTTCTCGAACATTGCGTGCCATACCATCGATGGAAATACATGTAATGTCTCAAGCAAACGTTGTGAAATGTACTAGAACACGCTGACTTTGGCCGGAAATTGCCTTTTTGCACTTTCTCGATCATTGCGTGCCATATCATCGAAATATCCGGCTGGATTTTCAAAAAAACATGTTCCTCTGGGTAAGCTTCTGGGAGTGTTTTTTTCGTTCAACTTTAACTTCCTAATCAAACAATCAATCAATCGATCGATCGATCGATCGATCGATCGATCAATCAATCAATCAATCCTTTATCAATCAATCCTTTATTTAGCGTGGTCGGTACGCTTAGCTAAAGAGCTAGTTTTCAGGTACGCCACGAAATAATAAAGATAAAAGATACAAAATAAAACTTCATTTTAAGATTGAGAAAAGAAAGAAAGAAAGAAAACTTATAAGAGACTCGAACTTGGGCCGTCCGGGGACAAGCCACAAACTCAATCCACTGCGCTGTTGAAGAAAACATGCTATTCAGCAACTAAATTTTGTTATTTTAAAGTAAATACGCATCAAAACGTGTGTTTCGGTTGCAAAATCCTTTTACATCGATTTTAATGTTTCACTAAAAACTCCAAACGCGAAAAATCTGTAAGCTTGTTGTTGTCTATATTCGTTTACATCAAATTAATTATTGATATCGCTGGATTCACGTTGAATTATTGTAGCGAAACGTATTCGTAACAAAGCATTAATTACTCACTAAGATTACGGCTGATGGAAGAAGCGAGTGAGTGAGAAAAAGAGTGAATTTTATTTAGCCGCCGTTACCGATAGCCCGTTCATTATGCTTTCACGAACGCACGGGTTTAAAAGTAAGACTACACTACATTAGTAGCTGACACTTAAGGTGGCTCCATATTGTTCAGCCCTCTTGTCTTTTGCATTCCATTACAGCTAGCCCGATGTTGTGGCTAAAAATATTTTACTTGAAACCAGTAAATCTTTTACCAGTCAACAAAGTGGTATCCAAAAGACGTCATCATTCGTTGCCATGGCAACGGGAAAAGAGGTCAAAAATACGCTATTTTGGACCATTTGAGGCTAATAACTTATAAACTACACGGTGAAAGTTTTTGTTTTCGATATATTTTTGTTTAATTAGCAAGAGAAACATTTAAACAGTTTTTTAAAAAATTCTGTACATAGAGTTCAGAGCTACCTTAAATTTATGTAAAAATGGCATATTTCTGAATCCTATGTACAGATTTTTTCAAAATTGGAAAAATGTTTGTAAGACGAAAATATATAAAAATCAAAAAAGTTCACCGAGCAATTTTGAAGTTATTAGCCTCAAAAGGTTAAAAATGGGGTCTTTTTAGACTCTTTTGACGTTGCCATTCTAACAAATTTTGATGTCGTAGCCACCAAATTTGTTCATTGGTTAAGTGTTTACAAACCTGTGCTAAACGTTTTCTCTTAACTTTACTGGTGTAGCTGTGATTGAATATCACAAATGTATTATGATGGGAATGTTTAAACTATTAGGAGCCACCTTAAGCTCGATCGCTATAAAACAAACACAGAACTTGCCGGAGCAAAAATCCCACAGGAATTAGCGGCGAACACAATATCAAACGATCCTATCCATCCATGAACGCCTTGAATTGTCTTGAAAGCGTGCAATTGTACGCTGTGATTCTCTATCTTGCTTCTCAAGTGAACACACTGATAGATTTTGCGGTATGTTTTTCATGGCTGAAAGCCATACAGTCGTCGACATAAACTTAAATATGCGTGCATAAATTTGCATGCACTAATGTGACACAAAAAAAGAAGAATAGTCAAAAGTAGATATAGAAGAAGGGTTCTGGCACACTTTCAAAATCGTAACAAGTTAACACAAAACAGAAATTGACGTCAGTTGACGTTCAATTTAGCAATACATAAGATGATTGATTTTCTGCTCGATCGCATACGTAAAACAAAAACAAGTCAATTAACATGTGTTATGTTAAATTTAACAAAATGGGGAGGAATTTGATTTTTAATATTTTCTGTTCGCGAACGAACAGAAAATTGGGGAACGACAATCATTTTTTATTGTTGTTGAATTTAACATAAAATAAAATAAAATTCTGTTTTGTGTTAATTTGCTACGATTTTGAAAGTGTGCCAGAACCCTTCTTCTATATCTACTACTTTTTTTCCCCTCATATTGACCACAAAAAAACATACCATTTTAGAATATTTCACTTCGATAAAATCTGGCGATGGCAACTCTCTCAAAAAATCACACTGAAAATTTCATCTCAATCTCCAATGACCAATAGCCAAAGTCATCACTCCATCATCCATCACAACTCTCTTGTCATCATCAGCACACAAAGCCATTTTCCAAATTTGCTCAGTGAAAATCTCATGCAGATGTGACCGGAGAGAAACATTTTTCATTGGAGGAAATTTTTCACCATGAAGAACGCGTACAAAATCTTCATGCGAAATCCTATTTTTCACCACATTCTTTTTTGTTCCCTTTGCTTTCTTGATTCCTTTTCCCTCATCTATCTTGATGGAATAACATTTTGGTCTCAACCCAACAAATTCACGAATGATTTTGCCTCCTGCTTCATCTTTAAACATTCCTAAAATTTTCTTGTTCTTCCCAACAGGAAAGCCATTTTCTACAGCGAAATGATCTTTCGGATAGCCAGATGTGTCAAACCATTTCTCAACATCTCCAGCAGTGTCAGCGAAGAAATCATCCGTTTCAATCTCCAAAATCAGGGAATCTGTGTCAGAATAGAGAACTTTGACTTTCTCCCACTTTTTTTTCACATAACCATAATGAAATTTGAACATGTGAATTTTGGAGAGATCGAGAATGGCTGCTCCAACAAAAATTGGTTTGTTCAAAATAACTTTTGTTTTCCTCATGTGAATAGCAGCCACTTTCTCTCCAAATTTGGTTGCGTGTTTAAAGTTGATCTTTTTCACCAACTTTGCTTTTTTCTTCCTATCATTCACCAGTTTCATGTTAATTCTATTCCTAACATTTTCCATGGTTTTCCCATAAACAGCATTGCTTGCCAGTTTGGAAAGATCTTTCTCAAAATCATTTTTGGCGGCTGTTCTCAGTTTCGTATTCCATTCAATGAAAGGTTTCATGAAAGCTTCTTCTCGAAATCCAATTCCTCTCCAAATCTTTTTCAGTTTCATTCCCAGGGAAAGAAAAAATTTCAAACTCCTTCCATCCAAAACCATTTTCTCTTTATCTTTGAGATTGGGAATCAACTTAGAGAATCCATTTACCTCCAGCAATTCCGGAGCCAAAGGAAAATCATTGTGGAAATCATGCAATTCATCTGGATATTCCAAGTCAACTTCCAGGACACATCCATGACCTTCTGAATCAACAATCTTCTCCCAATTCTTCAAAACTCCTTCACTCAACCATTCAAATCCTCCCACAGGGAGTGGTTCCACCATCGCAGTTGGATAAAGAGAATTTGCATCGAGATAAACGATGAACTTTGATGGTTGGGAAGGATCAAAATCTTCCATGAATTTGTTGTTTGCTCGAGAAAATCTGTGAAAGACTGTGGAAACTCCTCCACGAATTTGTCTTTCAAAAAAACGAACCATTTCTATATTTTCTTCGCAAATCAATTCCAACTCAACTCCTGTCATTTTCAACATAGCATCCCAAAAGAAAGAGGGGGCAGTCAAAAACCATGCGGGGTCCAATAGATAGTTTTCCATCAAAACTTTCCTGAAATTTTCCACAACATCTGCCAGGAGAAAAACATCCGTTTTGAGATAAAGATCGTGATATTCTCCCAGATTTGACATTTCAAATTTTTTCCAGACATTTTCAGCGTGAGTGAAATCTTCATCTGAAATTTCTTCTCCAGACAACTGGGAGAAAAAGGCATCTTTCCCAGGAAGCTCACAACCGAATTTTTCAAATGAATCCATGAATTCATAGGGAAAAACTCCTTTTCTGGAAAGTAAATTAACATCCTCTGGGAAAAATCTTTTCAAGCAATGCAACTCATCTTTCCCCAAATTTCCAACAAGATTTGCTAAAGAAGAATTCATAAATTTCAGGGAGTCAACAAAGCGAATTTCATGTTTCAAATCATGTTTTTTTCCCTCTTCATCTTCAAATGTTCCCCAAACAATTTTCAGGGAGAAAGAAATATATTTTTCATCATTGTTTGGGATTGCATCAATCTCTCCAAATTCATTTGTCATGTTTTTGATGAAAAGATGGGAATCATATCCATCCAAATTGTGAATGAAGACTGGAGTGAAATCTGGCACTTTCGCTTGCAAATTACAATATTCATGAGCAGCTCCGCGAAATTCTCCAGTCAGATGACAATGATCAGCAACTTTTTTTTCCACAATCTTTTTCCTGCAAAGCCAACAAATATCAGTTTTCTCAAATGCTTCCTTTTCTTCTTTCTTCCAAAGAATTCTCTTCCAATTTTTTCTCAGCATTGGTCTTCGCACATCATTTAGAATCCATTTCACCTGATCAACTAATTTCTCCAGAAATTCTCTCCCAACATCATCTCCTTCTTTTCCACGAAAGAAAACTGGGGAGAAATCAACCCCAACTCGGCTCACAGGAAGAAAACAAAAGCTGCAGGGAATATGATGTTGAATTTGCGTTGTTTTTTCCCCAATTTGCTTTTCTGTTTTCTCCAAAATCGACTCAAAATCAGCGTAGATGACAAAGGGAACGGTTGTTGCGCATGCCACTTTCTTGAATTTCATGATTGATTTTGCTGGAGGGAGAACAGCTTTCACTCCATCATCCGTGCAAAATTCTTGATGAACATCGAGTGATTCTTTGGAGTTGAATGAATTGAGGCAACCATCACAAACATGCCTTTGGTTTTTGTTCTTAGAATCTTCTCCAAACCACAAACGATTTAAATTATTCACCAAAGCGAAATGTTCATTTTCTCCGTTTTTCAGTTTGAAAAGAATCACATGATTCTCTTTCTTTTCCCTTGCTTTTCTCAAAGTCGCGATGTTCCCCTCAACAATCCCCAAGACATTCACAGAAATGTTATTTTGTCTTTCAAATCGATCAATGTCTCGCCATGAAATGGGGAATGAAATTCCTTCCCAATTGAATTCCTCCTCGCATTGTTTTCTCAACAAAGGAGTTATTCTTTGTGGATTTTTCTCCACTGGATTTTTCCATCTTCCCATGCACCACTTGTAGCATTCATCATCATTTTCATTTTGCATGTTTGTCAAAGCTTTTTTAGCAGCAAGCCAATCAGGAAGTGGAATGAATTTTCCAACAGTCATTTCATCCAGATGAATTTCTAATCTTTCAACTCGCAAGAATCTCCAGTTGCTTCTTCCCTTTTGGAAATTCCGCATGTTTTCCAGCATTCTTTCATTCATTTCTTTCAATAAGTTTTCCAAGTCAGTTCCCTCAAAAACTTCTTCAACTAAGGAAGAAAAGAAGGCAACATTTTCAATGGATCTTTCCTCTGCTAAATTATGAGAAATCATTCTGCAAACCAAAACCATTTTCACTTTGAACCCAAAATGTTTCTTCAGAATTGCCATCACATTTCCTGTCACGTTCTTCAAGAATCCTTCTGCCCCATATCCGTCTTTTCCCTGGACAACAAAAGTCGATCCACCCAACCCTGCTTTTTCTTCAATATCAAATTCAGGTTTCTTCAACATCTCTCCAATTTTCGCATTCAACTTCAACAGTTTTTCCCGAGTTCTTTCCTTCAGATTCCAATCAACTCTTTTCTTTATCTTTCCAAACCAATCATTCATTAAATCGAGGGATGACTCAACAACTGTCGAGACTCTTTCTGGAAGAATTCTTTGAATAGCTGATTTCACCGCAGGAAAAGATGTTTTCTTGATGATTTTTCTCTGTGGGTTTTGCAGCTCTTTTTCCAGATCGGCTTTTTTCATCCGGGAGAATCCCACCATTCCTTCCGAACGTGCACGATCTCTTAATTCTTTCAGGGTTGACATTTTGAATGAAAAAAGAAAAAATATTTTTTCTCCATTCAAAAATGAAGTTTTCGATTCAGGAAGAAGGAAAAGAAAAACAAACTTTTTTCACATTCAAAGAAGCCAGTGAAAAAACTGGACTCCCTTCCAAGGTGATTTTCCGAGTTCTCAAATCAGGGAACATTAAGTATTTCAGAAGAGCCGATCAAAAAGTGTTCTGGATTCAGGATGAAGAAGACACACCATTTATTTCGATTGATGGGGAAGATTTTTTCACCGCAGAGGAAATTCAGGAACGATTTGGGTTATCACGCACAGTTTTTTTCAATCAACTCTGCAAGAAAAAAACACATTTTCTGGATTCACAGGAGAAATCTCACGAAGTCACTTGGGCTTCTCCCAGATTGGAGCAGCTTATCCATTACACGAGAGTGAAGGCTGCAGATGAAAAATTTCTTCATGCTCGGGCAAGAAAAGGAGCCTCCAAATTTTCCACCACCAAACAGTTTGATATGAACAAATGCGTTGAAGATTTTCAAGCCACGTTTTAAATTTTTTCTTCATTGGAGAAAAAATGTCAAGTGAAAACAAATCCACTCCTCCGAAAGAGGCAGAAAAAATCAAAGAGGAAATGGCCTGGGAAAAAGCGTGTGACGCAGAAAGAAACTTCCAAAAAGCTGTGGACATAGCCACTGGTTTTCTCCCAGTCAAAACGGAAGAGGATCGCAAGTTCATGGAAAAATGGATTTTCGCGATTTAATTTATTTTTTATCTCCTCCCAAAAAATGAATCCCGAGAAAATATCTATCCCCGACTGCTCTCTCGACAACCCCGTGAAAAAATCTTCCGGAAAAATCTCTTTCTGCCTTCTCCCATGCCTCCACGATGGCAAATGGCTCAAAGTGAAACTCCAAACCAAATTCAAGATTTTCGCTCATCAAGGTGACTCGTTTTCTCTGGGAATCACTCTTCCGGAAGAAAACATCGAATTTTTCAAAGATTTGGAAAAACATCTTAACTCTGCTGCGATGAAAAAGAAGTCGGAAGTCAAAGAGATCGGTCCGAATTTTGCTCGATTTCAGGAGGGAGATTTCACTCTCGTGAAAATCGACAAATCCGAGCAGGAAAAGATTTATGCCAAGATTTATCCCTCCAAACTCAAGCACACGGATTTCTCCTGCAGATTTTGGGAATTATGCGACGATGGGAAGAAAAAACCAATCCTGAGGCAAAAAGAACTCATTGGCGTTCCTCTCCGGGGACAAGTTGTGTTTTCAATCAAACATCTTTTCTGCGGAAATCTGAAAGCCATCACATGCATCGTGGATGAAGTTTTGGTGGAGGAAAAGGTGGAAGCTGCCTCAGAATTCGATGAGTTTGAAGATAAGAATGAGGATGATGAAGTTTGATCTCGCTGAGATCTGGAGGAAACTCCAAATTATTTTCCAGAATCTGATTCTGAAAAATACTTTTGTGATTTTTTTCAGTGAATTTGGGCAGAACCTTTTTCCTGATTTTTTCAGATTTGCCACGTGTGGTAGGTCTGATTTTGCCCCAGATTTTTTCAGTTCATTTTGGGCAGATTTTCCACGCACGATCGGTTGATTTTTTCCCAAATCCGCTCCGGGAAGAATTTGGTATTCGGTTTCGGGAAAATAAATTCTGAATCCCCAGAAAATAATTTGCGGAATCCAACTCCGGGGAAAAAATTCTGAAATCCACTCCGGGGAAAAAAATTCTGAAATCCACTCCGGGGAAAAAATTCTGAAATCCACTCCGGAAAATAATTTTTGAAATCCACTCCGGAAAATAATTTTTGAAATCTGAATTCTGAAATCCACTCCGGGGAAAAAATTCTGAAATCTGCTCCGGAAAATAATTTTTGAATTCTGAATTCTGAAATCCACTCCGGGGAAAAAATTCTGAAATCTGCTCCGGAAAATAATTTTTGAATTCTGAATCCTCAGAATTTGATTTGCGGAATCCAACTCCGGGAAGAATTTTTTTTTGACTCCGGGAAAAATATTTTTTGCTGAACTTGAAATTTCTCCGGAAACTGATTTTGGAATGAAATTTCTCTCCGGAAAATATTTCTCCAAAATTATTTTGAGGAAAATTTTTTTCCAAAATAATTTTGAATGAAATCCATTTCCGGGGGATGAAAAAATTCTCCGGGATGAAAAATTTTCTCCAAAATGGATTTCAGAACGAAAAATTACCCACAAAAACTGATTTTGGAATGAAAAATCTCTCCAAAAACGGATTTTGGGATGAAAAATCTCTCCGGAATTAAAATATCTCTCCGGGAATAAAAAATCTTTCGCTGAAAATCAGCTTTTAATTCAAATTCAGGAAAATTCAGGAAAATTTCTGCTTCATTTCATCTAAATCCTAGTTAACTAAATTGGAGAAATAACTGGCTAAAATGGGGAAATAAATGGATAAAATGTGATTTTAATTTTTTATTTCCTTTTTTTATCCAAAGAAAATGTCGAAGCCAGCAACTAAACATTTTTCAATCTCCGACGGGAAAAAAACCAAAACCTTCTTCTCCGTGAATTCGGCAGCGAAAGAATATAGCATTTCAAATTGCGCCATCACCAATGCATTGAAAAAAGGAAACTCATCCATCACCCGGAGATCGGATAAGAAAATATTTTATCTCAGAGAACCAAAAGTGGAAGAACCAAAAGTGGAAGGATCAGATTCTCCCCAGATAGATTTTTCTTCACTCCCAATGGATGAGGAATGGTTTGATAAATTCAAGATCGCTGTTTCATCTTTTGATGAACTTTGTCGAATGATTACCAATAAATTATTCGCGGATGAAGATATAGAATTGGACTGGAAGAAAAAAGAATTGAAATATAATGATGAAACCGTTTGCTTCATCAAAATCATTTCCATTATCTGCAGAGTGATTTTTGAGATAAACAAAGAGAAAGCTCTAGCAGAACTGGAGGCGAATGTTGGAACTAAAAAATTTAACCCCGTGAAACGAATTAGATTTGTAGCATCTTTGAGGAAAAATGAAAGAACATTTCACGTTGACATATTCAATAAAATTAAAAAATTCAAATAAATTTTTCCCCTGATTTCTTGCATGATTTTTCATTTCCGGGAAATGAAAATTCTCAACCCTCAAATTTTTTCTCCCATTCAGCTTCAAACTTTTCCAAATCCAACCCCAAATCAATCACAATCCCATCAATCGCTTCCATTGAAAACAAAAATTCAGCTTGATCAAAATTTCCTCCCCGCAAAGCGAAGCGCAAATCACTCAATGTTTTTTCATAGGTGGTGAAAGCGAATTTCGCCATCTTAATTTTGCTTTTCAGATTCTTCATTTCATTCGCGGTTTTCAAAACTAATCCTGCTCCTGAAATCACTCCCAACACGATTGGATTCATTGTTGTTGCCCCAGCAATCGTCCCGATTGCAACCAGGCCGGAAGAGGTTAAATTCATGAGCAGATTCATTTTCTTGAATCGACCATGCGCTCGTTTCAAACACCAAAATCTTTTGTGATAAAATCGATAAAGTTTTTTGATCTCTTCCAGTTCTTCTTCCCGAATTGCGGGGTTGATGTGATTGAAATTGAAGATGTTTTGTTTTCGCGCTCGCTCCCTTCGGTCGCTCCCTTCGATCGCTTCTCTCGCTCTCATTTTTCTAGATAATTTCAAAAAGAAATGTGATTTGGGCCTGGCCAATATTTAATGTTCGATCATCTATTCTTGCTGAAAATAATTCTCCTTCCTTATAAACAACATTTGAAAAAGAAAATAATTGAATTCTATTATCTCTGCTAACCCTCGTTCCACTTTGTGATTCTTTATCTGGGAGATATAAACTTAGTTGTGGAAAAGAAGATGTTTTCGATAAAATTTGAGAAAACGCTTTAATTAATTTGCATCGAATGGGGATGACTATATCATTGAAAAAATTATCAAAAAGTATATTTATGGCGTCTCCAGATGATTTTCTAAATCTTCCAATCAGCATGAAATTATTCTTCAAATTTGAATTGAGCAATTTGTGGCCATTCAAATCCAAGTCAGTCTCCATAACCATCTTCCCTGCTTCGAAAACAAAAGGGAAATCGAAGACGCTGCTTGCAACATCAGGTTGGGAACCAGCAATGCCATATATGATCAGATTTGCATTTCCTTTTTCAGCGGACTCGGCAGTGCCTCGCCATTTCAAATCCAGGAAAATAAATTCAGGTGGAGTGATCTTCCATTTATGCATATGGATAATGGATCTGGAATACCCCGAAAACTTCTTAGTTGATTGTTGATTGATATTCAGACTGGCGCTCACAACGTTGACGCTCACACCATCCATTGACGCGGGGAAGAATTCAATACAAATCGTGTATTCTCCCTCTGGGAGTTTGAACATATTGAATCCAAGTCTCCCATCGTATTCATTGAAATGATCTTTTGTTATTTTCAAGTCATAAGCCTTCTTGTTGAAATGATGCGGTGAATTTGAAAAATCAGTTATGCCAGTTACTTCCATATCATGTTCAGAGCTGGATTCATCCACATTTTCCATCAGATAGCGGAATGCGTCCTTTGGGTGAGAGGTTGACGTGATATGCGATTCATTTACGTATTTTTTGATCTTCTCTTCTAATTCCATCGTGTGGGCTACCACACCTCCTATCTTGCCGTCCACATAAGATTTTGACGTGGGTTGATGCTTCAGAGTTGGCGCTGCGATATTGTTTATTTGTTGCGAATTCATATCCAAGTTTCCAGTCATTGTCCCACCTTCCAACGAAAGCTTTTTCGCGGATTGGGCATCCACATATCGCATATTTGCGCCCTGATCGGCAACTTCGGGATCTTTCACGTTAAAAATGGTGTGATTTCCCATATCCAAAGCCGTCTCCATTGGAAACGTCTCTTTGCGGCTGAGAAAGATATTCTTGACGTCATTATAAGAAACCAGGTTGTTATAATGCGCTCCCAAATCATGCCATGTTTGTTGTTTTGAGTTTTTCACGTTGAAAAGCCCTTTCAAATCCAGGTCCTTCGTGACTTCATGAGTTGGTTCAGGAGCATTGGGGTGGAATTTTTTCAATGTGACCATATTCACCGCTGACAAATCCTGGTTTTCATCCGTGTCCAGATTGACGATCAATTTGCGATTCATTTCTATTTCCCCGGGGTTGATGAGTTTTTGTCCCCTGAGATCAAGATCCCCAGTCATATGGGAAGACCCATCCACCTGGAGAGAATCTGCCCGCAATTGCGTTGCAAGCGTGTCAACTTGGTGTTTGGTAATTGCATCCGAATTCCCCGTTCCTTCAGCGACATTTGTCATTTTTTTGTTTTGAAGATCGAAGTCTCCTGCGGGAGTCAGCTTGAAACCAACTCCTGGCAATCCATCTTTTCCATCTTTTCCTCCCTGGAAGTTGCTTGTTTCAGACAGCAATCCATTTGAATAACTCATTTTAAAACCTTTCATCAAAATTTTTGGCAATGAATTTCCTCGGCTTATCCACATACAGGAAAGAGAACGGATCATGCGTTGCTTTACGATAATCTTCTTTGCTGACTTGTGTCTCCCGGCAGAGAAGAGAAACTTCATTGTTGCTGGGGAATTCAAAAATGCAAAAATGTGAGCAATTCAAACGGATATCTTTGGGTGTTTGGAAATAACTTTGTGAAAGATAAATCACGGAACAATTCTTGTGCCTACCCTGAATGAAATAATCAATCAATGGCTTTTGGTTCTTTTCAGAAACAAAATCATCAAAAACAACCAGCTTTTGATTCTCCCCTGACAATTCAGAAACTGGGATGATTTCATCCGGGGATGCTTCCACGACGTCATACCCAGCTTCTTTGCTGATTGGGCGAAACGTTTTCAGCAGATGCTGATATTTGGTTTGGTCAAGATTTTTCGCATAGAGGAAGATTTTATCGTAGAAGAGCAGGCGGAAAATCATATCCAGGAGAACATTTGTTTTCCCCGATCCTGAAGGGCCACAGATCAACATTCTGAAAGTTCGATCCGGCATGAACGGGTGAAGTTGTTTGAAATTTGTGATTGGATCCTGACAATCATAATTTGGGATTTTCATTTTATTAATGAACATGACATTCTTCTTCTGAATATGAGACAACTTGTGAGATTCTGAGATTCTGAGATTCTGAGATTCTGAGATTCTGAGATTCTGAGATTCTGAGATTCTGAGATTCTGAGATTCTGAGATTATGATTCTTAATAAAATGAGTTTATTGAAATGGCAAGAAATTGCTAAAAGCAAATCTGCTTTGGGCCGAAAAATCAACTTTGTTCATGATACCATCACCCAGAAAAAGTTGGGTGAAGAGACAAGCCAAATCGGGTTTGAAAAAATGTTCAAACCCATAACAGCAAAATTAAATGATGTTATTGTTTCGAATTTGAAACCCCCTCCAAGACTTAGGAAAAAGAAAGTCATTGAAGAAAAACCAGGCGTTGATTATTATCCAGACGTAGATCCATTTGAAGAAATGGATGTTGAAGGTTTATTTGATGCTGATGAGGCAGCTGTTGCACCGCAAGCAGCTAAGCAACTTCCAGAAAGACCGCCAACATATGAAGAAGTATTGGAAGAGTTAGAAGGTGAATCACCTATATATGAAGAGGGCGTTCCTGATTATGCTATAGAAGAAGAAGAGGAAGAAGCGGAAGCGGGAGACGAGGAAGACGCTCAAGAAGACGCAGTTAATAACATGCTAGATAACATGGGTTTACCAAATTATGACACAACGGAGAAAGTCTTAGCTCGACCAAATGTTCCGGTAGAAAAGAAAAAAAATTTCATTGAAAACAGCATTATCAAGCCGGCTTTAAAAATAAGAGACCAACTGAACAGCCGCATCAGCTATCACAACAAAAAATTCAAAAACGGTCAAATAACGGCAGATGCATTGGCTGGGGTAGTGAAGCCAATAAAGGCTAACAGAAAAGTATTGAATGACTACATGAAATATTATAGAGGGAAACTTAAGTCATCTAAAGGATCGGGTGTCAGCAGAAGGGGTGGATCCATCCGTTTTTTCTCCAATCCCGCAGATCTCCTCCAGAAACTTGAGGTCATCGTTGGCTCCATTCTTGCTGGGAATACAAACGTTGGCATCAGAAACACTGGAGTTGGCATTCTCGATCTTCTCCTGAAAGAAAACGTCATCAATCGTTCCCAGCATGAGATGCTTTTCAGAAAGTATTTCAAACTCTAAAATGGAAATCGAAAGAGAAATTGTCCTGTCATCCTTTTCCGTCAAGATTGGGGGAAACAAACCAGAAAATTTCACAACAAAATTCAATCGGCCCATTATTTTGGATCCAAATTCCCAATATGTTGTTGGGTTGAACAGAATTATCAATATGAGTTTTACGTGGTATAACATCAATGCGGCATTGAAAAATCAGCTGATCAGATTCAGCTCTGATGGTGGGAAAACATTTTCCGATATCACCTTTCCCGCTGGGGTTTGGGATTATTCCACTTTGAATGCGGCAATTCGAAACGCAACAGGCCCCCTCGCAGGAAAGAATGAAAAATTCCCAATCAATCTTGTTTTCTCTCCCACAACTTTCAGAACGACAATCACGCTGGAAGAAAACTGGCAACTTGATCTCGAGAAATCCAACTTTGGCGATCTCATTGGTTTCGATAAAAAGATTCTGAAAGACAAAGTCAACATTGGCCCCAGAGTTCCAAACCTCAGCCAAGATACTGATATGTTGAACGTTCATTGCGATCTCACAAGTGATTCGCTTGTGGATGGGGAAGAGAGCGATATCATCTTCTCCTTTTCAACATCTGTTCTGCAGGCCTCCTATAGTTTCACTCTTGAACCCATGAGAGTGATGTTCAGCCCTGTGAATAAAAACAGAATAAGCTCCATTCGGATTTATATCACCGATGGGAAAAGGCGGATTGTTGATTTGAATGGAGCTGATACAGCATTCTCGCTTATCTTGAAAAAACAAATAAAATGAAAAGTTATGAATTCTCTCGTTTTTTCCACCCCCAGCTGGGGCGGTTTGTCTTCCGGCACAAAGGAACAGGTGTCATTGTGGACAATATTTTCAAACCAATGAGGAAGGTCGCATCAGTCGTCTTCAATAAATTCGCGAAACCCATTGCGAAAAAAGCCTTGGAATCAGGAATTTCTCACGCTGGGGATAAACTCGGCAAAAAAGCAGTTGAAAAATCTGGTGATTTGATCATGAAAAAGCTGGGAAATATGAGAAGGAAACCCTCCTCCAAAAAAGCTGCTGCTGCTCCTCCTCGACCGCAGGGAGAAAGTTCTGATGCCATATTGAACAGGTTGATCTCTGGGCAAGGAATTCGAAAAAGAAAAAAAATGATTTAAAATGGCTTTTCGATCGAATGAATATCTTCAAAGAAATGAATTAGTGCGCTTCCAGCTGGATGACACAATCCGAGCTCCAGCTAATGGGCAACATCAACAAAAAAGTGGTTATAAATTCACGATTAATGACCGATCCGCATTCTATGATTGGTATAATGCGTATTTCGAGGTGCAGTTTCAACTCCAGAAAATAGCAGACGGCGCTGGGTATGCAGCAGCTGACAGAATCACAGTAATCAATGGCGCTCATTCCCTGATTAATCACCTGAAGATTAGTTCTGCTGGAAAGATTGTTTATGAGACTGATAATCTGCATAACGTTACTTTTATTAAAAATTTGCTAGAATACTCCGATGACTTCAGCAGATCAGTCGCCAAGAACAGTTTCTGGTATTTGGATACTGATGCAACAACCGCTAATACGAATGCAGGATTTGAAGCTCGCAGGATACAATCTCAAGCAGTGCAAAACAATGGAAACGGTGGTGCAAAGAACATTAACGTCATCATTCCCCTGAATCGCTTTTCCTTTTTCGAAGAGTTGGAGGATAAGATGCTTGTGCCCATGCAGCTGCAATTTGAGATTAAGCTTCAACAGGATAATGAATTAATTCATATGGCTAATGGCACTGATGCTGGAAGAGTTGTTGTGAATAGGTTTTTGCTTTGGGTCCCCAGATTGACACCCAAAGATTCTCTTTATGACAAATTTGTTAGTTCATTCCTGAAAGAAACGCAATGGAAATATCTGAGGGAGATGTATTCCGAATCAGCTCCTACGCAGTCATCAGGATTCTTCCAGATATCCGCAAGTATTGACAATGTTAAGCATATTTTTGTTTATCTTAAAAGAACCAATGATGACGCTAAAGAAGAAGATAGCCCTTATCTCATGAACACTTTCAGGCTGAATGCGGACAATGAAAACTCATCCTTGTCGAACTGCCGGCTGGAATATGGAAACGGAGTTTTCTACCCGGAAACAGAGTATGACAGTGAAAGCAAAGTGAGGATTTTCCAGGATGTCATGAGTTATGCAATGAGGAAAAATGATTTCAACACAGGGACACAGCTGAATCTGGCCAATTTCAATTCTCTTTTCCCGTTGATCTATTTCGATCTGACTTATCAAACTGAAAAACCAACAAGAGATCCCAAGCAGTTGATATTCAGATATCGATTGAACGCAGATGCAGAGGCAAACTTCAATGTACATGCCATTGTTCTCTATGAAGACATGGTGAAAATCGATAAGATTGGAAATGAGCTGGTGATCGTGTGATCTGTGAAGCGAAAAAAAAAAAACATATCTTGTCATTTAAAATGACAACATATCACCCATATAAAGTAAATCTGTCGGAAGGGCAAAAAAGTAAGCTGGGAAAAGCATTCCGAACAAACAATCCTGTCACCCTGAGATTGGGTAGCAAACAAACAAGCGGAAATGATGAACTGATGCTCACGGCAAATCAAATAAGACGAATCGGCAAAGCTGCGGCTTTGGGAAAGGGAGTTGAAATCAAGATATCAAAAACGCAAATCCGAAAAGTGATGAAGCAAGGCGGAAGTCTTTTCTCTGCTATTGTTCCCCTGGCTCGTTCCCTGGCACCCACCCTAGCAAAGACACTTGGACTGTCAGCATTGGCTGGTTTGGCGAGTGAAGGAGCGAGTCAAGTTGTGAAAAAAATAAGCGGGAAGGGAGGCGGACAAACGGGCGGATTTCTCATTCCCCAATCCAAAATTCAGAAACTGATTGACAATAAACATCTGTTGACAAATAAACAGAAACAGGATATTTTGACTGCCCTGAAATCAGGAGGACAGTTGGTGATGAAACCATCCGCAAAACAATCTGGTGGGGCATTGGGAACAATTCTGGCTTCCATTGGAATTCCACTGGCACTTGACATGGTAAAAAACATGTTTGGAAAAGGAGCGCCTAGAGTTGGTCGCCCCAAAGGAAAGGGAGCGCAGCGACCGCGACTGAAAGGAGAAGGTGCACCAAGATTGGGGGCGCATCCGTTTCAACCTCCCCCATTCATCGGAACCTGGGGACGAAAAATTGGGATGGGAAAAAAATCCAAAAAAGGAACGGGACTTCTGCTGGGGGAAAAAAGTCCATTCAACAACATCCCAATTCTCGGGGCAATATTGTGAGCAAAGCGAAACCCAAATTCGTGAACAAACCCCTGAGCAACCTTGATCTTCTCCAGTGGATTGATTTTCTGAAAATTCCCAATTTCAAAGGGATTTTCGCCAGGAATGAAGCCATGCCCCGAGAACACAGCCCCTGCATCATCAATCTTGATTCACTTGAAAATGCCGGAACTCACTGGGTGTGCTGCGCTCCGGGGAAAAAATTCACGTGGTATTTCGACTCTTTTGGGATGGGATTTCCCCAGGAATTCAAAAGTTCCAAACCGGTGATTTGGAACAGCAGTCAGTATCAAAACATCAACAGTGTCCTTTGCGGGTATTATTGCCTTTATTTCCTCCATCAATGGTCGCAGGGGAAAGATTTCTATGATATTCTCAAACCTTTCAGTCTAACTGACTCGGGGGAGAATGAAAGATTCATAAAAGAATATTTCGATTGAAAATGAAGTCATATTGCGTGAAAGAGAAAAAACAAACTGAATGCGTGCAACCATCTGGATATATGACTGCGAAAAATGGCAGAAAAATGTGGTTTTGCCATTGCGCTTCCTGCGGAATCAAGAAAACAAGATTTGTGAAATCGGGAAACTGAGTCGGCCCTCACAAGGTGGGGGCTTTGGAGAGTTGGCGCTGACTGGCGTGGCTCATGCGCTGCCTTGGTTGGGAAAAAAGACAGTTGAAATGGGTCGTTATGGAGCTAGTGAATTGTTGCGAAACAAAAACGCTCAAAAGAAAGCATTGGATTTTGCCCTGGACAAGATGAAACCATTTCTTGCCAAAACCTCTGCTGATATGATGAATGAGCTGTCCACGGCGATTAGACCAAACAGAAAATATAAAACAGATCGAGCAGATTTGGATGGCAGCGGGTTGGATGTTCATTCCCTGATTGGGAAGCTGCCAAGACCAAAGAAAGGTTTCACCCTCCCAGGGCATAATTATACCGGCCCTTATAACCCATTGAATAAGCAAGTTAGATTTGATGAAAAGGGAAAAATTCTCGAAATCTGGCAGCAGCCCACAGGAAAAACAGATGCAGTTGCTATGCAGCACGATGTTGATTATTCAGTCTGCGCGAAACAGGCGGATCCACGCAAATGCAAGAACGAAGCAGACAGGAAAATGGTTGCCGCTTTGGATGCCATTCCCTGGAAAGATAGACAGTGGGGTCATGCTTTGGCGCGAAACACAATTCAAGCAAAACAGAAACTTGGGCTCGGCGCTTCAAAAAACGGGAAAAGATTTTGAGTGAAGGCTGGGCTCAAAATCTGGCAAACGAACTTCACCGGCCAATCCGGCGGCGCTTCCCAAAGAGGCGAGTCATTGCGTATGGGGTTGACAACATCTGGGCGGCTGATCTGGTTGAGATGGGGAAATTTTCGAGGTGGAACAAGGGAATCAGATATCTCCTGATGGTGATTGATGTTTTCTCAAAATTCGGTTGGATTCGCCCCCTGAAAGACAAGCGAGGTCAAACAGTGGCTGATGCTTTCCGAGATATATTCAAGGGGCGAAAACCGAAAATGCTCTGGACTGACAAAGGGTCTGAATTTTTCAACGCAGTGATGAAGGATTTGCTTGATAAGAATGGGGTAAAATTGTATACAACGGAAAATGAAGAAAAGTCATCTGTTGTTGAGCGCTGGAACAGGTCTTTTAAGGAGAAACTCTTCCGGATGTTTTCTGCTAACAACAATACAATATACTGGGACAAACTTGGCAAATTGGCGGATGAATATAATCATCGTTTTCATTCAAGCATTCGGATGAGTCCCGCAGAGGCGAGCAAACAGGAAAATGAGAAAAAGGTTTTCGCTAATCTTTTCGGAGATTTAATTTATGCTAAACATGCCCCAGCAAAATTCAAAGTCGGCGACAGGGTGAGAATTTCAAAGTTTAAACGAAAGATATTTGACAAAGGTTACACGTCGAATTGGACAGAGGAGATATTTGTGATTGACGAAATAAAGAACACAAACCCTCCGACGTATAAATTAGTTGATCTGTTGGGAGAAAACATCACTGGATCATTTTACGAGGCGGAACTTCAAAAGACAACGCAAGATGTGTTTCGAATTGAAAAAGTTATTCGCCGCGATAATAAGCGAAAACTCGCGCTTGTAAAATGGAAAAGTTACCCTGACAAATTTAATTCTTGGGTTCCATTGAGCGATGTGGAAAAGCTGGGCTAAAAAAGTCAATCATTGAAATGGCAATTATTTAATGTTTTCTTCTAAAATAATGAATGTCGAACACCGATTTAATGGGATGGAAAACTATTTTCTAAGAAATATTGGTCTTCGCCAGTTTTGTGATACTCATCACTGGGATGAAGGCCAACTTTATGAGAATTATGAAAAATCGAAAGAGATTGAAAGAGCAACGATGAATTATTTCAACTCACTTCTCCAAAGACGATCAGTGACATCTTATTTGGAAGAAATTAAAAAAACATGCGATAATCTTCTCACAATCAAAAAATATAAACAAGCATGTGAAGATGTAATGAAGTTCAAAACTTATCTCAAAGAAATAGGTGAGATAACGTTCTGCTGAAAAATCTGCTGGGGAAAAAAAATATTCCGCTGAAAAATTCTCTCTCCCCCTGAAAAACCGTCTAACACATTATATTGGAAAAGTTTCCCACGCGTGGGAATATTTTTCTCTCATCTTTTATGGCCGCTGTCATGATTAAAAATAACATATACGCAATGGAACAAAAATAGTTATTCTGAGAAAATTTATGCGTCTTTCCGAGAATGTCACCTGTCGGCAGAATATAAATGATTGTCATTTATATTCACGATTTCAAAACACCAGCCAATTTGTGATTTTGTTGATAGTGGATTTCGGCGTAAGCCAATTTCTGATTGGTTTGGAGTGACAGGTTATTCTGAGAAAATTTATTCGTCTTTCCGAGAATGCCGCCTGTCGCCAGAATATGAATGTTTGTCATTCATATTCATACAATTGATTCCCCGAAAAACTGACTAATTTCCCTCAACCAATCAAATGGTGGACGATGTAAAATCCACTTGCCATTGTTCTCTTTTGTTAACGCATTAGCCACAAAATTGATTCCCCGAAAAACCCGATTTTGATTGGCCGCCATATGTCAATAACCGGGCAGCTGGGCAATGTCAGAATATGAATGTTTTACATTAATATTCACAGTCTGTTATTTCAAAACACCGCTTAGCATTGCTTTCGTTTCGCGCCGGGACTCGCTTCGCTCGTTTCGCTTGACCCGTTTTGCTTCGCTTGGCTTTCGTTCATTTCCCGGTGGATTTCCCAGAGAAGACCGCTTTGCTTTTGGAGTTCCTTTTTGAGAATCTTGTGTTCCTCCTGGAGATTGACGAATGATTCAAAGAGAAGTTCAATTGAGTCTTCGATTTCGTCGCTTCGCTCAGCTTCCGCCATCTCCGAGTCAGACACAATAAATTCCTCGTCTGAAGTGGTGGGAGTTTCATCGTCGCTTCTTGTTTCTTCCTCTGAGCATGTTTCACAATTTTCATGGTCACTGGCACTGAGGCTCCCTTCGCTCGCTTCATTGGAAATTTTTTTTTCAAGATCCATTTTCTTTCCAATCACATTTTTTGAAGATTGTTTGGATTATTTTTTCTTGTTCCACCCGTCTGGATGGAAGTTTGAGCAGTTTGAAATCATCTTCATTGGGATTGAAACCATTCTTCTGCAACAGGGCGAAAAGAACTTGGTGGCAATTGAGAAACTTTTTCCTGTTGAGATGAAGATCGTCATATGCTAGGGAAAAATATTTGAAATCGTCGATGAGATATTTCTCCAGATGTTCATAATCATTTCCGTCGTGGCCTGTTATGTGATTAAAAATTGCATGATCGTTGCCACTGACTTTTTTCCATTTGGCAGCTTTGGCGAAATCCCTGACTTTTTTTCTTGTAATTTCGTCACGGGGAATTTGGGAGAGAATTTGTTCTTGATAAAATTCGAGATCTTTGAGTGGAATTTGATTTTTCCCCTGATTTTTTCGGATGATATTTTTGAAATGTTCCAGTCGGGGATTTTTGGGAGTATGGCATGTTGTGTGGGTTTCCTGAACGAGTTCAGGAGTGAAATCGATTTCTTCTTCTTCGGAATCAGACATTTTCTTGCCGGAGAGAGATTTTTCCCCCTTTGGGAAAAAATTCCACCCAGATTTTCCCAGAGTGGAATTTTTTTTTTTTTTGCCATCGCCGGCGACAGAATTTTCCTGAAGTCATCCAGAGTGAAATATTCTAAAATGGTATGTTTTTTTGTGGTCAATATGAGGGGAAAAAAAATAGTAGATATAGAAGAAGGGTTCTGGCACACTTTCAAAATCGTAACAAGTTAACACAAAACAGAAATTGACGTCAGTTGACGTTCAATTTAGCAATACATAAGATGATTGATTTTCTGCTCGATCGCATACGTAAAACAAAAACAAGTCAATTAACATGTGTTATGTTAAATTTAACAAAATGGGGAGGAATTTGATTTTTAATATTTTCTGTTCGCGAACGAACAGAAAATTGGGGAACGACAATCATTTTTTATTGTTGTTGAATTTAACATAAAATAAAATAAAATTCTGTTTTGTGTTAATTTGCTACGATTTTGAAAGTGTGCCAGAACCCTTCTTCTATATCTACTGTCAAAGCCGGATTTATAACTCGTGTGCTCCGCCACGAGTAAATATAAACGGTCAAAACATTACATAGGCCTCACATATTATCATTAATGTTAAAAATGTTTCAGCGATTTATTCAAAATCGAACAGTTTAATTTGTTTGAAATTTCCCCATTTAGTGAGCTATACAGTGAAGATTATAGCGCACTTATTCGCTTATTGCGGGTAGCCATAAAATCGAAAGATATTTAGGAAAAACTCTTTTTCGCCATGTTTGTTTACCGTTGCTATGGAAATGCTGATTAGCATAAAAAGAGCATTCTCCAAAACTTTCATCCAAGCCTAACAACTGATATCAAATTCATTTTCATTGAGCTAAATAAGATTATGTAAAAGCGCATTCAAAGAGGGAAGTGTAAATCCCATAAAAACTACTTGGAGCCACCTTAAGTACACTTCAAAATCCTACTTTTTTAAGTTTCAATTGTATATATATTAAGTATTACTGTACTGCCTGAGGATAACAAAGCATAAAGTATAATTTTGCACTTTTTACTTTTATTTTTTTAACCAATATTTTAATTTTAATGAGGTTGTTTGCTTTTCGTTGTCTTTAACAAACAAAACAGTCAAGGAATTTAATTGATAATAAAACCAAAGCTTAAATTCTAAATGCCCAAATTGCCTATCGCATTCAGTCACATAAAAACAATCCTGTTAACCTCGATGAGAGACATTTAATTAGAACTGGCCAGAAGATGATTATCAGTTGTGAAGTTATGCACTTCTGATACACCTGCATTTGTCTGTCCCAGTTGAAGAACATCTTGGCCTGGCTGTTGGAGAAGCAAACAAGAAATACAAAAACAAGTTGCTGTTTTTGTTTTGTTTTTTTGTTTATACTCACTAAGAAACGTGGGAGGAAATGCATAATTGGATTGTCTAAGATGTCGAGATTATATTATCCCGGGATGAATGCAAATAGTTAAACTGCAAGCCCGAACTTATTCTCGGAAATGTCCCGTCCTAGAACGGATGGAATATAAGGCGTTTATCGATTTTTATTACCGGAAAGAAAATTATTTCCCTTGTTGATATATAAAGAAGAAATCGCCTCGGTTTTAGTTCCTCTCACTCAGATCCGTTACAACACTACAAACTGCCTCGCCCTGAAGTAAAACGCATCCGTGAAGAAACTCAAACCAGTACGAAAATTTATGTTTACAAGGCACCGGAATGCACTGCTTGGAACTGCAATTTAGACATGGAAGGCAAACTAACTCAAACATCTGTAAGGCATCCAGACTTGTTCATAAGCAAGGGGTCCGGAGTGAAAAATAGGGGGAGGGGGATGGAAATGGTTACAAATAACACAAACATGTTTCGCCTTCGATTCGTCGGGCTTAATTTCTTTGCATAATAAACGGGAGAGGGGTATGGCACCCCTGGGCTCCTCCCCGAGATCCTGCACAGAACATGGCCGCACTAAAATGTTCTTATTTAGACTATGATGGTTATCAAGGCATAAACGACTTACTTGATAATACATGTGATACATCGGAAGGGGTTGAGGTATTTGGTCACTTGCGCCACTGATTTTGGCGATTGCAACAGTGAGAATGATTTCAAGAATAGACAATATGGTGATGAGACCAAATACGGCCAGTGCAGTTTCTTCTTGGTCTGTGAACTCCAACACTGCGTCTTTTTTCAAAAATGCGGAAAATGTGTATTTCCTCCTTGAGCTTTTCTCGAAGGCATCAGCTTCCAAATAACTGTCATACAATATAAGCCTCATGCCCCATTCTTTATAGCAGAATATCGTGATAGCCAGGAATATGATACACGCCGCGCTAACTGACCAAATTGCATTAATCTAAAACAGAGGGAAATAATAACACTGCTTAGAAAATCAAAAGTTAAAATTGCCATCTTTCTTTCAGCCAAACATGCCTGCAACATAACCGCCAGCATCTCAAGCTGTTCCAGGTCTTTCCCGCAGGTAAGCCAACCAAGGTCAATCAATCAATCAATGGTACAATCAATTATGGTACAGCAAGGGGGGGTGGGGGATGGTCGCAACACCTCCCTTGTGTTCGCCAAGATGTCAAAAAATTCAACTTCGAATAAATACGAATATTGCAAATAATTTTTGCTAGAGTTGTAAAATATGATACAGTTAAACATTTTCTGCTTTTGGTAGTGTTTTATACGTTTTGTCACCGAAAAAGGTGAAAAGCGCGCATTTTTATTTCAAAATGGCTTGACCCCATGCTACTTATGACCTCATATCTCGTTACTATAGCAACCGATTAGCAGCCAAACTTTAGCAAAATGTGTCTCAAGGATAAACGAACAGCTATTGAAGACGACAGTTGCTAACAGTAAATGCTCTTTGCAGGCATATCGGTGGTTCTTTCGCGCAGCTTGAGAAAAAAAAAATGAGAACAAAAGTTGTTACCTTAACTTGCATTTATTTATTTGTTTATTTCCTTATTTATCTGTTTAGTTATTAAGAAACATTTATCTGTTTATCTATTTAAAAGGAGCTAAGTTCTACTGGATCAAAAATAAGATCCGCCGTCGTGTAATTATGGGTAACCACGTCTCTTAAATAATAGTTACTATGGGAACAAAATACGCTATAAAGGAAATTTGTCACGGATAAATGTTCCCAGGTAATTTTTGGGGAAAAGATGCAAAATTAAATTATGAACGACCCGTTGACGGGTTAATAAATGAAGACTTAACTAGGAACTCATATTTCTTACCAGATGTGAAGAGGGTCTGCGACTGTAGGCCAAAACGAGTCCCATGACACCGATTGGAAGGACCTAATCCGATAAATAAGTAAGACGAAAAGAAACCATTAGACACTGACACAAACTGGAAACTATTACGGCGGTTTCTTTATCTCCTTTCGCCATATACACGCGTCCTTCCTTAATTTTAAATAAAGTCCTCTAGCTGTTCAGTTAAATAAACGATATGTACCTCTATTTTAAGGTAAATGAACCATAGCGTCAAGATTTTATTCGCCTTGTGGTCGAATTTTTCCTGAGTGGGGTTCCTGAGAGTAATATCAATAAAGTCATACAAACAAATAAAGAAAGCCGAATCTTAAAGAGTGAAATTAATCTCTTTTGTGTCCACTAGACAGGTTCGTGGGATACGCTTTTTGTGGAATGTTTTAGTTTTTACGTCATTTTGCACGGGCTAATTTTTTCTTTTGACTGTAGGGCGACCAGGCCCTAAGGAAGGATTAAATCATAGCACTTTAATGAATATTATTGCATATAAGCTATCATTCATTGATTCACACACTCACTCGCCATTTCACGTCAATCAGTCAACTGAGTCCTGACTCCTTAATTAAGAGGCATAGATTTCAACTGTTTCCGCATCCCGCCAATAAGAAAGATGATATTTTCCGTTGTGAATTAACTCAGGGGAACAAAACATGCAACTGCATTCACATGCGTCTACAAATGCAACTAACAATTGGCAAAAAGACGGTAAATGTCAACGGAATATATTCTCATAATGTAACTGTTAGCTAGAAAATGTATTGAGTTTTTCTTCGATGTAATCAGTATAACTTGCTTAATGTGTGCATAAAAAAAATAGATCACACAATTTGACACAACTGAAAATGTTCACTGCTAAGGTACAGCTTAAGCTTAAGCTTAAAGATGTTTCGCATTTGGAGTCTTTAGTGAAACATTAAAATCGATGTGGAATGATTTTTCAAACGAAACACGAGTTTGAGTTGAATTCCTCAATAGTGTAGTGGATTGAGGATGTGGCTTAGTGCGCGCAAGGCCCGAGTTCGAGTCACGCTCGGGTCCTTTTTTTTTTTTCCTTTTTTTTTTTTCTTTTCTTCGGACTGGACATTATGAAAGTGATTAACTGTTTTTTTTTTCCTTTGCGTTCGTCAAAAATCCAAAAGTTTCATTTTTTAAAAAAAAAAATATCAAACCGTGTCTGTGAAAACATAAGCTTACCGCAATAATGCGATACGCGTTAGCATTTCTACTTCACGGGTTGGCTCTTAGGACCCTTTGATTAGACATAATTTTAAGCTGAAGTTTCTCCGTAAAAGCACTCAAAACACTCGGGAATCAATGCTCCAATGAGTTAAAGGCGCCACGAGTTCAAGCTGTGTACAGCTTCTTGTTAAATGTAGATTTGATCGAACAAAAACTATATTTTCTCATGCTCGCGCGCACCATGGGTGGTCTAGGATTCGGTCGAATTTCTTTTCGTAGTCACAAATTGCCATTTTTATCTCCTGTAAGTAAATGTTTAACTTACAGGAGTATTATGTGAGCTAACATGCATTCTTTGTGCATTTTTGTTAGCAAGATTTCTGTTAGATACTATTAATAGACTTTAGTGAATTTGTGTAGAAGGTCAGAATTAACCGCGCGATGGACTAGGTGACTAGGTGACAAAAAAGGTGACTAGGTGTCTAGTCAATGACGTCACAATATGCCTTCCCGCATACTAATAAGTGCCTAGTCAATTCCTATACCTTTTGTCTTGTTGTATACTAATTTGGATTTCCTGCATTTTCATTTGGATCAGGTGCCTAGTCAACGACGTCACAATATCCCTTCCTGCATATGTAATAAACTGCCCATCCTTTACCTATTCCTTTTGTGTTATTCTGAAACAATAGGAACAATGGGTTTGCCCAAACTTGCCTGCTTTTCCAACTCACTTCAAATCAAATCACAACTGACACAGATATACTTTTCAGACATATAGAGCAAAACAACATGCCTTGACCATGACTCGAACCTGGGTTACTGCGGCCACAACGCAGTGTCTTTACCACCAGACCATCAAAGCTGTGGATATTATAACTGAATAAAGCTAATTAGAGGGTACCGAAACATTCAAGTCACACGGATGAAGACCTTTAAGAAAGGTTTAACTTAAAAAGAAAAGGACAAAACAAGAACACCAGGGACAATTTAAGGACAAAAAGGACAAAACGAGCACTATCAGGACAAAAGGGCAAACGGGACATATCAAGTCTTAATGCCTCTCTGGTCGAGATATATATATATATATATATATATATATATATATATATATATATATATTTTTTTTTTTTTTTTTTTTTTTTTTTTCAGTGAGGTAACGTTCCTACTGTTTAATTTCTCTCGTGCATAGCCATGATTTTTAAGGCGTACGATTATGAATTCTATGTTTTTTTCGGAAACATGTTGCTTGAAGCATGCAGGTCATTGTATCGAGCGTCAAAAAGTGTTATGTAAATAGAGCGATTACACTGACGTCATATCAAAATTCAGAAGCAGTTTTCGATACTAAAATGTTTATGGAATTGTAGAGAGTTTAAAACTACACATCTGGGCCACATTTTGAACCGCAAGAGCATTTCATTCAAGAGTTATAGGCGAATGAGTATAGATAGTTTTAGTAAGAAATGTATGGAGCGGCCATCTTGGTGTTCCACTTTGGAACACCAACCTGGCGGCAAAAAATTAAAAGACTTCAAAGTCTTAATAACACCAAAAATGTCATCACAAAATGTTGTATTCACTATAAGAGGCATGAAATCGGCTTATAAGCATCTATAATTCATTAATAACTTTCAACTAGTTCCATTTTGTTTATTTTCACGGCTTATCTGAAATAGCGTGACGAATTGCGTGACACATTTACAACCTTTATAAATCGAAAACGAAACATCGTTAAAACCTGAAACGTTTTGTGAAAGATTATAACACTGGTATCCACATACCATGTTAGAAACAGCTTTGTAGGATGTATACTTTAGATTTTTTAATTTTTATGACGTCATGTGAAAACACTCTATAATGTGATCTTATCGTGACCTGATGTAGACTTTGGTCAGATATTTGGCACGCCGCGCTGGAATATCATTTACGATGTGTTTTAATGTTCGTCCAATCTGGTTTGTCAAACTGGTTGTTTCAGGACATTTGGTATTATTTATAGCACTACGTTCTAAAGAAAGGGAAAAGAGAGTTTAAGGTAAGCAATAATTCCTGAACGAATCTTTGTAAGCTTGTACAAGTTTTAATTGAATTAAGTTTAAGTTTAATACAATTCTGCACAGAAAATAACGTGTTTATTAATTTCCACGTTATATCGCCAAATGCCACCAAATATACAACCTAAATTTGATAAAAAGATTCTAAAGAGAAAAACAAAAGCGGTGGTTCGGAGAAAAGTGCGGGATTAAAAGAATCGGAAAGTTGATAATGATTCATCAATTTTGATTTCGTGACAGGCGGCCAAGAAATATTCAAAGTTTCGATTCAGGTTAATATTTGAGATTTGAAGTTGTCATTTTGTCTTTTTAATTCGTATTTCTCTGCGTTCATCACTTTTGGCAATTTTTTCTTCCTATTTTCAGATGATAAGGCAAGCTAAAACAAGCTCCTGGCCATAATCATAAAAACAGGCAAGATATTTCTGTCGGGACAGTGTCCCTTTAAGTTAATCAAAGGGCTCTTAAAGCCATCTCGTTAATGCGACAGAACGTAAGGTAATAAAAAAAACAAGAAGAATTGGAAAAGTTGGGTGCCTTTGATAGGTAAATATAGTCAAGATGTGATAGGTAATATGTGTAAAGTTGCTAAATGGTCTATTGAAGTTGATGTTAATTTTTAGCCGGTAAAGTAGCAAAACTTCTGAATGGACACGAATGGGTTTGACCTGTATGTCTTTGCGCGTGTTTTGTTTCTGACAGTTGCGTCATATATATAATATAACTTGTTTACGAATTATCTGTTTCGTTTTTATACGAGGTATAGCATACAGATGTAGTATACAATGGCTTTGTGGCTACATCGGTTGGGGTAAGACGAGGCGACTTGCTGCCTGTATTTATTCAGTATAGCAGAAGGACAAAATGCGAGTCGCACCAGTCAACTGGATATGGGTATTGGCAGGATAGAGAACATTGAGAAAAAGATTGAAAATACCTGTAGGTCTAATCATGGAGTTAGACATTGCAGTCATAGAGGACTTAAGGGCTCTTTTAGAAGCCACCAAATCAATAAAAGTCATGAGCAATGACTTGTATGGCATTACAATGGCAATTTTCTTATCAATCGAAATTTGGGAAAGATGAACGAAGGTTAAAAAAATTTACTATCTTTATTTATTGATATTTAAACAGAACTAAAACATATTGCAACGATTTTCATTTAGGATTAAAATTGATTTACTGGCAATGTTTTTAAACAGCCAATTCATATATGCATTGTATATGTGGATGTATGTGACAAAACAAGAACTTTGTGCATGTGAATAAGTTCACTAAAAAGAGGGTGGCGAAGGGTCTATGCATGACGCGTGATCAGGGAAAAAATCAGTGCGTGAAACTTGAAAGTTAGTAAAATGGAAACGTGATTCGTAAATTTAGTAACTAATATCCTTGTAAGGAACCAGACTAAGGAATTTAACGAATATGTGACGCGTGAAATTCATAAAAAAAGTGCGTGAAACGGGATCGTGACCCCCCTCCCATTGTAATCTCTAAAAAGAGGAATGTTTTCTCTAAAGACTTCATTATATTTTTAAGGTAGACTATTGTAAAAAAGGCAAATGAAAATCTTTTACTTGTCGCTTTTTCCGTTGACTCAACAAATGTGTACCTTCAGGCAGAATGGTGTCTCTTGTAGGAATAGAGCTGGTGATTAGGTTTCGTTTCCTTTTATAGCCAATTGAAATGCGAAGCTGTTTTCAAAACATCTCGGCTCAAAGAGGCCTTCAAGGAGGTAAAAGCGACAAGCGACATGGAAGCGACATGGCCCCGAAAACTGCCGACACGAGACGTTCCACTGACGTTCTGAACAGAGCAGCGACAAGCGACTCGATTCCGCTTCAAAGATACGACTAATTACGACAGCGACACAAAAAAAACTCTGAAAATAGACAGCAACTTCAGAAAGTTGTGCAATTTATCAATAAAAGTTAAACATTATTGACCATATCGTCCATATCAACACAGGACGGTCTGTTTTAGTGATCTATTTCTTATTGAAACTTCTACCAACCTCGTTCCCAAGGCCCATCTCTTCCTAGCCTGCGGACAGGCTTCCAGTAAAATAGCGCCGGAAAATAGCGCCCCTCCGAACCAGGAGCCTGTTCGCAGGCTATTCTCTTCCTCTCTGCAGTTAGAGTAGACCCTAGACTCCTGGTATACATACTCGGTGACCTTTGATTTTTGGCACTCATTTATTTCAAAGTCATTCTTTGTGTTCTGAATTCTGGTGATCTGTACAGCTCCGCAAATGATCCCGGACCGCAAATGATCCCCAAATTGGACCGCAAATGATCCCGGACCGCAAATGATCCCCATAGAGGACCGCAAATGATCCCGCTCATAAATAATAATGGAATGGTGTGGATTTTTTTTTACTAGAGCCGTGCATATACATCTAGTTTATGCCTAAGCCTGGATTTAATAAATAGAGGAATGGTGTGGATAATGGAATGGAGTTGATAGGGGAATGACGTGGTAGTTGAGCTTTTTTTTTTTTTAATTAAAACCGTTTCCTCCTGCATGTCCTGTCTTGGACAGATTAATCGTGTTAAACACTCACTTGATAAAAGTATTCTCATTACAGTTATTAATGCGCTAGTTTTTAGTAAATTGTTTTATTGTTCTAATGTCTGGGCAAACACTTCTAATTTTAATATAGATAAACTGCAATCTGTACAAAACTTTGCCTGTAGAATTGTAAGCGGCACGCGAAAATATGACCATGTCACCCCCGCACTAAAAAAGTTAAATTGGTTGCCAGTATCTAGCCAGCTTTATTATCGGAGTGCCACCCTGGCCTTTAAGTGTATGACAGGCTGTGCCCCCGACTACTTGATATCTAAATTTATTAAGCGTGAAAATATTAGTAACCGTTCAACTAGAAATTCTCAACAATTAAACATTCCTTTATTTAGAACTGCTTCTGGCCAGAGGACATTTTATTATCGCACTGTTAATATTTGGAACTCATTGGACCCTATTTTAAAATTTAGTAAATCTGTTTCGGTTTTTAAGAAAGTTTTAAAGCGCAAGCTTCTTAAGGAATTTTTAGAATCTTAACTTAATTAATCCAATTTATATTTGTAAATACGGTTTATATTTATGATCATAATGTAATTAGTTATTTTTCGATTATTCTTGTTAGCTAGTTTTAATTATCTTTGAAAAGCCCCTTTGGGGAAAGGTAATAAAGTATGTATGTATGTAAGTATTTCTAAAGCCATATTTTGACCTCACAAATCAGGGTTTACATTTTTTTATCTAGGCTAAAGAATTTCGTTACGACACTATTGGATTCACTCTCAATCAACAAAAACGTAATTCGTTTTATTTGAAATCATAAAATTGTGAGCAGATTCTATTGATGCCCACGCAACATACGTCGCATATCCTTACTTATAAACTGGACATTAATTTAGTCAAACCATACATTTGGTATTTCAAAGGAAAAAACATTACCAGGAACATAACACAATGTTACAGGCTAATTAGTTTTCTTCCAGGTCTGCTCGTCCCCTTTATGTTCACCTACTAGGCTCAAAAAAAGTTCATGCATTAAGCAAACATCACAAAAAAAAAAAAACAAGTCATTGGAATAGACCTGCAATGCTCCACCACTGTCAAAGACGCCTTGGGTGTAACATTGAAACATTTTTCCACAGTTACTGGACAAATCTCCTCCGTATAAACTTTTCCCTCGCCGTACTTGTTTTTTAACTGTTCGGTCGCACACTGGAACGTCGCGGACTCTTAGAAGCGGAAAGGTCTATTGGTTCCAGACTGTGATAATGTAGCTCAGCTTCATGGCTAAGTAACGCCATACCTCCGTTGCTTTTATCGTTGTCGTCATCTTCATACCCACCTGAATGAATGACTTTTAATCCTGCCTCTCCTAAACTTGAGACTATCGCCACCGGGATATTTAACATGTTGATCAGTCCCAACAATGCAATCCAGTCCCCCACTATCCATCCTTTGCCATTCTTCGTAGATAGGTCTTCCATGCGCCATGATTAACAAAATCTCTGAAATGAGCTCCGTCTGGTGTGGTTGGGTTTAGTCTGAGGTAATTAACCAGGCTAGAGCGTAATTCTGAGACGCTCTGGGATACCATCCCCAGGCAAATTATTTGGTCATTCATCGCATGGAATAAACAATTGCCATCTTTTGGCGTTGGAGGGCTGGTGATAAGTAAGTCCCGCGTTACTGACCTATTTATAACAGACACTGAGCTCTTTAACTTTTTAGACGACCTAACGCGTGTTTTATTAATTCATATGCTTAGATTAAATAGTTACTCTTTTTAAAAATATGTATAAGTCTGTATACATATGATATTATAATTTTTATTTTTTTTTCATTTTAAGGTGCATTTCCAATGTCGCGTAATTTTTACGAGCGTAAATAAAAATAAGAGATGATGTATGAACAACGTTACTCGCGTAAACTTTTGCACAAGCTGTTCATACATCATTTCTTATTATATTTACGCACGTAAAAAATACGCGACAGTAGAAATCCAGGCTTAGGCATAAACTAGATGTATATGCACAGCTCTAGTAAAAAAATACACACCATTTCATTATTATTTATGAGCGGGATCATTTGCGGTCCTCTATGGGGATCATTTGCGGTCCGGGATCATTTGCGGTCCAATTTGGGGATCATTTGCGGTCCAATTTGGGGATCATTTGCGGTCCGGGATCATTTGCAGTCCAATTTGGGGATCATTTGCGGTCCGGGATCATTTGCGGTGCCGGGATCAATTGCAGAGTTGTACAGATCTCTGGTGATCTTATATCGTCAAATAACAGTCAATAAGTAACTCTTGCCGCATGGTAAAACACAAGGAGGAAAACAGGAAACGAAAAAAGTAAAAAAAAAAAAAAAGCAGAAGTCGACACAAATCACACAAGAAATGGGTTAGTTTCTAGAGAAACTGTGGTGCTGCGTCGGTGGGGGTGAAGCACAAGAATTTGGTTTTATCGACTGAGTCGATAAGGGAAATTAGCCACCGTAAAAAGATTCGAGAAAGCTGACGTTTCGAGCGCTGGCCCTTCGTCGGAACGAATCATAAGACTCAAAAGCCTCGGAAGGATGTAAAAGGTAAGTGAATTCTTTTTATGGTATTTTATGACTTTTTGGGAAGGAATATGATGAAGGTAACCTTCAAGATTTATACATCAGTGGTCGTTGGCCACCCATGATTGTAAGTTCAGAAAATTACTCTGAAATCACATGCACTGAAGACCTCGAAAATACAGTTGAACTCCTGACATCTCGCACTCTCATTAGACTCGTATAGTATATGACATAAAAGAAAATCGAAGGTCACCGAAAGGAAATGGATTTGAGTTCGAGATTACGGGGAGTTTGAGAGGTTCAACTAGTCTCAACTATGAAACTGTAGGTGCAAATTGCGGATCATCGCCATACAGAATTAATTCTCTGAGGACTGTCAGAAATGTCAAGCAGAACCGGTTCAAAAACAAGCTAGGATCATCCTATCTTAATCTTTGATGTGTGCCACAACGCATCGGAAAACTGTTTACGTTTATCCGCGTTTGTAGATCTTTACATATAAGACATAAACATCTTAGAATTTTACGGAGATTTTGAAGAAGAAAAGAACTGATTACTGATCATGACCTATGACACCTATGGTGATTCTAAAATGTTGCGTGCTACATGTCTGTCATTGATCGGTCAGAGTCCATTCACGTATAATCGTTTATCATATAGCGCATTGTTCATTGCTATTTTGAGACTTAAATTCAGTCAGGAAGTCAGGACAAAAAGTGCATATCCTTAGAATTCCTCTATTCCTCAAAGAAAGAATTGAGCAAATATTTATTTTTCCAACTTTAATTTCATTTTTAAGATTCGCTCTCTCCCGTTCTTTCTAATCTTCCGGAAACCGGACATTCCACAATGATAAAAAGGAAACTTTATCACGAAAGCTGTCAAGCTGTCGCAGTGCTATATTTTTCTGACTTTTCTGTCTTTTCTTGTGATCTTCACCGGAAATGTTTCTGTCTTTCCTGCACGCCACAACCGTGGATCCGGAAAAAAGGTGAAAAAACGTTTATCAAATGGTTTTTACTTGAGTAGTATTGACACTCAAATAATAGGGCCATTTATACGACAGAAAATAAGACGCGTCTTATCTAAGACGCGACTTAAATAAGACGCGAACCGATCGTATAAACAGTACAAAATAAGCATTCGTGTCTTATTTTAGACGCGACTTATTTTTTAAGTTCTTATTTTGTCCGCGTCTTAAATAAGACGTGAACTTCCTCGTATAAATGCTTTCGTGTCCTAAATAAGACGTGAACAACAAGTGCGCCGTATCATAAGACGCGAACCATTTATACGTGATCTTCGCGTCTTATGTTGGACGCAAACGTATAAATGGTACACTTCGCATCTTATTTAAGTCGCGTCTTAGATAAGACGCGTCTTATTTTCTCCCTTATAAATAGCCCTAATATCTTCTCAGTTAAGTCCGTAATAATGCCAATGTATGTCTTGAATCGAAACGCTGAAATCGCTTATAAAATGTTTGTTAAAATGCTTGCTTTGTCATTCAATTCAGAACAACAAACTTTTACTTGTACACGAATAGAACTGTAGAAAGAATTGCAGCAAACAATAACTTCTACATTTGCACAATTAGTTTGTTCAGCAAAATCACGAGATCCCTTGCATACCATTGCATAATCAAAGCGCAATTTTTATCACCGTCAATACATTCCACCATGTACCTAAATCTAATAATGGCAATGATTTCGTTCGCGTGATCGGTAGTTCATCAAATGATAACATACTATGAGAACTCAAAGCCATTCATTTCATAAATTGAACTTAGTAATTATTGTTTTTGCTCCCTTGCCATTTAACTTCCTCAGAACGTCTCCATTCATTTTAAAAATACACCGTGAAATTTTCAGTCAAACTGCGTTGCCCAAGAACATTTGACCTTTTTTACCCTTCTAAACGAGCACTAATGGCTTTACGACATATGATTGACAAGAAAAACACACATTTCTTGAACCTTTGAAGATCAATGCCGTCTCGGACACATCCACGTAAAAACAAATTTGAAAGATTGATATGTAACGCTATATATCAAAACTTAAAAAAAATTATGACATGCCAATTCCCTAGGGAAATTAACATAGGTCCGGGAGTACTCCCCAAAAATTTTAGTGGCGGTGTATGCGATAAAATCCTAACCACTTCTTGATATTTTCTTCGTATTGGCACTCAAATAATATCTTCTCAATTAAGTCCGTAATAATAAGTTCCAATGTCTGTCTTGAATTGAAACGCTCAGATCGCTTATAAAATGGTTGTTAAAATGCTTGCTTTGTCAACAACAAAATTTTACTTGTATACGAATAGAACTGTAGAGAGAATTGCAGCAAACAAGAAATAGTTTGACGAAGTCTGCAAAATCACGAGGTCCCTTGCATACTAGTGCATAATCAAAGCGCAATTTTTATCACCGTCAATGCATTCTACCATGTACCTAAATCTATTAATGGCAATGATTTGAAATTTGAAAGATTATTGATACCGTAAGTAACGTGAGATATCGAAACTAAATAAGAACTGTAATACCTTTGCGGTGACGTAGCGTGAGATAATTATGACAAGTTCATGACATCCCAATACCCTAGGGAAATTAACAATAGGTCCGGGGGTGCTCCTCAAAAAACGCAAAGTTCATGCTATTTTGCTCTGCCATATCGCTCATATTAAAACACAAACTTTTCTGTCCCATTTAACTTTCTTAAAACGTCTCCATTCGTAAAAATACACCGTGAAATTCTCAAACTGCGTTTCCCAAGAAAACGCATCCCTTCTAAAGCAGCTTCAATGGCTTTACGACAAATGATTGAAACTGATAGGTAACGTGAGATATCGAAACTTAAAGAAGGACTTAATACCTTTGCGGTAACGTAATGTGAGATATGACAAGTTCATGACAAGTTCTGACATCCCAATACCCTTGGGAAATTAACAATAGGTCCGGGGGTGCTCCCCAAAAATTTTAGTGGCAGTATGTGACGCCCTTCTTGAAATCCTAACCGGTTTAACCAACCATATCCTCAATGCCCTAATATGGCTTCTATAAAGAAGGGACAAGAAACCCCCCCGGACAAAAGTCCACAAAATTTTGTTAACAACTTTTGCCCCTTTTTCGTACTCGACTCCGAAATCTCGCTTAATGCGCATGCGCATTAACGAGATAAAAATGTCCTCGGTTAATTTAATTTTGATACAGTTAAAATATGAGTTTGGGCCTGTTTTTAGTTACTGAACCAAAACTGTCAGTGGAGTCTTAAAAGTGACGTCATCGTAGTGACCTCTCTAATACGAACACCTCTCTAATACGGACACTTTGCTCTGTCCTTTCGGTGTCCGTATTAGAGAGGTTCAACTGTAGTATAAAAAGACCACAGGCCAAACACGACTCCCACTAGTCGCAAAAAGTATACAAGCCTTTAAAATAGCCAGTTTCCCAAGCAGTATGTCTACGAGGTATTCGTCTCTTGCTATAGATCACTATTAGGATGTGAAGTCGCAATTATCTATCTATACTCAGTCACGTCCAATACTGTCGCACTGATACCGACCGTCATTAAACGTTGACGCTCCGTACAAAACGTACTGATCGTCATCCTTGCTTGCGGTCCGTAACCTTCCAACTTTACGAACGTTTTGTACGGTCCGTCATCCTTGCTTACGGTCCGTGTTCTGTCTGTATACGGAGCGAGCATCTCATTATCACACTTAGTCACTATGAGTGACTTTTTACTGTCCGTACGATTCGTACGAACCGTACGTTTTGTACGGCCCGTCATCCTTGTTTACGGTCCGTATTTTGCCTGTAACGGAGCGTGCATCTCATTATTACACTCAGTCACTGGGAATAACTTTCTGCTGTCCGTACGATTCGTACGAACCGTTCGTTTCGTACGGAACGTAATCTTTGCTTAAAGTCTGGGTTCTGTCTGTATACGGAGCGTGCATCTCATTATCACACTCAGTTACTGTGAATAAGGTTTTACTGTCCGTACGATTCGTACCAACCGGTCCGTGTCTGTGAATAAGGTTTTACTGTCCGTACGATTCGTACCAACCGGTCCGTGTTTTGTCTGTATCAAGAGCGTGCATATTCACGCGAGTGGAAATAAGGAACCTAAAAACAAATCATTTGTCACCCCACTAAAGATCGATCTATGTTACTGTGCTGCGCTTTCATATCTATTTACGCATATAAACAAACACGCGATCCAAAAACTAAACCAAAAGTTCACGCGAGTGGAAATAAGGAACCTACATATGTATGTTATGGTGCAATTTTATCATTGGTGCAAATTTTCTTTTCCTTTGTTTTTGGGTTTGGAAATTTATGATAATGTGCGACAATGAGTTTTCAACAAAGGAAAAGAAAATTTGCACCAAGGACAAAATTGCACCACAACATATATCTCGTTCTTTAAGCCAGTAAGGCGACAAACAAGAGGGTTGTCCAATACACCCGAACTGAGTCGATTCGTCTAGGTTTGCTGACGAATCGACAACCGGAAGTCGATTTGTGAGAGACTTAGAAAAAATACGGCAAGAAGGCTATGAACACTAAGGAGGGTAGCAAATGTTGACGATTCGACTCGATTCGACTCGAATCGCGCGATTCGTCTTGCGTAAAGTCGAATCGACTCACCGGAAGTCGATTCGCGAGAGACTTAGAAAAAATACGGCAAGAAGGCTATGAACACTAAGGAGGGTAGCAAATGTTGACGATTCGACTCGATTCGACTCGAATCGCGCGATTCGTCTTGCGTAAAGTCGAATCGACTCACCAGAAGTCGATTCGCAAGAGACTTAGTAAAAAATACGGCAAGAAGGCTATGAACACTGAGGTGGGTAGCAAATGTTGACGATTCGACTCGATTCGACTCGATTCGACTCGAATCGCGCGATTCGTCTTGCGTAAAGTCGAATCGACTCACCGGAAGTCGATTCGCGAGAGACTTAAAAAAAATACGGCAAGAAGGCTATGAACACTAAGGAGGGTAGCAAATGTTGACGATTCGACTCGATTCGACTCGATTCGACTCGAATCGCGCGATTCGTCTTGCGTAAAGTCGAATCGACTCACCAGAAGTCGATTCGCGAGAGACTTAGTAAAAAATACGGCAAGAAGGCTATGAACACTGAGGAGGGTAGCAAATGTTGACGATTCGACTCGATTCGACTCGAATCGCGCGATTCGTCTTGCGTAAAGTCGAATCGACTCACCGGAAGTCGATTCGCGAGAGACTTAGTAAAAAATACGGCAAGAAGGCTATGAACACTGAGGAGGGTAGCAAATGTTGACGATTCGACTCGATTCGACTCGAATCGCGCGATTCGTCTTGCGTAAAGTCGAATCGACTCACCGGAAGTGGATTTGTGAGAGACTCACAAAAAAAATAAGGCAAGAAGGCTATGAACACTAAGGAGGGTAGCAAATGTTGACGATTCGACTCGATTCGACTCGAATCGCGCGATTCGTCTTGCGTAAAGTTGAATCGACTCACCGGAAGTAGATTTGTGAGAGACTCACAAAAAAATAAGGCAAGAAGGCTATGAGGGTAGCAGTAGTACTTGGAAGCTTGCACTTATGTCACTACTATGTGACGTTGCAAGGCAAGAAATCGACTCAACGGAAGTCGATTTGCGATAGACTTTAAAAGGTTAAATGCAGCAAAAAGGCTATTTACACAGGGTATGGTAGCAAATGTTATGTTATGGAATTGAATTGATTCGAGTTGTATCGGTACGTTTTGCTCCCGTAAAATCAACTGCACCGTACTCAAGAAAAGTCGTTTTCATTGAGCGCGGTGGCTCACGGGTTAGCTCATTCCTAGAGCCTTATTTTGAATTGGTTCGCGAACGCATTCTCGTCTGCAAAAAAAGTCGAGTAATAATAACCCAAAATATTGAGTGAAATGTTGAATCCACATTGACGCCAAAAATTGAGTAAACTGAAGGATCAGTGTTGAGTAAAACATACCAACAATGCGAGTATAAGGTCAAAAGCACAAGTTCAAGTTGTTGGGAAAGCCGTTAATCGTGCGGGAGGATACGGGATGGAAACCCCATGCGTTTACAAGTTTACTGGACCGCGAAGAAACGTTGATATGCTTAATAAATTATATTACACATTGCAAATAACCGATCTGTAAGAAAAGAACAGGAAATGGAGTTGAAGAGAAAAGCCACAGTGGAAGGCAGCAGAAACAAGAAGGCAAAATAACTTTGAGAGCCTCGAAATGCTGCAAAGTGAAGTCTTTCAGATCTTTTGTAGTATCTATTCGTGCATCCTTTTTACTGAACACTGCAATGAACATGCTAACCACTAACACCTTTGCCTAAAAACATTCAATAAAATATTAATGCATTATTGTTTGTCATATGGTGTCTGTTTTCATTCAGCAGCGTCACCAGGCATTTTGCCGACTGGTCGTATTAACGGGGTAATTTTATAAAGAAAATAACGACTGAGGACTCCAAAAGATGGTCGTTGGTCGTAATAACGGGGTCTTCAGATAAGAAAATTAGTGGGCTTTTGTTCGGGCCACAATAAAGTGGTCGTAATAACGGGGTGGTCGTATTAACGAGGTGGTCGTATGGCGGGGTTACTCAATATACGGTGTTAAAACAACTCACAAGAATTTCATTCTGGTTTACTCGTTTAATGAGAAAACGTCACTTATATTAAAAGGTAAATGCTTCTTTGAATAGTTAGTAAATTTATCCACACACAAAACACAAAATTGGTACATAATATTAATATCTCCATGTGTACCCCAACAGTTGTGAAATGACATAATAAAGTAGACTTTTATTGATCTCTGCTTTAACAAAAACCCTATTTTGTCATAAACTTGGATCAAATAAATCCATTATATAAATTATTTCTTTTTTGAAATGGCTCTTCCCAATAAAAAGTAATGCTTAACTTAGTGTTAACTATTCATCACTTGTAAAAAGAACATATACTGTTTAAAACTGAATGAACAAAAAAGTGTTCTGTGTTTTAATATCACGTTTAAAAACCCAAGGCGATTAAGCCAATAGTTTTTACACCTGCAGACTTGCAGACAAGTCAGGGCTCATCACTAACACTCAACGACTTTCCACTGGAGATTACATTGTCTCATCAGAATGTGAAAAAAGAAAATGAATATAGTTGCCCGATCCGCAAAGTAATGCTGTTAATCTTAGGCAATTCTGGAAAGCTAGTTTTTCATTTTAAAGTCTTCAGCAAAAAATGTACAAATAAAATGAAAACAAACCTCTACAACCCTGTATTGCTGAATTTGACCCTCGACCTGAACTGCAAAACAATGTAAACTGGGCTAGTCATGATACTAGGATGAGGGCCCTAATTTTTAATGGGGGAGGGACATCTTACTTTAATAACTGTTAGACATGGTGAGAGGCGACTCCCATAAAAAAATTACAGGGGTGCTCGTCGTACCTTTTGGGGTCAAAATTTGTAGTTTGGTACCGCTTAGGGTCCGAAAATCTACAATGACCACCATTAGAATTATTGTGGTACTTTTTTGGGTATTAAGCCAAAAGAATATGACAGAAATATGACGTGTTGTTTTGAATTGGTACCTCTTAGAGGTAAAACTTCTCTTGAACCATACCAATGAGCACTGCCGTCATTTTTATATTTTATGAGAGTCCCCAAACTAAAACGATTCAATGCTATAACGCTTCTGTGCAAAAAGCATCATAAATGTTCTTCGATGCATTATGTTTTTGTCATGGAAACGTTGTGGCATTGAATCGTTTTAGCATGTCCTTTTCATTGTGCCTCAACTACATGCTACATTTTGACAAACTGTCAATATCATTTACAATAGATTATTCGACCCAACGGGATAATCAAACATAAAAACATAATAAGAAACTAGCAGCCCAAGAGTAGCCTCAATAAGGCTGCCAGTAAAAGAACAGAGAAGCTGCTTGTCAGCAGCCAAGTGCATTTCAGCCTCAGGCAAATCAAGGCTGCCTTCCATTATGATTAAAGGAAATGGCTTTTTCTTTCCTGTGCAACTTGATTTGCAGTCGTGTCACTTCCACCCTATTACATCTTACAAAAAAAAGGTAAGTTAAAACATTTTTACAGCATGATACAATAATAATTTTACATTTTACATGTATATTAATCATGGAGTACATGTATGTTATTCATTTGAAATGCATAAACTAAAAGTAAAAATAAAACTAAACATCCCAGCGGTCGTAACATCATTTCTTTATCTGAGTCAGAATGGTTCATGTGAAATGACAGAAGTCTCAAGGAGGGAACAACACTTGAATTTCTGGTTAAAATTTTGTTACAGCTTATTGACTGTTTGACCCCCTCCCCGGGTCCCTATAATGGGCTATACGGGATGCTCCGCCCAAAAGGGGTACCTTTTTTAGGCTGGAGGTATATGAAAGGGTAGGGATTTCATGAGTTGAAGTATATGAAAGGGTAGGGATTTCACGAAATATATGAAAGGGTAGGGAAAACATGAGTTGAAGTATAAAAAGGTAGGGAAAACTGCCATTAAAGTATTATAAAAATGGACCATTCAAAATATAACAAACAGATGCAAATAAAGGCTACATAAAAGGGGTACCATTTTCAATAAAAGCTATATGAAAGAGGTACCATTTACCATGAAAGTTATACGAAAGGGGTACCTTTTGTGTCCAAAACAGTATATGAAACGGTAAGGGTTTGAACCCTCAGGCGATTAATCAAGAAAATACAATTTCTTTGTTTACATGATGTCTGTATTAATTATTCATAAATGACAGATTGTGCAGTTTATCATTTTAAAAGAAAAAAAAAACAGCACTGTTCCATATCTCACCCCAGAATTGTGTGGGCAATAGAGAAAAAGACATTATACTTACAGGAATAAAGTGTATGAAGTCCTGCAGACTTGACTTTGGGAGGAAAGGAAGCACAGCAATGGCAACCTGTACTTTTTTTCATGTCATGAAAAAAAAAAAAAACATTTTCATTATTAATAATGCAACAGAGATTAGAAAAAGATGTGAGAGAGAGATGACATTTTCCCCAACAAAATAAAAGTAATTAAGGGGAGCAATTTTGTATGACCTTAAAAATTGGTTTTAGAGTAATAGCTATTGACATTTTTACCGAATTGTCACAGAACTTTTCAATAAATCACAAAAATGACTTCACAGATCTGGTTGTCTTTTAAAACCTGCAAGTTTTAATACCAATCTGTTGAAAACTGGCAGAAATTTATACAAGAGCCCAAATTTGCATGTTTTAAAGGCAGATTTTCAAAAAAAAAATCACTGGGTTAGTAAATTTGGTGCAAAAAAATTGATCTGTGAAGATCAACGTTTTATTGTTTTAATAAAAAGCACTCTCAAAAATTTCAATTTAATTTGTGTAACATTGGTGAGGTCCTGACCATTTGCGTTTCCTTGATCTGCTAGTTCTTGAAGAGATCAAAACAAGCTTTTTTTTGTTTTTCTCCTGAAAATATCCCCAATAAGGAAAGAGTGTTGCTCAATTGACCAATCAGAATGCTGAAATTAATGAGTGATTTGTCAAAGAAACTATCCATTATTTTAAAATTAATATTAACTGCTAGAAAGTTTTAATTCGAGAACAGCAGATCAATCAAAGAAATAACCAAAAGCCTGATTTTAGAAACAAAAACTGTTTTCAACTGAGTGTCAAAATTAATTTTGTGATTGCTTTTAATTAATGGCTTTGTATTCCTATATTCTGTGATTGCGACAAAGTGCTTTAAACTGTTATCCCATTTTCCCACAAATAACCCCACAGTTACATGTATTTGCTTAGAGTTTTTAATGGTTAATTGTCGGGTCAGTGTTATAATTGACCAAAAGTTGAAACAGTTAGTTTTTTGTAGGTTTATAATTTGGTCAACTGGAACAGCCACCACATTGGACACATGTGTGAACTAGTTCCAGGCTCCCTATACTATGACATTCCCCTCTTTTAGAAAATAAATAAAAGAAATATAGGCTTACATATCATGTACATAACAATATTGCAAACAGGGCTAATGTTAAATAAAAATGAATGCATATTTACAGAGCAGGTATACTCTAATTGACTTAATAAACAACTGTCCAAATGTTCACATAACAGCACTTTAAATAACAGCATACAGATTGGGCATGCTCTCATCAAAGCAAATAATGAGTGTCAAAGTGATATTGTCACCTCAACAAATGTTGTTTAGTCCTTCAAACTTTTCTGGGACTTCTGTCTTGTTTAATCTTAAGCTGGCTTTATTGGCCGCCACATCCTGAACGTGTGTGTCTGTGTGTACATTTCAAGCCTGCACATGCTCATAGAGTATCAGCCAATCAGCTTCAAGTAAACTTGCCATGTTTATGTTAATGTACATCAGTCGCGGTCAATCTCCCAATTCAGCTCAGTTTCACTGCTAAAGTCAAACGTTTATTTCCCCACCCACCCACCACAGTATATATAGTTATTGTTATCACTCTCTGCTTTCGTACTTCTAGGTAGGCCATTCTCGCTTATCCGCTTATAACATTTATTGTTTGTTTCAAAAAAACAAAAATTATAGCAGATATGTAATCTGTTATGTGGTTTTAGTTTTAATAAATGGTTTGGGGGAGAAGCGTTGCTGGCGACAACCCTTCAGTCCCACACTGAAGCGATGCCTGGGTTGCCTTAGCTTCGGTGATAAACAGTGGTGACGTCCACTTCCCCTCGCTAAGCGGCCTTCTAGGAGCTTGGCATAGGTACATGCTGCTCAGAGTAGCTGTGCTCCATGAAACCCATCCCATGGTTTATATGCCACTCGCTGACCGGCAGCACTTGGGTCCTGGGCAACGCCTATCTCTCTACCTTCTCCCACAAAATAGGTGCCTTTCAATTGTGCGTTGACATTAAATGACGAATAAACAATGTCAATAAACTTGCTTGCAATGTCTGACTCGTTTGAATTAATTAAATTTATGTTATAATCCCCAAGTAAGTAACATCTTTTGCCTTCAAAATTAATCTTTTCAATTGTTTCTGTTAATTTTGCAAGAAAGCAGTTAATGTCTGAATTAGGTGCCCTATAAATAACACCTATTATTGTGTTTACATTGTCTTCAGTAATTTTTTCCACAAACAGTGATTCCATTACATCTTGATCATAAAATCCCAAATCTTTTCTTAATTTATAGTTTGATTCATTTTTAATGTAAAGCCCCACTCCACGTCCAGTCCTGTTTTCCCTTCCTTCACAAATAAAATTATAGTTTTGTAATTGAATCATATCATTTGCCTCTTTTAACCAAGTTTCACTAATACATGTACCAATGAAATCAGGTATTATGGATAAAGAATTGATCATTTGTTCCAAGCTTTCAAAATTTTTACTTAAACTTCTAGGATTCACATGTAATACTGAAAATGAGTTATCAGTGTTTATGCTTCAGTTTTGTAAAAGACTGTTCAGTTCATTAGTTAATGAATGATTATAGAAACTAGTATCAGGGTCACTATTTTCATTTAGAATGTAGTTGGAGTCATCTGTAATTTTATTTAATATTGATGGATTTATATTAAGTTCACTAAAATCCTTTATATTTATAATCCTGGAAGGTCCTAAAGAAAATTCAGCTAGGGCAAGGTGGAAATCATACTCATTTAAATGATTAAATGGTAGTATTGCCATAATACATAATTGGCAAAACCAACCTTCAGAACTTTTTGATAGTTCAATGTACTCATTGTAAGTAAGACTTAAATCTAGAGCAATTCAAATGAATTATAACCCAACATCTTACCTCGATTCTTCATTTCTAGCTTTAATCTGGCGATCAAAATCACTTTTCTTAGCACCAGAAATTCCTTCTGAATCGTTTGCTGTCGTTTCTGGGTCGTTTGTCGTCATCCAACTCCTTGAAATGTTGAGTTAGCGATCTCTCAGATTAGGTCGCCAAAATGCAAACAGTCATGTTGAAAAACTTGTCATGTAAGCCACATTGGTCACAGGTACCCCAAGCTCAAGTGCTGTTTAAACGTCGTGGTATAAAAACTGTTTCGTAATAGCGACATTATAAGGATTTGTATGGGAAAATTCGCTTCGAATTTGAGCGTAAAATTACGAACGATATTTCAATGAAAATGGCTCACCTGAACTTCTTTGTGTGTTTATTTGTGTCTTGAGTGGTTTGGGGGTCTATTCGAAGCGATTCCAGCGAGTTTTAGTTCCACTGTCTCTTACTCCCTAAAAGAGAGTTGCCTCTTCTTCAACGTGTATTGATTTTTACCACACTACTAATACACCATAAACGAGTAAATACATAACAGCCGGTGAAAATTTTCGTTTTCTTTCTACATGTAAGTGTCTCGCAAATCGACTTCCGGGAAGACGGATCGACTACAAGAACCCCGAATCGAGTCGATTCGAGTCGAATCGAGACGATTCGTTCGCATTTTCTACCCTCCCTGCTTGCCGTGTCACGCGTGACCAATTTCCGGTGAGTCGGATCGATCGATGGTTCGTGTCGAACCGAGCACACGCGCGATATGCTCCTTCCTCGTGCACACGCTTTAAGAACGAGAAATATTCATGTCATTGTTTCATTTGACCACATTTCCGGTGAGCCCGATCGGTGAGCGCAAACGGTGGTTTCAACTTTCTCGAAGATGGTTCGTGTCGAACCGAACGCACGCTTGATATATTTCCGTTCTCGTGCACACGCTTAAAGAACGAGGAAGGTTCATGCTGTGTTGTTGTCTTAAGCAACCACACTAAAGACCGTCGTGTCAAACCGAGCACACTCTTGATAGCTTTCGTCGCGATATGTTCCTTTCTCGTGCACACGTTTTAAGAACGAGGAAGGTTCATGTTGTGTTGTTGTCTTAAACAACCACACTTCCGGTCTGCGGAACCACACTTCCGGTTAGTTGGTCTGCTAAATCGCGACCTGTTTCCGGTGAGAGTCGAATCGTCAACTGCCTTAGACGAATCGACTCAGTTTGGGTGTATTGGACATGCTTGACAAACAACGCGCCACTACATTAAATATCTATCTTACTGTGCTACGCTTTTACACAACAGTTGTCATTGTTAACTCGCTAAACACAAGACAAAGTGTTTTCACTGTATTTCCGGACTTTTCAGACTTAATCTAGCTAAAATTGTCCTAGTGAAAACACAGCCTGTGCTACGCTTTCAAATATAAACAAATACGTGAGCCGAAAAATAAACCCAAACATTCACGCAAGTGTAAATAAGGAACCTATGGTATACATGTATATCTCGTTCTTTAAGCGTGAGGCGACAAATAACGCCCCACTACACAAAAGATCTATATTACTGTGCTACGCTTTCAAATATAAACAAACAATAAACCCAAACATTCACCCGAGTGTAAATAAGGAACCTATATATATATATATATATATATATATATATATATATATATATATATATATATATATATATACATTGAATGCAGATCAGACTTCAAAAGATATTCATTCGTTTAATGCTACAGTTCTGTTTCGTATGGTCAAAAGATGGCCACACTCATCAGGCAATTTTAACAAATAACCCGTACATTTCAAAACTGGCGGTTATAAGCATTTAACACCGTTGCTATGCAATATATAAACAAAATCAACTACGAGGTATATATAGATGCAATAACATACAAAAGCGGAATGAGGGGTTGCGTTACTGTGTGACAGCTACGTTATCATGAAGTTCTTGAGTATAAATCTGTTCCTGTGGGGGCATGAACTTGCTAGTTCGTTGCGTTTGTTACAGCGCGAAGCGCGCTACCGTTTCCACTAGACCAAGATTTTTTGACACTTTTTTGACACTTTTTTGACACTTTTTTGATTGAAGGGCGGAGTTTATCAGACCGTTTGAAATTACCGCGCGCAAACTAGACGCGTAGATGTAAATAAGACCAGAATATTAGTCGTTGACCGTTGTTCTTTGGCAGCCAGAAAATGAATTTTCAACAAATTCGTAAGTAAAAAAGAATTCGTTACATGTAATCTGTCTGAAGCCAATACATTTTAGGTATTTCAATTTTGAATAACAAAAATATTTTTTATATATCCGCAGCAAACATACAATTACGAGTAAACGCAAACGCCGGCTTATACGATAATGGGAGAGCACTACCTTCTCTTGTTCGTGAGCGGATATTAGATTTGAATCACCAAGGTTTGGGTCAACGTACTATTGCAAGAGAGGTCAGAACTAGTCATACATTTGTAAAAAACGTTATCAGAAGTTACGATGTAACAAATTCGTCGATTCGTATACCACGAGCTACTTTTGCTGAGCCTAAAATTGACACAAATGTTCTTGAATACATTGAAGTGCAAAAGCATATAAAACCGAGCACATACGCGTCTGAGATACAACACAGGCTACTGTTAGACGGAGTGGTTCACCCCAGTGACATGCCAGGGACATCGCAAATCAATCGACGACTCAGGAAAGACCTCATGTTTAGTAAGAAGAAACTGACGGTTCATCCGCTTGAGGCAGAAAAGCCAGGTGCATTGGATCGGCAAAACGAATATCTACAAGCTATATCAAGATATCCAGCCAGCAAGCTTCATTTCTTTGATGAATCAAGTGTTATCAAAACGACGGGCAATCGCAAGTATGGAAACGCTAGGGTCGGCGCGCGAGCTATTGAACTGCAGCGTTACGCATCTAACGTGACTTTTACAATAAATTTGCTCCATTCAGTTGTTGGTGTAGATTGCTTCAATATTCTTCAAGGTCCATCAAATGGTTTGGAACTTCTAAATTTTTTCGACGATGCCTTACAGGTAGAACGGGCCGATGGAAGTGCTGCCCTAGAGCGTGGCGACGTCGTAGTAATGGACAATTGTGGATTTCACCATGCCCACCACATTGAGCCATTGCTGCGAAATAAGCTCAATACATGCGGAATTGAGTTGATTTACCAACCACCGTACTCGCCACACCTTAATACATGTGAGTACTGTTTCAATCAGATCAAACAATTTCTTCAACTGCACCAGTTGTTAGCAATGAATGAAACGGAAGTGGCAATTGGAGAAGCGATTTGCCATATCACGGCAGAAAACTCAGCAGGGTACTACAGGAAGTGTGGCTATCTGGTATAAAACTAACGATATAAGAGGCAAGAAAAGTAAAAATAAAAAGACGAAAAAAGAGGGAGAACAATTGATGTAACACAAGTATATATTTACTGGTTTGTTGATGTTCATTAAAAACATGCGTTTGTTGCAAGAACATTTCCGCCGGTGTGTAGTTTCTATTTTTAACTCAAGTCGTGAGAAAAAATAACTTTTGGAAAAATATTGCATGACACAGTAAGCTATTTGGTAAAAATATTCCTCCAAGTCGTTAGGTTGTAACTGAGAAATAAAATCTGTTTTCAAGAGGACCTTTCAAAAATGTTTGTGACATTATATCCCAAAATGTTGAGCGACAGTGCAAAACAGCACGTGAAATGTGAACATTCAATGAGAATAAAAGACGCCGTATAATTCAACGCTACTTTTAGTTTACGGCAGTTACATTGTAAATCACCAAATTCGAAACACAACACAAACACAACGGTTGACAAAGTTATGCCAGCACAGTTGAATATGTTCAGTCATTAGAAACTCAGTGAAGAGCGGCGATCTACACCGCTATTCAAATATGTATCAACATTTCTATTTCGATACTGTTCAATCAGAATTGGTAATTGCCAGTCCTCGCTCGCACCAAATTCAGGAACCTTTCCATTGAGTGCTTTTTCCAGAATAAGAAGATCACGGTCCAAGGAAACGCGGTCACTGTACTTGATTAAATTACGAACTTTTAGTCTAGGACGCATTACTGCAAAAAAAGAAGTCGACGCCTTCGTGCGGGACTCGCAAAACGCTTTCAGCTTTGATTCTGCATCGCTGTGTTCTTGTTGTAATCGTTTGATTTCTTTTTGCAGCTCCGATATCTTTTGTTTCAGCTCCGGGTGCTTGTCTCTCAAACCACAAGCGTCATGGGAAGGACAGGGGGATGAAGAACATTTCGGTCTTGTATGTCCAGATTTGTGACAATTTCCACAGAGCCTCGACCGTACAGCTGAGAGAGGCGTGAGAGCATCATTTTCGCGAGTAGCTTTGTTTAGTTCCTCTTCCGCACTCGATAACAATACTTTTTTCAATTGAACGTTTTCGGCTAATTCAGCTTTCACGTGGTCTAATGGTGATCGCTCAGGTTTTACAGTAGATGTCGCGGCACTGTCAAAGCTTCTTTTTAATGAGCGAGGATCAAGCTTATGTTCACTTTCGCTTGCAGAAGTAGACATGTCTTGTAGCTTTCTTCTTTTTGCAAGGTCCAACGGTTGAACAACAGGTGAATCCAGCTCACTGACTCTCAGAAGTATTTTCCGATATAACCCTTCATCTACCGAACTAGCTCGAACAAACATCTCTTGAAAGTTATCTGTATCGTCCTCATTTAGATTCACATAATCGCCATCTTCGTCCTTGTATCGTATCCGCAAAGTCCTGGAAGTGTGATGTCGCAAGCTCCCGCAGGTCCGTCTGATATCCTCCACAAGCGAAGAAAACGAATACTTTAGTACGATTCCATCGACAACGTCTGCTTCTATATAAAACTTTACAAATTTATCCTGGCCATACTCAACTTTTACTTGGAACTTCATGCCGACGAACTAATAAACTCAAAATAGATCAAGACTACTCGTCGCGTCACATATCAATCACAGTGTCTACGCCCACTTTGTTGTTCGGCTCCTTTGTTAAAGTGTCAAAAAAGTGTTAAAAATTCGTCAAAAATCTTGGTTTAGTGGAAACGGTAGCGCGCTTCGCGCTGTAAGGCTACATAATTCTTTTTGACAGATTATAAAAAAAATTTTCACTAAGGCAGAGGTTACATTTTCTTAGTATCCTCCATTTCACATTGAAGGGTTTCTTTGCCATTTTGAGGGTCCAAATGTGTTTTGATAGTTCAGTCTCGTTTCTTTTCTTGTGGTTTCGGAAGGATGCTGTGTGATTTCTGTATCGTTCTTTGAAGTTAGTTGCCAGTCCTACGTAAGTTTCAGTTGCAGTGCCGGTTGTGACAGTCGCTTGGTACACAACGTTGTTTGTGAGGCATTGTCCGTCGAGGGGTCACCCTGAAGAAGACCACTAAATGTGGTCGAAATATAGGTGTCAGACAAAAAAGTATTGGTTCGTCTTCATTTGCGACAAATTTATATTATTTTTATGAAAGACTGGATAAGTGGATGCTTGTGACAAGTTTATATATACATACATACATACATACATACATACATACATACATACATACATACATACATACATACATACATACATACATACATACATACATACATACATACATATATATATATATATATATATATATATATATATATATATATATATATATATATATATATATAACTACAGGTGAGTTCCACACTGATGTATCCAGAATAGTGCTCGACAATAATGGAGCGGTTATAACAATGTATGATTACTCACAGTTGTTTCATATAGACTTTAATACAGTTCTGTTTCGTGGACCGATGAATTTAACTGATGAGTAGACCGACGCAACATCGGTCCACGAAACAGAACTGTATTAAAGTCTATATGAAACAACTGTGAGTAATCATACATTGTTATATATATATATATATATATATATATATATATATATATATATATATATATAAACAAACACGCGAGCTGAAAACTAAACCCAAACATTCACGCGAGTGGAAATAAGGAACCTACATATATATCTCGTTCTTTAAGCCAGTAAGATGACAAACAACGTGCCACTACACTAAATATCTATCTTACTGTGCTACGCTTTTAAATATAAACAAACACGCTCGGGTGAATTAAGGAAGTGTAAATAAGGAACCTACATACAGCTATTTCAATTAACGTTGTCGGATGAAAAAGGCGAAAAGCCAAGACCGCAAGGTTGTATAGGATTTTTATACAATGGCTATTAATCCTAACCCATACTACCTTGCGGTCTTGGCTTTAAGCTTTCATCCGACACCGTTAATTGAAATAGCTGTATATATCTCGTTTTTTAAGCATGAGGCCAAGGCGACCGCAAATACTGCAAAAAACCCGCCACTGCACTAAATATTTACCTTACTGTGCTACGCTTTCATATATATTTTCCTGCGCTACGCTTTCAAATATAAACAAACACGCGAGCCGATAACTAAACCCAAACGTTAATTCACGAGAGTGGAAATAACGAACCTACATATATATCTCGTTCTTTAAGCCAGTGAGACGACAAACAACGTACCACTACACTAAATATCTATCTTACTGTGCTACGCTTTTAAAGGCCCGCTGCGGAGCCCCATACTCAAAGAACCTATGCCCGTCATTTTTCATGGTCATGGCTAGCGGAATGTTTCGCGGGCGGCGACTGTGCATGTGTGTCCGAGCGTTGAGCAGGCTAATTCGCGGGCGCAAATGACGTCACAAAACATGCGCGTATGACGCCACACAACATCCGGCCAATGTCACGTCAGCTCGGAAAACACTTTGGAGCTTTATTTAGCGGAGAAAACCCTTCCAAATTAAAGTAGTTATTTCCCTACATTTTTTCGCTGTTTGCTATTCAAGACAGGGATACTAATTGAGGGATACTCAGAAGCCTCTATAGTGGAAAAAGAAGAGCTTACAGGGATAAAATCTTGCTTCGAGGAACTTCATACGTTTCAATCAACGCAGGTGCAATGCCGGGCAGTTTCTTACCTCGGATTTCAGAACTGAAGAAGCGGAGATGTAAAGAATTTCTTAAAGGTAAAACAAATTCCAGGCCTACTCTGGGACCCTAAGTCGCCGTAACTTTAGGCGACTTTAAGCGATTTAAGGCGATTTAAGGCGACTTAAGGCGACTTAAGGAAAAATTAGTCCAAAATATTGGCGACTTAAGGCGACTTAAGGCGACTTTAGGCGACTTAAGGCGATTTAAGGCGACTTAAGGCAACTTAAGGCGACTTAAAGTGACTGAAGGCAACTTCAGGCAACATAAAAGTGTTTCTAAAAAGTGATGAAACAAAAGTTATTGACAGTCTCTTCATCACTATACCTAAATACCAAGCCACTGGTCTCTGGAGAGAAATATGAGACAGGATTCAAGCCAGGTCCGATTGAGTCAGGACTTAAGCCAGTTTGCGACCAAGGACTCCAGTTCAGGTCAGACATAGAGTTAGGGTTAGGGCTACAGCTTGAGTCCTGACATGAATCCTGGCATTCATGATAGTTTGTCTCATATTTCAATAAACAAAATTATTACAATCAGTTCACTTGGTCTCAGATAGACTTAAGTGACCGTAAATCTCCAGTTTCCAGATTTTAAAGCCCCTTTTAGCTATACTGAGATTCAAACTATTACAATAACAACAACAACATATAAATAATATGAATGCTAAATTGTATTATGAACATTAATTAGCCAAACAAGAGGCAGGAACAATATTACTTATCTAGAATGAGAAAAAATTCAGTTAGCTGCTTAAATGTTTTTAAGATATTGCAATAAAAACAATAATCATACAAAAATATAAAGATCATATACACTGCCAAATAAAATCTTGGTGAAAAAATCCAACTTTTTTACTTAAAAATGGATACCTGATCTGAATCAAACTAACATACATTTTCCTTGACTTATTTATACAACAATGAACAAAGGCATCAAATTAGTTAATTAAAAATCACTTCTCGATTTCACATATTACATAAATTTGGTTAATTTATCTGCCACTGTTGTGGCAGTTGCACAGTCAATTTTGGCTCGAAAGCTTGACAAACGACATCCAAAACTGTTTGGTCAGGCACCCAGCCAATTTGTTGTTCTCCTGCCTTAGTCCAATTAGAATATTCCAATATCATATTTGGTACCGTAAGCGAGGGTCCTTCTCAATAGCGCATCTTTCCCATTTTCTCCAACTATTTGTCCGGCTCCTGAAAACTTGGATGTTCCACTGATAGGGAACCGAACCCTCGTAGGAGACGTTCTAGCAGGGTTGAGTAGTTCTGCTTCCAGGCCCGAAATGCTCTCACACTTTTCCACCTGGCAACATTTTTAATTTAACCTGTCAAAACAAAACTAAATAGTGTTACTGATGAGGCTGTTGACAGATTTACCGGTGTAGAAGTTAATTATTACCTCAAAAATTTCCAGAAAATAATGGATCACAAATGAATGCACAGCAAATGACAGAGTTGACAATATTTACATTGGCGTCCGCCATTTTGATTCTCCCAGAATTCCTTTCCAATCGTAGATGGTTTCCATGCTTCGCGCGTTTCTTTTCCTCCCGCGCTCGCTTGACCAATAAATTTCAGAAATTTACATCTACCTTACCTTGAATTGAGTTGTCGGAATTAGTTTTCTTTTCGCAATACAAGCAGGAAGCCAGTCAATGGCTACAAGAACGATTTCAAAAATCCAGGCCAGCTTGATTGACAATCTACGCCACGAAGGTAAAGCACGTGAGTGGTAGCCTAGAGGGAGCCACAAAGCCTAGTCAGGCTGTACTGTAAAGTGGGAATGTGTTTCAATTTCAACAACAGCAACACTAAAGCTTTGGCTTTGTTTGCCGAATCAATTGAGTGCTAATTTTCTGAACATGAGTGCGCGCGCGCCCGCGCGCGTGGGCATCCATGTTCCAAAAAGATGTCACGTGGTCAAAACATGTGGCGGCCATGTTTGCTCGAGTGAGGCAAATTTTCCCGCTGGAAGCAGCTGCAAATCCTTTGCACATTCCTGCTTAATGGTTGATAACAAGAAATCCTTTTGACCTTTGTGACAGAGAGCCATCATAGTAACATAATCAACGCAAATTTTGCAATCTTAAGCGTATAGGTTGATTTAAATTCTTTGCTTCATCAAACTGTCAAGAAGATGACATATACAAGTTGTAAAGAAGTTCAAGCTTTCAAACGTTCAGCTACGATTGGTTGTAAATAGAATAATGTTGGATGGCTAGAACGCAGCTTAGAGGTTGTATGCGGGAGAAATGGCCCATTTTTGGTTGCTCTTTCACGTTGGATAAGTAAGCTTAAAAGTTAAGTACATTTGTATACAGTTACATTACCTTTGGTTAAGCTTATGATCTTTTCAAGCTTACTTGCTCAATGTAAAAGTGATAAGCAATAATTGGGCTTAACCCCAAAATACTTTTCAAATTATTGTGATCTTAGTGATCCAGAACAGCTCTCACTGTTGTTATAATACCCTGAAGGTGAAGGAATGCCTGCACCATTACAGTATATCAGTATTGACTGCTGATCAGCAGTGTTTCTTTTTTATGATGTTGCTCATATTAAGTGTTGATTATAATATAAGTCACAACTTCATCCTTTCAGCAACACTTTGTCCATGAAATATAAGTAAACCTATAGAAATAGTTGTCAATGTTTTGAAGATGAATGAGTGTACCCTCCTTGGAGATGGACCTTTTTATTTTTAAGGGTTGGGGGGTTGGGCATTTTGTTTTAGCAAGCATTATTTTTTTACCATCTTGAGGCTGTGCAAGAATTTTTTTGTGATTTTTCCATACTTTTCTATACTTTATCTGTGCGTGAATTTTTTTTCTTGGTATTTGCCCCCCCCCCCCCCCCCCCCCCCCAAAAAAAAAAAAAATAATAAATAAAATAAATAAAATGGTTAAGCGACTTTAGGCGACTTAAGGCGACTAAAGGCGACTTAAGGCGACTTTAGGCGACTTAAGGCGACTAAAGGCGACTTAAGGCGACTTTAGGCGACTTAAGGCGACTTAAGGCGACTTAAGGTCCCAGAGTAGGCCTAATTCCATTTTTCGATGGGAATTTATGTTGATATCAATCTGTAATTGACTTTTTCTCTGTGTTCTTGTTAGTTTTGAAGAATTGATTATAAAATGTGCTCAGTCGTTTCATTTCTTTCATCGAAGACAGCTCGGCCTCGATGCGCTATAAATGGTTCGAGTTTTGATTTTAAACATAAACTTTTGGAGATTTGAATAAAATTTTACGAAAGAAGATTGTGTTGTCCATTTTTATGTGTTTGTTTACATTGGTTGAAAAGCGATTTTATGTAAACAAAACAAGACTTGGATTTTATAGTTCTAACTTCCCTCGCGTGGCCTTATGCAAATATGTTTGTGTAATTTTTGCAATTTTGATTTCCAAATCAGTTTCTCGGGCAATTTTTATAAGCAACAGGTGCATTTTATTCGGAAATTAGTCGTACTAGTTGTTCTAGACGGAGAAAAATTGTTCAGTTTTTGAACTTTTGTATGGTTTAAATGTTCTGTGCAGACGGTCGCGTAATTCTGTTTTTGAGAATTGCCAAAATTGAAAAAAAGCCCGGCGGCAGTCAATCTTAATTCTTGTGCTTCCGACCTTTCACCTTAGTTAAGTTTATCATCGGCTTTCTGTTCAGAGAGCGACGCTGTTAGGCTCAGCCTATCTGTATATATTAAAGCAGACAGAAGTTCGAACTACTTTAAAAGACAAACTTTGAGGCTTTCCGTGCTGCAGTTCAGCTAGTGATAAAAATTTGTTGTGTTCATCTTTCAAATGTTTCACTTTCGTAGCACCCCTAAAGAACCAATCTCAATAGAAGATAGGGCAGTTATCCATTCTTATAAGTGAGTTGTGCCATAACATTTGTTCAAGAAATTGTTTCTCGGACGTTATGTTTTCATCAAAATTGATTTCCGCCCAGATTGAGAGTATCTCGTTTATGAAACTATTCTTAATCTTGAGATTCTCAATGGTATCTTTCATGTTTAAGTTGCTAGTGAGGACTGTTGTCCCTCAAAATCGCTCTTACTCTATATAAAAAAAAAATATCAGTTCCATTTTCCATGGTTCTCTTCATCCAGATAATTTTTAATCAATGTACCGGTAGTAATAATCGTTAATTATAATATCTCGTACGAAAATTTTTCTAAGTCCCCCTAATGAGATGTAATTCACGGACCGTGGTTTCTTAAATACGGACCGTCTGTTCAGTTCACGAACCGTACGCTCCGTACGGATCGACGAACCGTTTTGGGTACACACAGTTCAACGAAATACACGAAAATATTCTAAGTCCCCCTAATGAGATGCAATTCACGGACCGTGGTTTCTTGAATACGGTCCGTCTGTTACCGTCTGTTACCGTACTAAGTGCCGTTTGTTTTAATATTCAACAATCGGCTCGCATTACAATTCAATCACAACTATAAACATTTAACTGAGCTGCACAATAATCCAGGACAAAGTCCAACACGTTTTCTATCGATCGTAGCTGATCGTCCATCGAAGTTGAAGTATAACTTGAATATTCTTTTGCTGTTGTGACCGCTTAATGTGAGATTTACAGGAACATTTATTCCGCCCCCAATACAGGGTTACCTTTTTACGACTAAGGCTTTAAATATTTCAGTTGCTACGACTAACGACTAAAATTTGGTTAGCTAAAGTTTTACAGCTAACGTCCGGTTAACGCCATTGAGACCCTCCACTGAGACATCCGTAAATGGATACAGCTCAATTAGGTTTAGTAGGAGTTTTTTTAAAACACGACTAAGGCCCAGTTCAAACGTCGAACTTCACATGTGCCGAACCTAATGCAAATTAGCAAGAACAATAGATTTTGCTCATTTGCATTAGGTTCGGCACATGTGAAGTTCGACGTTTGAACTGGGCCTAAGGAGTTGTTTAGCTTCCTTCATACCAGATTTCGTGCTTTTTAAAATGAGGAAACAGTAGAATTTTCGCGTACAATTTGATTACGTCTTGAAAATATGTTCCTGTACGAGTCTTGCTGTTTTGAAATACTGTTGATAAGTGCTGATAAATCAGTATTACCAATTGGGAGCATGAATTTTCTGATCTAAGTTCGAAAACATTATTAGACTTGAAATTGTTTTTATCATATAAACTCAATTACAATGTTCCAGTCAGTACACAAGGATCTAGCACTTCACTGTTGTTTTAACCCATGTTTACATAAAAATCACCAAGGGCCAATCTTTTAAGTAAAGCTGGTAATTAATCGTATGGATGACTGATAATTGTTCAATCTTTGAACAGAGAACAAATGGAGTTTCTTTTTACCACATGTTACTCTCTGTTAAAAACGACGAGAAGCAATTGACACTATTTTTAAGTACTGGCGCAGGTTTGGGGAAGACAACAATAACACAATGTTTGTATGAGGCTATTGATAATAGCGGAGCTCTGCGGGCCGAAGGCCCGCGCGGAGCGCCATACTCATAGAACCAGAGAACCATAGAACCCATGTCCGTCATTTTTCATGGTCATGGCTAGCGGAATGTTTCCCGGGCGCGTTGTGTGCCCGCCGCCGCCGCCGGCGCCGTCGCTTAGGTTTAACTCGCGGGCACGTAGACCGTCGCAAAACATGCGCGTATGACGGCACACAACAACTGGGACATTTGCAATTTCACGTCACCCGGGAAAACACTGCTGTGTTTAGCGGAGAAAACCGTTTAAATTAAAGTCGTTATTCTTCTGAATTTTTTCGCGGTTTGCTACTCAAGACAGGGATACGTATTAAGGGATACTCAGAAACCGCCAAAGTGGAAATAGAAGAGCTTTCAGAGATAAAATATTGCTTCGAGGATGGGAGCAATACGGGAAGATGTTTGTCACTTCGGGTTTCAGAACTGAAGAAGCGGAGATTTAAACAATTTCCAAGCAGTGGAGGGACTTAAAGGTAAAGCAAAATACATTTTTCGATGGGAATTTATGTTGATATCAATCTGTGATTGACTTTTTTTGTGTTCTCGCTAGTTCTCGGGAGAATTGTTTATAACGCGCTCAATTAAATTCACTTGTTTTGATTTCTTTCATCGGAGACATCTCGGCCTGGATGAGCTCTTAATGGTTCGCGTTTTGCTTTTAAACATAAACGTATGGATATTTGAATAAAATTTTTCGAAAGAAGATTGTGTTGTCCATTTTTATGTGTTTGTTTATTCATTACATAGGTTGAAAAGCGATTTTATGTAAAAACAAAACAAGACTTGGATTTTATAGTTGTAAACTTCACTCGCGTGGTCTTATACAAATATGTTTGTGTATTTTTTGCAATTTTGATTTCCAAATCAGTTTCTCGGACAATTTTTATAAGCAGCAGGTGTATTTTATTTGGAAATTAGTCGTACTAATTATTCTAGACGGAGAAAAAGTTGTTTTTGTGAACTTTTGTACGGTCTAAATATACTGTGCAAACGGTCGCGTAAGTCTGTTTTTGAGAATTGCTAAAATTAAAAGATAGCCCGGTCGTCAATTTTATTCTTGTGCTTCCGACCTTTCACCTCAGTTAAGTTTATCATCGGCTTTCTGTTCAAAGAGCGACGCTGTTAGGCTCAGGCTATCTATATGTATATATATATATATATTAAATCAAGTGAAAAACCAGACCAGTTGAAACTTGCTACAGACACAAGTCAAGAGGGCTGCATAACCATTACCAATTACATGCAAACAAAATTGTCAAAAGAGAGAAATTGAACTCAAGAAACCACGCACCCTAGCCTAAATGCCCAATTGCAACATCAAAATCAATATTCGGACATAATATGACAGCATTGCAGGATGGGAAAAACTTACAGGAGATAGCCCGAACGACACTTTGATTGTTTTTATGTTTCCCGTTTTCCGCGGGACGACTTTCACTGGTCTGAATGGTTGACACGCGACCTCGTGATTTGGCGTGCCCATAATCACGTTCTCGTTTTCAAATAGCCGAGTCAAGCGGTTAAGCCTAAAGAATACCGTTTAGATGGACGTCGGACACCTTATTGAAACTTACATAACGGAGTAACTGGTTAGCTTTCAGTTGATATAGTTAAATTTAGGCTTGAACAACTCGAGAAGCTAGGTGGTACAGTGATACAGTGGTACGGTAGGCTATCTAAGCCTAAGCCTAGCTGAGGTCACAAATTCAATCCTGAGTGGGGGATTTTAGATTTTCTTTTTTACACTTAAAAATTTATTGAAAATAAAATTCTAAGTGTCGACATTACGTTATATAAGTCTTAATAAGGTGTCCGACGTCCCTCTAAGCGGTATTCTTTATGCACAACCGAGTCAAGCCACTAGCATTTGGACTTTACCGTAAAAGAAATCACATTTTTCGATGGGAATTTATGTTGATGTTAATTTGTGATTGACTTTTTCTTTGCGATCTCGTTAGTTTTCGTTGAGGGGGAAGGGGTGCGTGACTCAGTTAAAATAGACCGTAAAACCTTGTTATCAGGCAAGCGGGCTACCAGTGTAGCCTCCTGTTTACATACAGTCGCGGCTGTCTTGATTAAAATAAATGCGCTTATCTAGTTCTTTCTGCCTGTTTCCTGTATTTTGTGAATGAGGAACTTGTGCATCTTGCCGGTAACCCATGTAATTGTGCGTGTTTTATAAAATCTGTCTTTAAGCGTTTTAGTTAAATATATTTGACTTCGAGAACTGGAACCACAGGCGGCCCAGGCTCATGATTAGATTACTCTGAAACGTGACTCGCGCTTAGCGGCTTTATGGTGGTGTTGTGTTACAACAGTTTGAATTTATAAGGGTTTGTATGGAAAAAAAAAACGGTTTAGAAATTATTCTTGAATATATGTGAATTTTGACAATAAAATCGACTTACTTCAATGCCTTGTTGTCTTTTCTGTTGTCGGAATAATTTCTAAACCGTTTTTTCCCCATACAAACCTTTATAAATTCAAACTGTTGTAACACAACACCACCATAAAGCCGCTAAGCGCGAGTCAAGTTTCAGAGTAATCTAATCATGAGCCTGGGCCGCCTGTGCTGGAACTAGAATTTGGAATAATATACCTATCAATTTCGTAACCAAAGCAAAACATGCTTGAAGTCCAAATTAAACAAATTACTAATGGCGGTTTTGGAGAGTGAGGATATCTATGTTGATGTCGAATTTCTTTGTACCAGTCTTCGTAATTTTAAAACATACACTTAATTGACTTTAAACTGCATTTTATTACCTATTTTTATTTCTATTATTAATTAATTTATCTGTTGTTGTTACAGTAACTAATCATAAATTATCCATTCCTTATTTTCGTATTTATTGTTATCTGTCAATTATTTTATAGTGAGCTCCTGTAATTGTTTAATGTGCAGCAACCCGCCACGATCAACTTTAGTTATTTGCGGGTTGCTAATATAATTTGTTTTATTACTCGTGGCGAAGCACACGAGTTGTAAATCCGACGTTGACTTTTCTTGTTTTTTTTCGTGTCACATTAGCGCATGCAAATTTATGCACGCATATTTAAGTCTATATCGACGACTATATGGCTTTCGGCCATGAAATACATACCGTAAAATCTCTCCGTGTGTGTACTCGAAAAGCAAGATAAAGAACTACTGCGTACAACTGCACACTTTCAAGACAATTCAAGGCGTTCATGGATGGATAGGAACGTTTGATATTGTGTTCGCCGCTTATTCCTGTGGGATTTTTGCTCTGGCAAGTTCTGTGTTTTATATATTAAACTTGCCATTTGCTTAGCGATCGAGCTCCGGCTCGAGCTTAAGTGTCAGCTACTGAATCTAGTGAATGCAGTGTAGTCTTACTTTTAAACCCGTGTATACGTGAAAGCATGATGAACGGGTTATCGGCAAGGGTGTTTAAATAAAATTCACTCCCTCACTCACTCACTCACTCACTCGCTCCTTCCATCAGCTGTAAACTTAGTGAGCAAATGCTTTGTTACGAACACGTTTCGTAACAGGAATTCAACGTGAATCCAACGAGAACAATAATTAATTTGATGTAAACGAATATAGACAACAATAAGCTTACAGATGTTTCGCATTTGGAGTTTTTAGTGCAACATTAAAATCGATCTGAAAGGATTTTGTAACCTAAACACTCGTTCTGATGCGTATCTAGCTTAAAATAATAAAATTTAGTTTTTAGATAGTATGCATCTTGGACAAAGTCCTTTTTTTTTTCCTTTTTTTCTTTTTTCAAACTGGACATTATGAAAGTGATGTACTTTTTTTTTCGTTCGTCAAAAATCCTTACGTTTAATTTAAAAAAAAATATATATATATATATATATATCGAACCGTGTCATGTGTGAAAACGTAAGCTTACGGCAATATTGCGTTACGCGTTACGTGTTAGCATTTCTTCTTCTCGGGTTGGCTCTTTGAAGCCTTTGATTAGACATAATTTCAAGCTTATGTTTCTCCGTAAAAGCACTCAATTCACTCGGGAATCAATGCTGCAATGAGTTAAAGGCGCCACGAGTTCAAGCTGTGTACAGCTTCTTGTTATTTGTAAATACGTCGTTGTTGTTGTTGTTGTTTGTTGTCTTCGCTTTTCCATAACGTGTCAAATACAATACTTCCGTATGTGTACTTAGAGGTTATATTTGCAAACATTTTTCGGATGCGATTTGCTCGCAATATCGCCACATATCTTGCAATACATGGTTTTCAAGTGGTTTATTGCCTAATTGCCGGCCTAATTGTTCTTGACGAGCTCATGGATTAAAAGTTACAAGTCCACTGAGATAAAAAAAATATACTTATGAACATGAGAAAATACAATAATAAGAGTGACTCCGAGGATAAAGCGAACAGAAAAAGGTAAAACTGACAGTAACTTTTGTACCTGATGTGGTGAGATAATAGACCCTTCCACGGTTTTTTCCAACTTTTGATATTGGTCATGTAGCGGGAATCTAACGACACTGCTGGATAGAGCACCTCAAAATTAGTAATATAGCCAAGTACTGAAGTTTGTATGCTGGGGGGCACAAACTTGCCCCCCAGCATACAAACGTCTGTAAAATTTCTAGACTTCGCGAAGCTATAACTTTGCGATTTTACAAGATACGACTCACAAACTTGGCTATTTTACTAATTTAGTGAGGTGCTCTTTCCAGCAGTGTCGTTAGATTCTCGCCACATGGCCAATATCAAAAGTTGAAAAAACCGTGGAAAGGTCTATTGATAATTGAGACTAAACTTAATTTGCATTCCGCACATGGAGGAAATACCGGTATTACAAAACCTTCAAAAAGGAATTTAGAAGAGTAAATTAACCAACTCCTTGAAACGATTTGCGAATTATCGCTACTGTATCACAGTTCTGACTGGCGGGCAAATCCTTCTAATGATAGGCAAACACAACAATCTACACAGCAACGACATGAGAATGCTTACCAGAGCAGCGATCCAACATGGCGGAAACAACAAGCTGACATATCCATGGCGAATTTTAAGTCCGTCTATCATTCCGAGAATGAAAAACATGGCGGACATCACAAGCTGGGCAATTGAGAGGGTCATTAGGCTGCGTTTCCTGTGACTAACCATGGCAAAGATGGTCGATTTGTTTGACTTTCAGACGAAACAGAAAGCGTTTGTTTTTAGCTGCGAAGCTCTCTGTTGCTAAAAAACACAATGACCTATGGAATATCTCTCTTCTGATAATTGGGGTGTTACGTTACGGCGACACGATTTAAAGGAGCGGTTAATCCTGATATGTTTGACTTGTTTTTCCTTTGTTTCATTTGCTAAGGAAACAGAAATGGATCGAAATTAGCATAATGATCAATCCTATTCTTAAGTGAATGTTCCTTTTCACTTGACGATTATGTTTATGCTTTTTGTCGCTAGTGAAAGCCAGGCTTTATCTCCTTGTGACAACAACTCGTGGGTTAAATTACAATTATAATTACTGAGTATTATTGTAAACTAGCAGTAATCACGGGTGTTACGAAAACTTAGACCCTCGAAAACTAAGACCTAAGACCTAAGACCCATCTCAGTTTTCGTGATCACGAAAACTAAGACCCCGTAAATTTACCCGTAAATATAGCTTTGATCGCACTGTCTGTAACTACAATGGAAGATTAATATTTTCCAGTGAGACTTTCTCTCAATAAGGGGCCGCTTTTAAGTCGACCGAAATAAATTCAACATATCCGTTGCATGCCGCGACCCCGATTGGCGTGACCTCAAAATGTGACGCCTCAACCGGAAACTGAGGATTTGTTAGAAAATTAAAGTAGGGGGCGAGGGATTTGGTGGGGGAGGGGGAGGGGGGGGGGGGGGAGTTGGGGGGGAGGGAGAATTCTCAAGTTGTCTTTCTCGCAATTAATAATTTCGTTGAAATTACTGTCATTTTGTGAATATGCTTAATTTGCTTCAGGCGGTCGGGGTGGTGATCTTCCGAAAAACAAGAGGCTAGCTGGTAGCCTGTACTCATGCGCTTGCATAAGGGATGGACCATTAGAAAAGTGATGGGGGGGGGGGGGGGGTGGGAACTTTGGGAGAGGCAAGAAATTTTTTTTTTGTCCACCTAAGGTGGAAATCTTTTTTTTTTTTTTTCACTCGATGGCTGGAATATTTTTTTTTTAATAGTTTTTTTTTTAATTGTCCTTGGGCAGATTTTTTTTTTTTTTTGCGATAATGCGTGGGAATATATTTTTTTTTCTTAATAATTTACTGGGGAAATTTTTTTTTTTTGCTTTTGCCCCACCCCCCCCCCCCCCATCACTTTTCTAATGGTCCATCCCTAAGAACGTTTCATGGTTTATTTTAACTGGGTCACGCACCCCTTCACTCTCAACGAATTTTGCGTGACATGTAAGTCTTGTTTTGTTTACATAATATCAGATATCATTTATTACGACTGAATTTACAACTGAATTTAAACACGTTTTATTAGCATTTCTTCAAAACTAGCGACAACACAAAGAAAAATTCAATCACAAATATTGATATCAACATAAATTCCCATCGAAAAATGTAATTTCTTTTCCGGTGAAGTCCAAATGTTGGTGGCTTCACTCGGCTATTTGAAAACAAGAACGTGATTACGGGCACGCCGAAATAAAGAGGTCGCGTGTCAACCAATCAGACCAGTGAAAGTCGTCCCGCGGGATACGGGAAACTTTAAAAAAACAAGGCAATTTGTGACTACAAAAAGCGGGACGAAACGAAACCTTACCGAAACCTTGACTCATGCTGCTATGCGCATGAGTAAAAAAAAAAAAAAAACAAAAGAAGAAAAGAAAAGAAACGTCTGTAAATAGACTACTTGAGAATTATCACCCAACTCTTCCCCCCCCCCCCCGCCCCCCCCCCCCCCCCCCCCCCCCAAATACTCGGTTTCCGGTTAAGGCGTCACACATTCAAGTCACACATTCAAGTCACACATTCAAGTCACACATTCAAGTTATTATTGTCACGCCAATCAGGGTCGCTGCGTGAAACGGACATGTTAAATTTCGTTCGGTCGGCTTGAAAGCCCGTAATTGCGAAAAAGTCTCACTGGAAAATATCATTCTTCCATTCAAGTTACAGTGCGATCAGCAAGTTGACATTATAGGCGTCGCTGACTAATAAATCTGGGGGTCTTAGTTTTCGGTCTTAGTTTTCGTGATCACGAAAACTAAGACCCCGTAAATTTACCCGTAAATATAACTTTACATTCAAAGAAATAGACCGGACGGATGATATGGAATATAATATGAATTTATACGTATGCATTGTAATCTTAAGACCAAATGAAAGATAACGTAACCGATGCAAATGAAAGTATGATACGGTTTGCTAGAGTCAGATTCATTGTTGTTATTCTGAGCTTTATTGCAATCATTAATACTTCATTGTAGTTTCAGTGCGATCAACTGATTATAGGCGCCGCCGACCAATAAATCTGGGGGTCTTAGTTCACGAAAACTAAGACCGTGGGTTTTAGTTTTCGTGATCACGAAAACTAAGATGGGTCTTAGGTCTTAGGTCTTAGTTTTCGAGGGTCTTAGTTTTCGTAACACCCCAGGGCTAGTTTATCATAATACTGAGTAATTATAATTGTTGTAATTTAACCCACGAGTTGTTGTCACAAGGAGATAAAGCCTGGCTTTCACTAGCGACGAAAGCATAAACATAATCGTCTAGTGAAAAGGAACATTCACATAAGCATAGGATTGATCGTTATGCTAATTTCGATCCATTTCTGTTTAACAGATTAACCACTCCTTTAAATCGTGCCGCCGTAACATAACACCCCAATTATCAGAAGAGAGATATTCCATAGGTCATTGTGTTTCGCAGCTAAAAACAAACGCTTTCTGTTTCGTCTGAAAGTCAAACAAATCGACCATCTTTGCCATGGTTAGTCACAGGAAACGCAGCTTAATGACCCTCTCAATTGCCCAGCTTGTGATGTCCGCCATGTTTTTCATTCTCGGAATGATAGACGGACTTAAAATTCGCAATGGATATGTCAGCCTGTTGTTCACGCCATGTTGGATCGCTGCTATGGTAAGCATTCTCATGTCGTTGCTGTGTAGATTGCTGTGTTTGCCTATCATTAGAAGGATTTGCCCGCCAGTCAGAACTGTGATACAGTAGCGATAATTCGCAAATCCTTTCAAGAAGTTGGTTAATTTACTCTTTTAAATTCCTTTTTATAATGGAAGGTTTTGTAATACCGGTATTTCCTCTATGCACGGAATGCATACCTTATTATAGGAAATTAACGCTCCTGTAAATTAAGGTCTTTGAAATTAACGCGACTTAAATTAACGCGAATTGAAGGGAAAATTTCTTTTGAATAAAAGAAATTAACGCGAGAGAAGGAACCCATTTTCAAAATGAAGAAAATTAACGCGATTATTGATGTCTCTAAATATATTTTGGCTGACTGTGTAATACAAGAAAAAAACGGGATGCCCGAGAACCGCTTTTCTGAAAGCAAGAATGAACTGGAAATATTGCAGACGATATATCTTTAAAGCTTTTACATTGTAAAATATTGAAAACTAGTGTGCAGAAAGAGAAGGTTATTGTTTCCTAGTTGCTATTATGTGTTCGGACGGTATCCAGAATTTGGGGTGAAATTAAGGTCTTGGAAATTAACGCTCCACTTAAATAATGTCGCGGAAATTAAAAATTAACGCGACTTAAATTAACGCGAATTTTGAGAATTCGCGTTAATTTCATGGAGCGTTAATTTCCTATAACAAGACGCTGTGGGAGCGTATACTTGGGCGTCGTTATATTATGTATTAGGCGTATTGGAATGAAAATATCTTAGAAAATCTTCATGCACGTCAGTTTAGGGTTTGATGATAGGGAGTGCACTGAGTATTGGGATAGTCGTGGAACACGTGAGAACTTACGTGAAGTGCGGGTGCAAGGCTTATATTTAACGCTTGTAGAATTTGGAAAAGCTTAATTGTGGCCAGCGAAACTGCAAGGAAAACAGAGAATTCATGGCAGCGCATATTCTGTATTCAGGTTTCAAATTACCCTTTTATCTTCACATTTGGTAAACATGAAGTTCAGAAAGAATTTTAAACATGAATTTTGCGTGACGCTGGCACTTGGGGCCCTTGTTTACACAAAGTGACCTATTTTGGTTTCGTTCGCTTTCTGACTGAAAACTCACTCCACTCGAAATCTTTCCATAGCCGTTCACAGCCAGCCGTTCGAAATTTTTGTTCTGTTTCGGCCGTTCACTTCAAGCCGTTCAAAATAATTGTTCAGGCGTTCAAATGAAATTCGATCTGTTGGCAGATCTCGTTGCCTAGCACGTGATCAAGATCTGCCGTGAAGAAATTCTTCTTTCTTGTTGCACCTTTCTCGATGAAGTGCGAAAGTTATTGTATTGTTATATCTAGAAGAACTAGTCGTTTGGAACTGTATTTTTGTAATGGACGATTCTATATAAGTGACGATTTGTCTGCCCGTTTTAGCGCACGGATGGGAAATTGTCATAAATCGGACCGTTCCATTCTAAAGAGTCTAAAGATGTACATGTACCTTTGAGAATTCATAACTCGAATAATATTCCATCGATTCAATTGAATTAAAAACTGAATAACGGCTACAGAGTAAGCAATAAAGATATCAGAATTTATCTGTCACTATAATTTAATTTTCGCCGGAGAGAATATCAAGAAAGCGTTGAAGCTAGCCGAGACGCCAGCTGACCAGTATCCTTCTCCTCGTTACGCTTGACTGAGTTCGACGCACGCGCATTAGAGCCCAATTGCAAATTCGTGCACTACCAACTTGGGCTCTCTGCCCAAGTAATAAGGTACTAAGTTTAGTCTCAATTATCAATTATCTCACCACATCAGGTACAAAAGTCACTGTCAGTTTTACCGTTTTCTGTTCGCTTTATCATCGGAGTCACACATCAGATGTAAGTTTTCGATCGGTTAACTCTCATTACGTGTATTTTTCTCATGTTAATAAGTATATATATTTTTTTTATCTCAGTGGACTTGTAACTTTTATTCCATGAGCTCGTCAAGAACAATTAGGCAACAAACCACTTGAAAACCACGTATTGCAAGATATGTGGCGATATTGCGGGCAAATCGCAGCCGAAAAATGTTTGCAAATATAACCTCAGTACACATGCGGAAGAATTGTATTTGGCACGTATGGAAAAGCGAAGTTAAATATATTTAACTTATACGCTTAAAGACAGATTTTATAAAACACGCTACATTTACATGGGTTACCGCCAAGATGCACAATTTCCTCATCCACATAATATAGGAAACAGGCAGAAAGAACTAGATAAGCGCATTTATTTAATCAAGACAGCCGCGACTGTATGTACACAAGAGGCTACACTGGTAGCCCATACTCATGCGCTTGCATAGGTTTTACGGTCTATTTTAACTGAGTCACGCACCCCTTCCCCCTCAACGAAAACTAACGAGATAGCAAAGAAAAAGTCAATCACAAATTCATATCAACATAAATTCCCATCGAAAAATGTGATTTCTTTTACGGTAAAGTCCAAATGCTAATGGCTTGACTCGGTTATTTGAAAACGAGAACGTGATTATGGGCACGCCGAAATCACGAAGTCGCGTGTCAACCATTCAGACCAGTGAAAGTCGTCCCGCGGGAAACGGGAAACATAAAAACAATCAAAGTGCCCTTCAGGCTATCTCCTGTAAGTTTTTCCCATCATGCAATGCTGTCATATTATGTCCGAATATTGATTTTGATGTTGCATTTGGGCATTTAGGTTAGAGTGCGTGGTTTCTTGAGTTCAATTTCTCTCTTTTGACAATTTTGTTTGCATGTAATTGGTAATGGTTATGCAGTCCTCTTGTCTTGTGTCTGTAGCAAGTTTCAGTAGTTTTAACTGGTCTGGATTTTCACTTGAGTTATTATCAATAGCCTCATACAAACATTGTGTTACTGTTGTCTTCCCTAAACCTGCGCCAGTACTTAAAAATAGTGTCAATTGCTTCTCGTCGTTTTTAACAGAGAGTAACATGTGGTAAAAAGAAACTCCATTTGTTCTCTGTTCAAAGATTGAACAAGTTCTCTATAATTGTTATCAGTCATCCATACGATTAATTACCAGCTTTACTTAAAAGATTGTACCTTGGTGATTTTTATGTAAACATGGGTTAAAACAACAGTGAAGTGCTAGATCCTTGTGTACTGACTGGAACATTGTAATTGAGTTTATATGATAAAACAATTTCAAGTATAATAATTTTTCGAACTTAGATCAGAAAATTCATGTTCCCAATTGGTAATACTGATTTATCAGTACTTATCAACAGTATTTCAAAACAGCAAGACTCGTACAGGAACATATTTTCAAGACGTAATCAAATTGTACTCGAAAATTCTACTGTTTCCTCATTTTAAAAAGCACGAAATCTGGTATGAAGGAAGCTAAACAACTCCTTAGTCGTGTTTTAAAAAACTCCTACTAAACCTAAGTGAGCTGTATCCACCTACGGATGTCTCAGTGGAGGGTCTCAATGGCGTTAACCGGACGTTAGCTGTAAAACTTTAGCTAACCAAATTTTAGTCGTTAGTCGTAGCAACTGAAATATTTAAAGCCTTAGTCGTAAAAAAGTTAACCGTGTATTGGGTGCGGAATAAATGTTCCTGTAAATCTCACGTTGAGCGGTCACAACAGCAAAAGAATATTCAAGTTATACTTCAACTCCGATGAACGGTTAGCTACGATCGATAGAAAACGTGTTGGACTTTGTCCTGGATTAATGTGCAGCTCAGTTAAATGTTTATAGTTGTGATTGAATTGTAACGCGAGCCGATTGTTGAGTATTAAAACAAACGGCACTAAGTACGGTAACAATATTTTTACCGCGAATCTTCCCATTTTTTGTAATCCCTGCTAAAATAAAACTACCCAAAGTTGCATTCCTCCTTTCGAGTAAAATTCTCATACAACTTTGTCCTCTGTTCTCATTATTGAGATCATCATCAATCTTATCATCAAAATATTTTTCAGCTGGAAATCCAGTTTTTGTAAACTTACTGAGTATTCATACCTTCACCTTAACTTTTGTTTGAATGTCACTATTAACAGTTATACCAAGAACAGAAATCAACTAAACACAGTTGCTCAAGCTTGGCATTTTAATTCTTGGATCTTAGACACTTATACATCTCAGTGTGATGAAGAAACGCTTTCTCACAAGCCTTGCATGTCGCAGACTATGGACACTAACTCACGGCCTATTTACTGATCATAATATTTCCACAGTGGTAACATATTAACTTCAGCCGATTGCCATTTATTTTGCAATACGAGTCTGAGCCAAAGAAACCCTATTAATCATGGCCATGGCATGAAATTCTCCGGAATCCTGTCATCAGAGAGATTATCCGAAGATCAATGGGTCAATCGAGCAAAGTGCACAGAAGTATAGATAGATAATTGCGACTTCACATCCTAATAGTGATCTATAGCAAAGGAGGAATACCTCGTAGACATAGTGCTTGGGAAACTGGCTATTTTAAAGGCTTATATACTTTTTGCGACTGGTTGGAGTCGTGTTTGGCCTGTGGTCTTTTTATACTACAGTTGAACCTCTCTAATAGGGACACCGAAAGGGCAGAGCAAAGTGTCCGTATTAGAGAGGTGTTCGTATTAGAGAGGTCACTACGATGACGTCACTTTTAAGACTCCACTGACAGTTTTGGTTCAGTAACTAAAAACAGGCCCAAACTCGTATTTTAACTGTATCAAAATTGATTAATATACAGCATTGAGACACTCAAGTCTATCAGTGGCGTACTACATTGTATAATTCTCAACTACACTGAATGCATACGAATCTGACGAATCACTGTTGTGAAAAAGTAATATAAAGTACAATTCTGAAAACGTCTTTCGATATATGTTTGTAACCACAAACAGGAAATTGTATTACTTACTCAAACTAATCATCACTTGATCACCGGATTGTCCGCAATAAAGAGGTTACGTTTATATGAATTTGCTCTTTGGGGCCGAGATTTAGTGTCCGTTGTCCGTATTAGAGAGGGTCCGTATTACAGAGGTCTTTTTTAAAGAAAATATGTGATAATTTTGTCGGGACAAAGGAAACTGTCCGCAATAGAGAGGTGTCCGTATTAGAGAGGTGTCCGTAAGGAGAGTTTCGACTGTACTTTATAAAGAGTTCTTGAAGCGTAAGTAAGCCATTCCACAGATTCGAATACCAGGTATATTAAACCATCAATAGGAAAAATCTAAGGACTACCCGGGCGTCAATTTTCTGACCAAAAAACAGACCAAAATGAACCAAAATGTGGCCTAAAAAAGTAAAAACAAAAATTAACCAAAACTCCGAACCTCACTGAAACCTAACTGTTTGACACTGGCTTGTATCGTTTGACATTTTAAGCCTATTTGACAAGCATAGGTTTGAGCCTGAAAATTAACAAAAATTGAACCAAAATCAAAGCGGGCCAACTGGCAAAATACATGTAATCCTAACACCCTACACTGTACGAGAATCAGAAGAAATGTTCTACTATACTAATAACTCACTTTTTGTCGCTTAGTCTTCAGTAAAACAGTCCCCTTGATGAAATAAAATTATTTTATTCACATCTTACATACAGCGTTCGTGAAATTGTTTCTGATCGCTTTTACAAGCACGCTTATTGATAAATTCTATATTCGTTTGTCAACCTACAATAAAATTAAAAGCATTAGTTCAGAAAACCTCTTGTTGTTTAGTCCGTCTTTTCTAACTTATAGTTATAAGCAAATAAGGTAAATTAACCGAGGACATTTTTAACTTAAAGGGACACTGTCCCGACAGAAATATCGTGCCTGTTTTTATGATTATGGCCAGGAGCTTGCCTTAGCTTGCCTTATCATCTGAAAATAGGAAGAAAAAAATCGCCAAAAGTGATGAACGCAGAGAAATACGAATTAAAAAGACAAAATGACAACTTAAAATCTCAAAATTCAATCAGAATCGAAACTTTGAATATTTCTTGGCCGCCTGTCACGAAATCAAAATTGATGAATAATTATCAACTTCCCGATTCTTTTAATCCCGCACTTTTCTCCGAACCACCGCTTCTGTTTTTCTCTTTAGAATCATTTTATCAAATTTAGTTATATATTTGGTGGCATTTGGCGATATAACGTGGAAATTAATAAACACGTTATTTTCTGTGCAGAATTGTATTAAACTTAAACTTAATTCAATTAAAACTTGTACAAGCTTACAAAGATTCGTTCCTGTACCCCTCCTGTACCCTTCCTGTACCCTTGCTGTACCCTTCCTGTACCCCTATCATTTGATCACAACAGTAAACACGGTTATCTATTTGCTTTTTTATATATGACACCACATTATTCGAACGCAAAAACAAAGTGGATTTACGAACACGAAGATGAACCAAACGTAAAATCGTTTTTAGAGGAAACCTTTGCTTCCGAAAAAAGCCAACAAAGCTTTATGACTGTGCTACGGCCTTTATAGTGAATTCGCGCTACGTCCGTAAAGTAATTTCATTCTAATATTTCTTGATTCAGTCTTATTATTTGTGGAGAACATGGATTTGAGTTGTTCCAAATAAAACGGCTTTTGTTGACATCAATGATTTGATGAAACCTTAATGCGTTTTGTTGTTATTAAATGTATTTGAACTTAAACAGAGTGCGGGTTTATTGTTTTAGTAACGCATGAAATTGGTTGCTTTGTTTATTTTTCCGAGGTGCTAATTTTTCATGCAAATGTTCGTATAATTAAAAGTTTGAAATTTGAAGCTACCGTTAAAGTTATAAAAGTTTTAATACCTCTCGACCAGAGAGGCATTAAGACTTGATATGTCCCGTTTGTCCCTTTTGTCCTGATAGTCCTCGTTTTGTCCTTTTTGTCCTTAAATTTTCCCTGGTGTTCTAGTTTTGTCCTTTTCTTTTTAAGTTAAACCTTTCTTAAAGGTCTTCATCTGTGTGACTTGAATGTTTCGGAACCCTCTAATTAGTTTTATTCGGTTATAATATCCACAGCTTTGATGGTCTAGTGGTAGAGACACTGCGTTGTGGCCGCAGTAACCCAGGTTCGAGTCCTGGTCAAGGCATGTTGTTTTGCTCTATATGTCTGAAAAGTATATCTGTGTCAGTTGTGTTTAGTTTTGAAGTGAGTTGGAATAGCGGGCAAGTTTGGGCAAACCTATTGTTCCTATTGTCTCAGAATAACACAAAAGGGATAGGTAAAGGATGGGCAAACAACGTGTAAAGGCTTGATTGGCAGGTTATTACATATGCAGGAAGGGATATTGTGACGTCATTGACTAGGCACCTAATCCAAATGAGGATGCAGGAAATCCAAATAGTATACAACAAGACGAAAGGTATAGGAATTGACTAGGCACTTATTAGTATGCGGGAAGGCATATTGTGACCTCATTGACTAGACACCTAGTCACCTAGTCACCTAGTCCATCGCGCGGTTAATTCTGACCTTCTACACAAATTCACTAAAAAGTCTATTAATAGTATCTAACAAAAATTTTGCTAACAAAAATGCACAAAGAATGCATGTTAGCTCACATAATACTCCTGTAAGTTAAACATTTACTTACAGGAGATAAAAATGGCAATTTGTGACTACGAAAAGAAATTCGACCGAATCCTAGACTACTCATGGCGCGCGCGAGCATGAGGAAATATAGTTTTTGTTCGATCAAATCTACATTTAACAAGAAGCTGTACACAGCTTGAACTCGTGGCGCCTTTAACTCATTGGAGCATTGATTCCCGAGTGTTTTGAGTGCTTTTACGGAGAAACTTAAGCTTAAAATTATGTCTAATCAAAAGGTCCTAAGAGCCAACCCGTGAAGAAGAAATGCTAACGCGTATCGCATTATTGCGGTAAGCTTATGTTTTCACAGACACGGTTTGATATTTTTTTAAAAAATTAAACGTTTGGATTTTTGACGAACGCAAAGAGAGAAAAAAAACAGTTTATCACTTTCATAATGTCCAGTCCGAAGAAAAGAAAAAAAAAAGAAAAAATAAAGGACCCTAGCGTGACTCGAACTCGGGCCTTGCGCGCACTAAGCCACAACCTCAATCCACTACACTATCGAACAATTCAACTCAAACTCGTGTTTCGTTTGAAAAATCATTCCAGATCGATTTTAATATTGCACTAAAGACTCCAAATGCGAAACATTTTTAAGTTTAAGCTAAAGCTGTGTCTTAGCAGTGAACATTTTCAGTTGTGTCAAATTGTGTGTGATCAATTTTTTTATGCACACATTAAGCAAGTTATACTGATTACATCGAAGAAAAACTCAATACATTTTCTAGCTAACAGTTACATTATGAGAATATATTCCGTTGAAATTTACCGGTTTTTTGCCATTGTTAGTTGCATTTGTAGACGCATGTGAATGCAGTTGCATGTTTTGTTCCCCTGAGTTAATTGACAACGTAAAATATCCTCTTTCTTATTGGCGGGATGCGGAAACAGTTGAAATCTATGCCTCTTAATTAAGGAGTCAGGACTCAGTTGACTGATTGACGTGAAATGGCGAGTGAGTGTGTGAATCAATGAATGATAGCTTATAATTATGCAATAATATTCATTAAAGTGCTATGATTTAATACTTCCTTATGGCCTGGTCGCCCTACAGTCAAAATAAAAAATTAGCCCGTGCAAAATGACGTAAAAACTAAAACATTCCACAAAAAGCGTATCCCACGAACCTTTCTACTAGACACAAAAGAGATTAATTATACTCTTTAAGATTCGGCTTTCTTTATTTGTTTGTATGATTTTATTGATATTACTCTCAGGAACCCCACTCAGGAAAAATTCGACCACAAGGCGAATAAAATCTTGACGCTATGGTTCATTTACCTTAAAATAGAGGTACATATCGTTTATTTAACTAAACAGCTAGAGAACTTTATTTAAAATTAAGGAAGGACGCGTGTATATGGCGAAACCGCCGTAATGGTTTCCAGTTTGTGTCAGTGTGTCTAATGGTTTGTTTTCGTCTTACTTATTTATCGGATTAGGTCCTTCCAATCGGTGTCATGGGACTCGTTTTGGCCTACAGTCGCAGACCCTCTTCACATCTGGTGAGAAATATGAGTTCCTAGTTAAGTCTTCATTTATTAACCCGTCAACGGGTCGTTCATAATTTTAACGTTGCATCTTTTCCCCAAAAATTACCTGGGAACATTTATCCGTGACAAATTTCCTTTACAGCGTATTTTGTTCCCATAGTAACTATTATTTGAGAGACGTGGTTACCCATAATTACACGACGGTGGATCTTATTTTTGATCCAGTAGAACTTAGCTCCTTCTAAATAGATAAACAGATAAATGCTTCTTAATAACTAAACAGATAAATAAGGAAATAAACAAATAAATAAATGCAAGTTAAGGTAAAAACTTTTGTTCTCATTTTTTTTCTCTCAAGCTCCGCGAAAGGACCGCCGATATGCTAGCTTGCGTGGCAGGCGTTCTAAGGGGAAGGGGAGGGGGGAAGGGAACGCCTGCAATGACGCCATTGTTTTCTCCAACCCGCCTACTAACTGTGAAATGTCTGGCTGTCAAATAATGCAAACTGTGAAATGTATGGCTTTTAAATAACATCCAATCGAAGACGTTCGTGGGAAATCTCCCGCAAAGCACGTTCTCAGGTTTCTTTCACTTTTTTTTACAGAAAAAAAAAAAAACAAAATCGCATGGCTGATGGTGGTAATATTGTAAAGCCTAAATGCGTTCGCCCGAAAAAGTAAAACAATTGCAATGATGTGTGTCGAGTCTGTTAAACGAGTTTGAAGGTTGAATACGGCAATACAAAATCCTGCGTAAATTGGTTCAAGCGATCGCTGAAGAACAAATCATTTGGTGTTGTATGAGCTGAGCGGCTAAGAAATGTATCTGGAATTATTATAAAAAAACTGCCTTGGCTCTTCGCAACCATGCTGCAGAGTAACTGTTGGATGCCAAATCAAACGCTGTTACTAAACAACGGAGGTTTATTCTAGCTCCACTAAGACACACGCCTCAACTACAGAACTAACTGAGGAGTTAAAAATTATTACAAGAATTCAAAGCAGTGGAATTGTAGACTACGGCTTTTTGAGACTGTGATCTAAGACGCCAAAATCCGTGATGCCGGAAACACTTTCCCGCAAGTCGCAAGTCTTGCACAACGCAGACTTTTTATAGACATTAAATCACGGGCCTGAGAAATTTAACGGTTCTGGCACTTTAAAAGCGATAAAAAACTTTAGCCGATAAGTATTCATCTTGCAACAAAACGTAGCCAAAGAAACCGTAATGAATGCCAATAGAGCTGGCACCGAACAACGGCATAAAGAAATAAAATAATTTTAACGGCTCTGGACAGCACGAAATCCTCCTATCAATTTGAAAGATAATCTGCCGAGATCAAAAGGTCAATATCATCGAAGAGAACAAATTCATAACTGTGATCTTAATGCGCAATTCTCTCTGAAGTCTTACTGAGAAAGCTTAAATTATACCTTAGGCTTTAAAAAAAACGTTTCTGCGACGAGTGGGAGTCGTGTTTAGGCTGTCTTACTATCTATGGAAAATGAGACCTTTGCCGAAACCAGTCAGTAAAACCGCCACCAGGTTTTTTCCTTCGTACAGTTGTTTCACTGCTGTCTTTTGTTCTTCTTTCAAGTTGAACATGAGGCCTTTAGTTTCCAATTCTAACAATATTTCCCGTAAAACAAACTCGAAATCTCTTCCCACTTCTTCAGCCATATTTATATTTGGCGGAGTATGTATGCTTGAAAGATCGATCAAGTTATTCAAATAGCGTGATGTTGATTTCAACCAATCGGAACAAGGTATTAAGTAGGCGATTGACACATATCAAATTCTAACCAATCGCGTTTTTTACGCTCAGAATCTGACCGGAAAATACGGGTAAAACAATGGCGTCATTGCAGGCGTTCCCTTCCCCCTCCCTCGCGCGCCCTTCGCGTTCTCGCGCGCCCTTCGCGTTCTCGCGCGCCCGAATTTCCCCCCCCCCCCCTTCCCCTTCCCCTTAGAACGCCTGCCACGCAGGCTACCGATATGCCTGCAAAGAGCATTTACTGTTAGCAACTGTCGTCTTCAATAGCTGTTCGTTTATCCTTGAGACACATTTTGGTAAAGTTTGGCTGCTAATCGGTTGCTATAGTAACGAGATATGAGGTCATAAGTAGCATGAGGTGAAGCCTTTTTAAATAAAAATGCGTGTTTTTCACCTTTTTCGGTGACAAAACATATAAAACACTACCAAAAGCAGAAAATGTTTAACTGGATCATATTTTGTTCTAAAAATGGTAAAATTGCAGCCAGGATTCATAACTATAAACTGGAAAGGAGTTGACACTGGCTTGAATAAAAAACGTAAAAGCTGCTAAGAACTAAAACGTTTTCTGTTTGTAAAAATAGACGTTTCGACTACAGAAACTCGAGTCTTCATCAGTGATGACAATTAACACATAACATGCAAATATATATAGTCTGCAAATTATGCAGATATGCTCATATTTTACAACTCTAGGAAAAATTATTTGCAATATTCGCATTTATTCGTAGTTGAATATTTGTAAAATACTGCATGTAGATGGCGGACATCTTGGCGAACACAAGGGAGGTGTTGCGACCACCCCCCCCCCCCCCCCCTTCTGTGCCATGGTTGATTGTACCATTGATTGATTTATTGACTTTGGTAGGCTTACCTGCGGGAAAGACCTGGAACAGCTTGTGATACTGGCGGTTATGTTGCAGGCATGTTTGGCTGAAAGAAAGATGGCAATTTTAACTTTTGATTTTCTAAGCAGTGTTATTATTTCCCTCTGTTTTAGATTAATGCAATTTGGTCAGTTAGCGCGGCGTGTATCATATTCCTGGCTATCACGATATTCTGCTATAAAGAATGGGGCATGAGGCTCCTATTGTATAACAGTTATTTGGAAGCTGATTCCTTCCAGGACAGCTCAAGCAGAAAATACACATTTTCCGCATTTCTGAAAAAAGACGCAGTGTTGGAGTTCACAGACCAAGAAGAAACTGCACTGGCCGTATTTGGTGTCATCACCATATTGTCTATTCTTGAAATCATTCTCACTGTTGCAATCGCCAAAATCAGTGGCGCAAGTGACCAAATACCTCAGCCCCTTCCGATGTATCACATGTATTATCAAGTAAGTCGTTTATGCCTTGATAACCATCATAGTCTAAATAAGAACATTTTAGTGCGGCCATGTTCAGTGCAGGATCTCGGGGAGGAGCCCAGGGGACCATAACCCTCTCCGTTTATTACGCAAAGAAATTAAGCCCGACGAAGGCGAAACATGTTTGTGTTATTTGTAACCATTTCCATCCCCCTCCCCCTATTTTTCACTCCGGACCCCTTGCTTATGAGCAAGTCTGGATGCCTTACAGATGTTTGAGTTAGTTTGCCTTCCATGTCTAAATTGCAGTTCCAAGCAGTGCATTCCGGTGCCTTGTAAATAGAAATTTTCGTACTGGTTTGAGTTTCTTCACGGATGCGTTTTACTTCAGGGCGAGACAGTTTGTAGTGTTGTAACGGATCTGAGTGAGAGGAACTAAAACCGAGGCGATTTCTTCTTTATATAGCAACAAGGAAAATAATTTTCTTTCCGGAAATAAATATCGATAAACGCCTTATAGTCCATCCGTTCTAGGACAGGACATTTCCGAGAACAGGTTCGGGCTTGCAGTTTAACTCTCTGCATTCATCCCGGGATAATATAATCTCAACATCTTAGACAATCCAATTATGCATTTCCTCCCACGTTTCTTAGTGAGTATAAACAAAAAAAAAACAAAACAAAAACAGCAACTTGTTTTTGTATTTCTTGTTTGCTTCTCCAACAGCCAGGTCAAGATGTTCCTCAACTGGGACAGACAAATGCAGGTGTATCAGAAGTGCATAACTTCACAACTGATAATCATCTTCTGGCCAGTTCTAATTAAATGTCTGTCATCGAGGTTAACAGGATTGTTTTTATGTGACTGAATGCAATAGGCAATTAGGGCATTTAGAATTTAAGCTTTGGTTTTATTATGAATTAAATTCCTTGACTGTTTTGTTTGTTAAAGACAACAAAAAGCAAACAACTTCATTAAAATTAAAATATTGGTTAAAAAAATAAAAGTAAAAAGCGCAAAATTATACTTTATGCTTTGCTATCCTCAGGCAGTACAGTAATACTTATAACTGGTGCCGAAGTCATCTAGGCGAAGACAATTCTTTGTTTTTCATATGCACAAAATCTGTAATATTTTAAAGTGTTAGAGGTACCAAAAATTAACACTGTAGATAAAAATAGATTTCCACATAGGGTTGAAACAAGACCTAAGACAAGAATTACAAGCTGTGAAATATGGCAGTGATTTCCAGAGAATAGGCACTTGGACCCTGTAGCATGAATAAACGTGAAAAACATATCTTTCGTATAAGCTTTATTTATTGTTGTCGTATTTACCACTTTTCTTCCGTTTTCGTTTAGTCTTATCAGCCAATCAGGTAACCTTTATTTTTTGTTTCCATCAGTTATCACATTGTCATCTCTGATGAAGGTTACTTTTGTCTAACGGAAATTTTGAATAATATTTAGTTGTTCGATCAACTTTTGCATTTTTATAAAGTTGGTTAAATATGCTTAGAAGTTAATGAGTACAGATGTAGTAAGGCTTGAAACGTTTTTACTGCTTTGGAAAAGTACAACGCATTACCTGTAGAAATGAAAGGAATTACACTTTTAACAAATCGCGAAAATTCCATGTAATAAGGCAATGTACCGTCCTGCAGTGTCAGCTCCCTAAGGTTTAGTGTCCACCAAACTATTGGACACAAAATTGTCGATTTTTAAGCTTTGGAAGGTGTCCCGAGCAAAGCATTATAGTACACTTCAACAAAATAAAAATACTTTAGAAATAGTTTATGATAATATCAATTATAATTGTCGTAATTTAACTAAACACACTGTTGTCACTGTTGAGCTGTTGTCACAAGGAAAGATCAAGCCTCCAGGCTTTCACTAGCGACATACAGTACCACCCAAAGGTAAGTTACCACCTCTCGTCTCGTTTTTCCAAAAATGCGGTAAAGTTCTCACGGGAATTCCGAATCTCGGAATGAATTTTCAAAACCGACGCGTAATCTTGAAAACTCCATTCAATTTTTAAAAATACTGGTCAAGCGTGACGGAGCATGGCTGTAAGATGTAAAGTGATAGTAGAGTGATCAGTTTCAGGGACGTTAATTATATTGCATACTTGTGTGTCATTACTGAGTTCTTTTGAAATTAAAATGTAGTCTAGGCGGCATTGGATTTTCAGCGATTTATTTCTCCATGTGAAGCGGTTGTCGTTCGGATTGCGATCGGTTAAATTATAAAGGTTTGCAAGTTGCTAAATTTCTTTGATTACAATGGATTTATTCCAAACTGGATTTCCACCTTTTTTGTCATTTTCAGACAGAGCACAATTAAAGTCACCTGCAATTATGATGTTCTTTTGGGAAAAGTCTTCAAGCTGATTTTCGAGTTCATTAAAAAATGTGACTTGCTGGTTCGCGTCATTCGGAGCATAAATATTCACTAGAATTAGATGCAGCTCATCAATTAATTCGTGTCGTGTTCGTGTCGTGGATGCACTTTTCGACCTTGAAATCATCATCATTTCATCATCATTTTATTTCAATAATTTAAATTTAACAAATTAGAGAAATATACAACCTGCATATAGCAAAGCTAATGAAGGCAGGTTGTATAATTTACAATCAAATTTAGCAAACACAAATTATTAGTAAAATCAGGTAAATAATAATAAATAAATAATTAATTAAAAAATAATAATAATAATAATAATAATAAATAAATAAATAAAATAAATAAATAAATAAATTAATTAATTAAATAAATAAATTCGGATTAACAAGAGTCAAGACACCTTTGCTATGTGAGCTGCCGTGACTAAAAAAAACCTTCCCACCCCATTCAGATTCCTAAATTTGAACACATTCTTTAGAGCTGTAGATTTCTTGTAAGAATGTAAAATGGCATTTTTGATTGTGTAACCAGTGAAAGATTGATCGACGTTTGATTGACTTATTCAATCCTCTTACGTTTAAAGACTGGAATTTGACATCAAAACTAGGTTTTGACGACATTGTAAGGGACAAAAGAAATTATCAGAAAAACTGCGTCGGCACCGAGTTTTGACAGTTGCCTTTTGGTGATTAATCTCTTGCTTAAGTTATGTAAAGCGAAAACTTCAAATAAAATTGTCATCCTTATAACTGCAGGTTGTTTTTGTTTAAATTGGCAGCCTGTAAGTCATTAGTATGCCCTATATACTCATTAGTATGCTCTTAGCTCTATATAATTACTGATCCTCATCAAATCCTATTGTTCTCTCTCTGCATTATATCAACGATTGCAGCGTGATTAGGAGTTTTGATTCCAAGTGTCTGAGGAAAACGGGGGCGGTCCTTTTTGTTAGCAAGGGAAATTGTCAGGGGTAATACTAAACGTGCTAAAACAGACTAACTGCAATATTTTTAATATTGCAGTGTGCACGCTGCAATATTAAAAATATTGCGGTTAGCCCGTTTTTACCAGGTTTAAGTATCCCGCCCTGATGATTTCGTTATTAAAAGACCGTTTGGGTCTTACCCTTATTATTTTTGCCGCTAACATTTGTTTAAATTGGAATCCCACTATGTAATGTACAACTGAAGATAAAACTTTCTAAAATAAACAGTACACAAGAAAACTATTCCAGGAGATATGTGAACACAAAGATATTCAATTTATTATAAATCGTAACTTGTTTACACCTCATACAAGGACTGATTACAAACTTCACTTGTTTCTGGCTCAATGGATTTTTCCTTTAACCCCTTTCCTTCTTTTTGCTCACTGCACTTATGTTCATCATCTTCCTTAATACATTTTTCTTCATTTACCTCGACATTAATTCTAACATGTTTTGAAGTCGTTCCCTGCAAGATTTCACTTGCTTTCCTCTTAAGTGTCGATGACGTACATTTATACGCCCTTTTCCCCCCTTGGTACACATTCATCGCCATCATACAATCGCTTAGCACAACTACGCCGAAGGGAATGATTAGCATAGTGTCCATCGAACCCCCCTTTTTTCATAATTTTCTTTACCACATTCCCCAAAGTTTCTCTCCCCGTTCCTTTTTTGTAATACCAGATGTCCCCTTTTGGCTTATGCAAAGCTCGCAAATAAAACACGTTATCGCTGACTTCCATTGGGACATGAGACATATATTTCTTATACAGTTCAACCGGGCAACGATCTACATTAGTCAAATTCTTATATGCCCGAACAACTTTCCTTTTGATACGCAAATGGCCCAATCCCCCATTATTAGTCTTACTTATATCCTCGGTGTACTGCAAAAATTCACTCCCCGATGCGAACTCTGCGTGATAAAAATCGCTGATTCGTCCTCCGATGAATCCTCCATGCTTCCAACAAGTGAGCTAGGTACTGAATAAAATGACTGAGTACTCTGGGTTATAAAGTATGCAAATTTTTGTGAACATTCTCGTCAACAAAAAATAAATTCAATACTAATGTTCACAAATGATCGTAGTTACATAATCCTCACAACAACTGAGGAATTGAGGGTTATGTAATCGCCACCGCACTGTATAGTGTACGTAGTCACAAGAAGTGCTAATTTCATTGTTATAGCTGTATTCAAAATCAATGTAACAGCCAAAGGGGCGGCTAAAATCGAGGATATAATGTATAGGGAGAACAATACGATTTTGTGAGGATAAATTGTCATTAGCTAAATGATATTCACAACAACTGAGGATTTGGGGGTTACGTAATGGCCACCACACTGTATACGTAGCAACAATAAGTGCTAATTTCATTGTTATAACTGTATTCAAAATGAAAACAACAGCCAAAGGGGTGGCTAAAATCGAAGATACAACGCAGAAAGAAAACAATGGGTTTTGATGAGAAACAGTAATTATAATAGATAATTACTTCGGCTCACAGCATTATTAGGTATATTGCAGGCAGCTTCGGGCTGCGCCCTCAGCTGCCTGCAATATACCTAATAATGCTGCGAGCCTCAGTAATTATCTATTAAATAGAGCATACTAATTAGGATTTTAGACCAAGGAAAACAAACGAATTCATTAGTATGTTCTATATAGAGCTTACTAATGAGTAGTTATTTTACCCCACAATTTCCTTGGGCTTCAAAGCCCCCGCCTCTTTACATAATTTAAGACACTTTATGGGATATAGAGCACACAAATACTGGGCACTGATTGGCTGAGTGGGTGTGACCATTTTCAAATCCTGCGCCAGCGGTCGATGTTATCCGCGCATGCGTATCTTGCTCTCGCTTTCTCGCTCTCGTGTTCTCGGCCACCATATTGTCGAGTTGTTGTTACTGTTGTTTAATAAACCGTTTGAAGTTACGTTCGCTGTATCGGGTTGTCCTTTATTAGCTCATTACTGGCGCGATGGCAGCGGTGCATCATATCCACGTATGGAACGAAAAGAAAACCAGGATAGTGGCGGATTTTTCACCCGAATTCCACACGAGGAGACAGCGAAGCAGCTAACTCTATTGCTGTTCAGTCCGGGCTTCAAGACCCAAAGCTAAGTAAACTTCGTTTATTCTTAACTTCAACGGAACACCATAATGAACACAAGAGCACCGAAACAATGGTCCCTGACCAAACACTAATCCATAACTTCCTTTGAAGATTGGTGACAAAACCTTCAGTACATTCTTTCGCTCGATACCAATTTTGCAAGTTTCCTAGCTGACAACGTGACATGGCTGAAGAAATCGCCCGCTACTCCCTCTCGCGGCTTTCAAGATGACGGTGAATCTGTTCGTGCATCTGCCCGCAGAACAGCGCAACAAAAGTGCACCCACCTCGAGCTAATGCTAGGTCTGATCGCAAACTATTGCCCCGTGATTTCTCGCAACGTTATCGTTAAAAACTCGACCTCTATGAATTCTCCCAGACGAACGCCCCGAAGACTTGTATCAACGCCTGATGTCATTTATCGAAGACAACCTATTACTGGGGAACGGTCATATTTCACATCACGGCGAAACTCTTTCCACAGACGAGGAAATGTCACCGACCTTGGAAAACCTAATCGTACCAACTTGGCTAAGGTTAGTCCACAACAAGCTACGAAACCTTGTAAAACAACGCTATGGTACCGAGCTCAGGTCGAGGTCCCTCGCATCCCTTAAACCAGAAATCTCCCAAGCTTTGGATTCGCTCCTCGAAGAAATCTGCACCTTGGCCGATGCCAAGATCCTCCGCGCATCTACATCAACATTCAGACCCTCTACGAGAGCTCCTTACAATTCACGCCCACAGCTCGTCATTAAGCGCCCCGTCAGGTCCTGCCCCTTCTGCAAGCAGGCCGGCCGCAACGATTACCACTTCCTGAGTAAATGTACCTACCTGCCAGCCGATGATCGCGCATTCCTCACTAAAGCACGCCTCACAAGCTCCCTGAACGAAGATGTTGAAACCGAAGACCCCGATTTATTCCATCCGCTCCAGGCAGAGGACACAGTGACCCCACCCTTCCCTTCAGCCAGGATCGTTTCACGCCGTGTGAGCACAAAACAATCTCCACATTTTAACGCCTTCTATCGTCAGCACCCGCTCAAGCTTACTTTAGACACTGGCGCTGAAACAAGCATGATAAAAGCTTCCGTCGCTCGCTTCATTGATACTCCCATCGTCAAATTATCTCAACAGGCTCTACAAGCAGACGGAGTCACACCACTCGCTGTTGTCTGTGAAACTCACCTCACCCTCTCACGAGCTCACCTCACCCTCACACTTGATTCCCTTGCGGTGGAAGATTTGGACGTCGACATTTTAGCTGGAACATTGTTCATGATCGCTAATGACATATCTGTTCGCCGTATCAAAAGAGAACTTCTGATTCAAGGCACCGAAGTTATCCTTTACAACGCGGATGCAAGTATCAGTGCCCAGGCCTACGCAGTTCGCCGTACCCAATCTTACCTCCTGCGCTCGTTAACGCCTACCACCGTTGTGTTTCCCGGTGAATTCCTCGAAATGGACGTACCCCCTGACTTTGGCCCTGACTGTACGTTGGCTATAGAGGCACGCACCGACGCTCCATCCAACCAGTGTTCCTAGGTTGTACAACTCTGGCCTCAGCCTCACATTGATGAAGCAGTAGCCCACAAAGTTGGCATAGGCAACAACACCAATGAGCCACGGACAATCCGACGACATGAGCACTTCTGCCAAGTACGTCACACCACCACCTTAGACTCAGCGTCCGCTCCTGTAGAACCTCCGTAACCTCCCTTCAACAGCAGAGACACCCTACCTCAGCCCAGCTTTTTCTCAGACGCAGTTACCGTTGACCCTGATCACATCGTACCCGAAAGCGTTCGCAACCAATTCCGTCAAGTACTCCAGACCTACGATGATGTCTTTAACCCCACAGTCGTAGGCTACAATGGTGCTGCTAGCCCCATCGAAGCTACCGTCAACATGGGTCCTGTACAACCCCCACAACGCAAGGGCCGTGTTCCCCAATACTCCCGCGACAAGCTTGTCGAGTTACAAGAGAAGTTCGATGAACTAGAACGTTGTCAAGTCTTCCGCCGTCCCGAGGACGTTGGAGTCACTGTCGAATACCTAAATCCATCCTTTCTTGTCAAAAAACCATCCGGTGGATTTCGTCTTGTTACGGCCTTTGCAGATGTAGGTCGGTACTCCAAACCTCAACCATCGGTGATGCCGGACGTTGACTCTACTCTTCGCATCATTGCTCCATGGAAATACATCAGTGAGTCTGACCTCAAGCGTGCCTTCTACCAAATACCACTATCACAGGCTTCAATGAAATATTGTGGCGTTGCAACTCCGTTTCGCGGCATCTGAGTATACACCAGATCAGCCATGGGAATGCCTGGGTCTGAGACTTCACTAGAAGAGTTAATGTGCCGTGTGCTCGGCGACTTCGTCCAGGAAGGATTCGCAGCAAAACTAGCCGCTTCTACAGCGCAAAGTTATGCAAGCACCAAGTTACATGGTTACCCTGTGAAGTCGAAGCGCTGAGCATCGCAGCTGCCGTTAAGCATTATAGTCCTTTCGTCATTCAGTCTAAACACCACGCCTGTGTCCTAACCGATAGCCAGCCTTGTGTTCAGGCCATCAACAAACTTTACACAGGAGAATTCTCTACAAGCCCACGCGTCACCTCCTTCCTGACTACCGTCAGCAGATATCAAGTTAGTCTCCAACACCTTGCCTGCAATGCCAATTTACCATCTGACTTTGCCAGCCGAAATGCTCCTGACTGCAACGAACACCATTGTCAAATCTGCTCCTTCATACACGAAACAGAGAATTCAGTTGTACGTGGTACCTCTGTTCAAGAAATCTTAGACAAAGTCAAGCGCCTACCTTTTACTAGCAGATCTGCATGGTTCAAAGTCCAGAACCAGTGCCCCGATCTACGTCGTGTTTGCGCACACTTGAAACAAGGCACCAGACCATCTAAGAAACTGACTAACATCAGAGATGTGAAGCGCTACCTGAATGTCACCTCTGTATCTAAAGATGGTCTGCTAGTCGTCCATCGTTCCCAACCGCTGACGCCCCCCCCCCCCCCCCCCGTACTCCACGTCCCGTACTCGATGGTCTACTTACACTGTACTGCCCTTCAAGTCAAACTAGACCATCCCTCTAAGCACCAACTCCTCATAGTCGTGCAACGTCACTTTTTTGCACTTGATACGAGCACTGCTATCACTCGCGTGTCTGATTCCTGTCACACCTGTGCCTCACTCAAGAAGTTCCCAGGTGCCCTCGCCAGCCAGTCGTCAGATGATCCACCTGAAGTTGTGGGTTTATCATTTGCAGCTGATGCCATCAGGCGAGAAACTATAAGCATAGAAAATTGCACGAAGAACAAGTCCAAAGTTTTTGTTGCTTTTCGCGTGATTTTCAATACTTATTGTTATTATAATTTCAACCCGTGAGGTATGTTTGAGTCTTTGACGTCACTTGCTCCCATTGGCAACCAAGCCTTGGAACAAGGTTGATTAATGGCGCAGGTAAATTCACGGAAATAAATGTTAAAATAAAATGACTTCTGATGTTTGTAATGAATTGAAATTTGGCAAGATGAGTAAGAAAGTGTAATTGAACACGAAAGTGTAAAAAAAATTAAAATCAAAAATTTGATCACAGGGCGACTTTAAAGCTGGTAAAATATGCTTTGAAACGTTTTTACTGCTTTGGGAAGACTATAGCGCATTACCTGTAGAGAGAGATGACACTTTAAAGAAATCGCGAAAATTGCATGTAAAATGAAGTCGCGAGCTTCTTCTAACCGTTTATATGGCTAATTTCACTCATGATATTTCGAGAAAGGACCTCTGAATCCAGGTTCGGCTTTCGAAGGCGTCCCGAGCAAAGCATTAGGGAGCTTACGAATCGACGACTTTCGCACGACGACGCCGTTGGATTGCGTGACATGCCTACTGCGCATGCTTTTGTGGGCAGTTGCCGGCGTCGAGCCAAAGTCGACGACGTTGTTTTGAGCAAATTGACGGCGTCGCCAAAACAGCAGAACGTGAGGTGTGTTTACGAAGTTTTCTCTCGTTAATTCAGGGGATTCTGCCAGATAATTCAAGAATCACATCAGGGAGATATTCTTGACATAAATGTTTTTGACTTTTTGTCTGTTTTCATTCAAGTAACGCCCCAAAATATCAAGTAGAAATATGGCAAGTGAAACAAGTGAAACGCCAAGTGACACGGAAAGTAAGGATGAGATTGCTGAATGAAAACTCGTTTATGTTAATCACACCTTATTGAAGGATAAGACATTTGCTTTTGTTTAACGAATTTTCAAAGAAATTAAAAGGGGTGTATACTTTATAGTCGGGTCTTTTGTTAAAAATAGGAAACTAGTATACCTAAATGGTAAAAATGCTGCCGAAGGAGAGGGTGAGATAAGTATGCTTGCAGTAAGGTTATGAACTGAACTATTTTGTCTGTTTGAAATGGTGAAGAAAACAATTACAGGAAGGGATATTTGAAGCGTTATGAAGGGAAATCAATGTCAATGTTTATGGGACAGGGCGCTAGTGTGATTTGAAATACTACATGGGTGCTAAATAAAATTTTCCTACCATTCCGTTTTTTTTTTTGTATTTTTCACATGCTCCCTTATCCCCCCTCCCCTCTTCGTTGACCTCACCAAAAAGAAACAAATTAAAAAATGGAAAAAAAAAAATCAGGAAGCTTAACTTGACGATGTTCTTTGTCCAAAGGAGGGGGATATTTTAGTAGCTCCTCCCCACCTCCTTAATACAGTGGACATGATTTGCATTTGGTACCCTTTAAAGCTAATTATTTGGCATGGGCTCCTGTGAAATACCACCCCCCAGCCTTTCCTTTTATGGAAAAAGAACTTTTAAACCGAGATTTTGTAAGTTATTTGTGAAGTACCCTTACTGGAAATGTTTTTTTGTTTTCTAATTTTTTTCAAATCCCCCCCCCCCCCCCCATCACAGGCATATTTACTGTCTTTTCCCCAACCCCACTTATGCCATAATTTCCCAGAGTAATTGAAAGATTTCCACATATCAACATGCTGCAAAGCTTTTTAATAAAACAATAAAACGACCAATTTGGCAACAATTTTTAAAAAATATATATTGTAAGATCAATATTTTGCTTTCGAAATATTTTATGTCTGTTAACAGAAAATATAAACTACCAACAATAAGTATGAATTTGAAAATTGCAGTCACAAACAGTCACTTGAAAGAATATAGACTACAATTTGACATTGCTGTGTCATTATGTACTGTGCTACACAGGTAAATTTTCACAAACTGTAAAGTTTCTAACAGCAACATAACCTTGAAAAATAATTATTTAAGATATTGCTATGACATCATGTACCCTGCCACATAGGTAATTTTTATAAAACTCTTTATTTTCTAACAAAAATAATTCGCTAGTTAGATGTCTTTGCAACAGCTATTATAAAATTACGTAAAATGTTAAAATAAAACTACAAAACATTGCAGTGACATCATGTACTCTGCACAACAGTTAACTATTTTTTAACTCTTAAAATTCAATAAATGGCACAGTATGAAATGATTCATATTTACTTTTCTCCTAAACAGTGTTCATGATTGGTTATTATACAATATTGCTGGTGAACATTGTTTATTATTGTTCCTTTTGCTTAATTGAAGTGATGTTCAATTTCTTGTTGTAGAACAATGTCGCTTCTACAGATAGCAGGAGTTCTGTTATATCATCTTCATTAAAATCACTGGAATCTTTAACCTTGGCATCTGGTTTGTACATGTTGTGCAATGTTACAAGTTTGTCATCAAAAATTGTTAAGGAGATCTGCTCTTCATTTTTAATAAACAGTGCTTTCGCGCGTAGGAAACAGCAACACGCGTTAGAATAAAGCAACGAATCGAAGAAGCTGGAAGAAGACACCAAAGAACTCAACTCGGTAACTGGCAAGGAGATTCAAGTTCACTAAGGTTAAGCTTACCTCGAGCTTCTGCAAACAACAATTTCGTCCTGAAATATTGATACGCAAATTACGTTAATTACGTTGCCAAGAAAGCACATGAAAGTCGATTGCACATGCTAAATCGTCCAGTCGCGCATATATCACTGCGCATCCTAAATCTTCCATTCGCTTAGAACCACAATTCTTTGCGCCTTTGATCTTATCGCCGACCACAATTCCTTACGCTTGGTTAAAAAAAGTGATTTCAAGTCCCTGTAAAGTAATCTTTTGCCGATTAGAGAGCTGCCTCGCTCGTTCACTTCATGCTCACTTGCTGCGGCAGCAAATATTTTACTGGCAGCCGGGACTGGAAGCACGCTGCTAGATTTCAAAAAGTTAAGCTTGCAATTCGATGAGGTTTTTTATTCTTGTCCTGAGTCTTTTTTAGCCAGCCTGAAGTTGTAGAAACACAAATTTGTCTCGGCTTTTCTGCTATGCGAGCGAACAGATGATCTGTATCACATTTGATTTATAGGGACATCTTACATAGGCTTGTAAATGTCGGGCAATTTTCGTTTTCTAAGCTTTGTCCATTTTTGGTCGCTTCGGCTGTTAGGATAGGTCTGCCGTAGATATATCGCATTTTAAATAATTCACTTGTCCAGCTGTCTAAGAGATCCAACACCGCCCAACGATTTGTTGCTGTGGCCGGTCTCAGAGCACGTTATAACATAGCTAGTAAATTCGCGGTGCTTCATATTCCCATTGTGCACGCTGAAAATGTCAGCAAACAATTGCCTCGAGAAAACAAAAAATTATCCGCAAGTGACTTCGGCATTCTGCATTCAAAAACGGGGGATAAACTCAGAAAATAAGCCTGCGGCGCGCCCACCAACGTCGTCGTCGTGCAAAAGTCGTCGATTCGTAAGCTCCCTATTTGAATCCCAGGACGTCTATTTTCCACTACGTTTTTGCTGCATAGTCTCCAACGAAGATCGTTGCTATCCGCAGTGCCTCAAAAGAAGCACAGGCTCGAGTCAATAAATTGTCTTCGGCTCATTTGTTTATATTCATGCATTGAATAATTTAATCTGTAAAATTATTCAACAAGAGGCTACTATTGTAGCCTACACTCATGCGCTTGCGTAAGCAAGTTTTATGGTTTGTTTTGAACGGGTCGCGCACCCCTTCCCCCCTCAACGAATTTTGCGTGACACACTAAAGAACACGCTAAAACACGTTTTTAAGTCGTGAATACGACTTATTGTGATTACTGGAGAAAAGTCACTCGCTCATCGTAAACTTTAGGAACACTGTTTGACATACGCCGAA